>MU217870.1:594698-619756 GCA_018584345.1 Thuja plicata | reverse complement strand
ATGTATCTTCATTCTGAGTTTTTGGTAGTGAAGCATGGGCATTTGTGCCTGACACTCAGAGGAGAGCGATGGAGCGGAAGAGTCGACACCTCATTTTTGTTGGCTACTGCGAGGATGTTAAGGCATACAGGTTGTTTGATCCTGATTCCAGAGAGGTTATCTTTCGATGGGATGTCCATTTTGACGAGCGCCTTCCTGTAGTAGATACCCCACTCCCCGAGTCTACTTCACTTACCACTACTCCCTCATTTCTTCCAGCTTTGTTTCAAGATGATGAGGATGATGATCTTGGTGATCCCCATTTACCTCCACCACAGGATCCTCCATAGATGCCTATATGGGCTCATGTTACAATTAATGCTGCAAGATCTCTGGCTGGTGACCCTTCCACTTCCCATCGCACCCGGTCTCATATTATGGGTTCTAGTCTTCTGAGTCATGCTATTTGTGGTGATCCTCAGACATTTGGGGCAGCGACAGGACATACTAAGTGGGACAATGCTATGGAGGAGGAGTATTCTTCTTTGATGAAGAATCACACTTGGGATCTTTGTTCTCTTCCTAAGGGAAGAAAGTTAGTGCGATGCAAGTGGTTGTATCATACTAAGTTTGTTGTTGATGGTTCTATTGATAAGTACAAGGCATGTCTTGTTGTGAAGGGGTTTTCACAGGTTGAGGGTATTGATTACACTGAGACATTTGCCCCTGTCACCAAGATGAACTCTATTCGCCTTGTCTTATCCCTTGCAGCCTCTCAGGGATGGCCCATTTTTTAGATGGATGTGAAGAGTGCTTTCTTGCACGGTGATCTTACTGAGGAGATTTACATGGAGCAGCCTCAGGGATTTATGCAGGATTCCTCCTTGGTTTGCAAACTTCAACGTTCTTTGTATGGTCTCAAACAGGCCCCTCGGGCTTGGTATGAGAAGATGGACTCCTTTCTGCTTTCTACAGGATTCACACGCTGTCATTCCGATCCTACAGTCTACATTCAGCATCTTGAGGATGAGGTTTGATCCTTGTACTATATGTCAATGATCTTCTCATCACAGGTAGCTCATCTTCTATGATTCAGGATATTTAGCGCGCATTGATGGAGCAGTTTGAGATGACAGACCTTGGTCTATTACACTTCTTTCTGGGTTTGCAGATTTTTTAGTCCCCTGCTGGGATCTTTGTTTACCAGCAGAAGTATGCTCTTAACATGCTTCAACGCTTTGATATGCTTGATTGCAAGCCTGCTCCCACACCTTTTCAGTTAGGTGTTACTTTGTCTACCTCTTGCACTTCGCCTTCAGTGGATGCTACATTGTATCGACAATTGGTTGGCAGTTTTTTGTACCTGACACACACTCATCCTGATCTCTCCTTTGCAGTTGGCCTAGCCTCTCGATTCTCACACGAGCCTCATGAGAGTCACTGGCAATCTGCCAAGCGCATTTTGAGATACATTCAGGGCACACTTATGTATGGCATTCACTACACATCAGGGGCTCCTCACATTGTTGGCTACACTAACTCAGATTGGGCTGGTGATGTTGATGATCGGAAGTCTACTTCTGGATTTGTCTTTTGTCTTGGCTCTGGTCCTATCACATGGTCATGCAAGAAGTAGAATTCTCATGCACTTTCATCTATAGAGGCTGAGTACAGAGTGGCAGTGCATGCTAGTCAGGAGATTTTATGGCTTCGGTAGTTGATGACTGAGTTTGGTTTTCCTCCTGATCGTCCCACTGTTCTGTGGTGCGATAATCAGAGTGCTATTCACATTTCCTACAACCCGGTGGAGCATCATCACACCAAACACATTGAGCTTCATATACATTTCATCCGTCAGCAGATTCAGGATGGTGTTCTCACTTTGGAGTACATTTCCACTGACGCGCAGGTTGCTGACATCTTCACCAAACCCTTTGCATCTCCGCGCTATCTTTAGTTTCGTTCTATGCTTGGGGTGACGGAAGTTGTCCTTGGGGGGTCTTGATGAGGCATTCCTTCCTTCATTTTTTTTTTAGCATGTGTGTTTTATCTCTTTTTGGAGAGGGAAAATCCCACTGGGTTTTCTCCTTTATCTCCGGTTCACACAGATTTCCTTGTATTGGATACCTGATCAGGCCTTGTTGTCGGGACCCATTTCTTTTGCTTTCATAGCTGTGCTAGGTTAGTTACCTCCTGAGCTTCGCTTAAGGGGGGGTGTTAGAGTAATAGTAGATTTGTCTTTATAATTAAATCACTTCAGTTTAATTATTAAAGGTCACTATTATTCTATTCACTTAAGCTTGTCATTTGTAGATGCATAATAATTAATATGTTTATTAATTATTAATGCACAAACCTAGCTTTCTCTAGCTTTAGGGTTTCTCACCTTATATGCCACTCTTGTAATTATTGTAATTCACTTTTTTGGGAAATATAATTTTTCTCTCACTTCGCTGAGATTTTCCAAGGCTTTTGTCTCTGTGGTTTCCATTCAGTATTAGGTATTTGCATGCAGGTGTTCTTGCAAGCTGTGAAGTTGGATTTCTCAACTTCTACAAATCACACTTAGGGAAAATAGGGTCTATAGTCAGAATAGACCAAATCCAGGTGGTTACAGTTTCTATTAAGGTGATGGAGAAGATCTTGAATGCTTTAAAACCCTTGTTGAGAACTAAGTCAAGATTGGTAAAGATAATGGGGAGAAGGTACGATGAAGTGATTGAGGGTTGTGGATAAGGTTTTGATGGGTACTGAACCTGAGAAGTCCTCAACACCAAAGGCTACTAAGCCTAGAACGAGTGAAAAAGGTGAGTCATCAAGGATGGGAGAAATAAGTCTTGACAAATCAATGGGCGAGGACACTAGTCAATTTATGAGTACTGTGAAGCAACCAGAATTCTTTGTTTTTGGTGCGCCTATGTCTTTGGACACCTCGTAGGATGTCAGTGATACTTTTGAGAAGGATACTAATATTCAAGGAAGCATTTTTCTAGAAATGGCAGAGAAAGAAGAGAAGAAAGTGAGCGAAGCTGAGGCAACAAAAGAAACAGTGAATAAAGTTGAAGAGAAACAGGAAACACATGCATATGTTTCTTCATCTTTATTGTTGAAAAGTGAAGATAAGACTCTGAGCACTAATGTTCAAAATATGGATGTGGATGAGCTGATGAAGTTATCCTACAACATATTTTCTAAAGCGAAAGAGATATCTGAGAAGAAAGGTGAGAAGAAGACAAGGGTAATGGAAAGAGTTGTTGATACTGTCAACAAACTCCTACCTATACATTTTTCTTTCCAATCAAAGGATAGTGTAGAGAACTTAAACAGGGTATTGGATGACTTTGACAATCACTATGAGTCCTTGGAGAAGTTTGCTAAAGAGAAAGCATAGAAGAAGTACCTCACGAAGAATTGGAAGAAGTTTGCAAGTATATCTCATGGGACTTGGGAATATTTAACAATACTATATCTGAGGCAAGGAGTTGTGTATCGCATAGAAACAAGATATACAGTTACTATATAAATCATGTTAGACATCTCAAAAACATTGAGATAAGAGCAAAGGATAGACTAACTCTGCACAAGATGATGGACAATTGTGAGACCTCTTCTGGCTCTAGATTGGAGTTAGACAGAAAAGTGTCTAGAATATTGTACAAACTAAGTGTTTTGGATATAGAGAAAGGGAGAGTTGTGGGAAGATTTGGTATGCTTAAGATTTTAATCACTCCTAAGTTATCAATTCTTGAGACCCATCTTTCTGACATGGAGAAGACAGCGCAGGCCCTCACTGAACATATGCCTACCAAGCTAAAGACAGCAGAGACATCTTCTTTTGCACTGAATGGGCTGATTCATGTGAGTCAAATACTAGTGAAGACTTGGTTGGGGGAAGTGAAGATCTTGGAGAGCTCCTTCCAAGATGTGCTAAAGATGGCATAATTTTTTATAAGCAGTAGCACAATTTTTTTTATATATCCTAGATTTTTTTATACATTTTCCATTGATGTCAAAGGGGGAGAAGAGAAGGTATGAAAAATATATAGAGTAGAGAAGATATATGTAAAGGAGATAAAGAGTGTTGTGTATATCTTTTTTTGGGCATTGACACTTAGTCATTTTTCACTAAGTGTTGTCATCAATGCCAAAGGGAAATATTGTTGGCAAGTAGTTCATTCAAGAGTGTTATGGAACACTTGAGGGTTGTGATTTATGGAAACACATATTTTATGGATGATCTCATGGTGTGAAACATATTTTTGAAAGTTAAGGTTTACAAAATGACTAAGTTCACGAAGCAGAGTTACAAGGTACAGGAGTACAGTTGTGTTCAGCGAAGATAGTATATGATGAATAAAGACATGCGAGCTTAGGAGAAGCTATTTTGGGATATGTGTGACCTTTAGTTAATATCGCTTATTTTTTGCAGTTGATTGCAATAAGTTACAGTATGATGAAGACATGTGAAGACAGAGTAACTATGATACAGGGCAGATGAATAGTTGCGATGATTGAGGGAATATAATGTGAAGTACAAACGTGCTATGTTGGATTCGGATTGTGGATTACCTATGTTTTGATAGTGTATGATCGTCGACTTGGTAATTACTTTTTGTATAAGTATTAATTATATTTTATGATGTAATTGGAAGCTGACTAGATATGTAACAATGTATATATATAAGGAAGAGCTTTTTGAGAAGCAATGAATGTGATGGATATGTGAGTGATTGGTATGGATGCATAAATTTGGATGGATGCACCGTGATATTAAAATCAGTCAGATGGTAATGCAAACTACAACTGGAAATACTTAAGCATAGCAGATGCTTGTACTGTTCATTCTTGATAAAGCATTGTAATAGAATCTCATTTCTGATTGTATGAGCAGTATGCTCAGTATACTTTTAACATGGTTTTGTATTCCTCTAACAAGGAAATGTACTAATGTAATAATTATCTCCTAACAGGGATAGGTCTCCTAAAAGGGACAGTATACTTTTAGTGCATATTTGTGGGTACCATCCCCAGCGGGGTTTTCCCTTGGCCAGGGTTTCCTCAACAACAAATTCATGGTGTTATGAGTTGTGTGTTTTGTGTTTATGTTCTTTTGATTTCAGCAATTATCTGGTTAAGTTGTAATTTACTTGGTTTATGTTTAAAGTGTTGTAATATTGATTCACCCCCCTCTTAGTATTACTTAATCCTAAGAAGAATAACCTTCAGCATACCAGCAACTTTCAGTAACTTAGAGGCTAAAAAAAGCTCAAAGTCTTTTCATGACTCCTTTGTGAATTCAAGAATAAATATAACAACATACATTCCCCTCAAAGTCGCCAACATATTTTCACTTTATAGCACAAACGTCAAAAATAAGAGTAGCACAAAAACCTGCTAATTAGCTCCTTACTTGAGCATTCTCCACTAGCTTCAAACACGATAAGCAACTCAAAGTCTGCAAGATCAAGTCTAAAAACCTAACTATAACTCTTAACACAATAAGAAGCTCAAAGTCTACAAGATCACTTTTAAATCTCTCTTGAATAACATAACAACACTTATAATCAGTCTCTTGAAATTATTGTCACATGACAACTTGAATTAGCACACAGTTTGAAAGAAACTTGCCTTCTTTATTGAATGCAATTTGATTTACATCTAAGCTCAAAGTCTTAAAGCACTCAAAAATTTGGCAGAGTTTTATAATGCATTTCCCAAAAGATCTTTATTTGCAATGAACCTTCTTTTATTTATAGAAGAGAGGTTGTGAGAAAAAGGTGGGAGAAACCTAAATAATTTTTTACTTTCAGCATTACAGTACTATGTAATGTGATTACATGTAATTGCATTTTATAATTTTACATGTGATGTGATCACCTGTAATTACAATTTCTGACTTTACATGTAATTTTTCAAAAATGGATTATATATGCATAGTTGAAACTAAACTAAGTGTCTTGACAAGATATGACTCTTATTACATAATCCTCTGTCAAAGTGGTCTTCATGTTGTTTCAACATAGCTCATGGAGTCTTTAGACTCATGGTGCATAGATGAGTGCGTCTGTGAACACCAACTTGCATCCTTGTTGGTTCTAGTTTCATATGTCAATGAGCTCCATCCTCATATTCTTGCTCAAGGTAATACCAATTCTTTAGGGAAAATTCTCTCTGTGAAGTTGAGGTGAGAATCCCAGAGCGTGAATGAGAGCATTTGCAATGGTGGCATAGTGGCGGATTTTGAGGGTTTCCATGTTGGACACTAGCTTGGCATTACACGAGAGGAGAGTTTCTGGATTGGCGAGCACTACTTCTGCATCCCTTCCACCTCCATAAGTTGAGAAGGTAATTAGTCCACCCTCTACTATGATTGACATATCTGAAACAACACCTACACCACCAAAGAGAACATCACAGAAAGAGAAACTTATGGAATTGCCGAGAAGGAATACAAGGTACACAAAACATGACTCTCCACCTAAAAGACAGAGGAAAGAAGTTGAAGAGAAGGGAGAAGAAAAAAAAGGAGAAGGGAAGAAAGGAGAAGAGAAGAAAGTAGAAGAGAAAAGTCCATATGTGAAACATATCTGGAAACCTGACGTAAAGATACTGGAGAAGAGAATAGTTGAGAAAGAAAAACTTAATGCCTTGTCCAAATTCTATGTAAGGTATGATGCATCTGATCAGACTTTGATTGAAGACATGATAATAAATCACTTACGTTCTTTTAAGAACTTGTCAGAAGTTGAAGGTAGTATACTTGAGGAACTCTATGAGAAATTAGAGCTAAGGAAAAAACTAGCATAGATAGAAGATGAAGCAATCAGAGTACAAGAAATTGAAGACATGTTACCTGTTGTTTCTGTTAAGGAGATGGAGAAGATCTTGAATGCTTTAAAACCCTTGGTGAGAACTAAGTCGAGATTGGTAAAGATAATGGGGAGAAGGTATGATGAAGTGATTAAGGAAACAAGGAAGGTTGTGGATAAGGTTTTGATGGGTACTGAACCTCAGAAGTCCTCACCACCAAAGGCTACTAAGCCTAGAACTATTGAAAAAGGTGAGTCATCAAGGATGGGATAAATAAGTCTTGAAAAATCAATGGGCGAAGACACTAATCAATTTATGAGTACTATGAAGAAACTAGATTTCTTTGTTTCTGGTGTGCCTGTGTCTTTGGACACCTCGCAGGACGTCAGTGATTCTTTTGAGAGGATACCAATATTCAAGGAAGCATTGTTCTAGAAATGGCAGAGAAAGAAGAGAAGAAAGTGAGCGAAGCTGAGGCAGAAAAAGATACAGTGAATTAAGTTAAAGAGAAATAGGAAACTCATGCATCTGTTTATTCATCTTTATTGTTGACAAGTGAAGATAAGACTCTAAGCACTAATGTTCAGAATATGGATGTGGATGAGCTGATGAAGTTATCCTACAACACATTTGCTAAAGTGAAAGAGAGATCTGAGCAGAAAGGTGAGAAGAAGACAAGGGTAATGGAAAGAGTTATTGATATTGTCAACAAACTCCTACCTATACCTTTTTCTTTCCAATTGAAGGACAGTGCAAAGAACTTAAACAGGGTATTGGATGACTTTGACAATCACTATGAGTCCTTGGAGAAGATCGTTGAAGAGAAAGCATAGAAGAATTACCTCACGAAGAAGTTGGAAGAAGTTTGCAAGTCTATCTCATGGGACCTGGGCATATTTAACAATGACAAATATCTAAGGCAAGGAGTTGTGTATCGCATGGAAAGAAGTTATACAGTTACTGTATAAATCTTGTTAGACATCTCAAAAACATTGAGATAATAGCAAAGGACAGACTAACTCTGCACAAGATGATGGACAATTGTGAGACCTCTTCTCACTCTATATTGGAGTTAGACAGAGAAGTGTCTAGAATATTGTACAAACTAAGTGTTTTGGATATAGAGAAAGGGAGATTTGTGGGAAGATTTGGTATGCTAAAGATTTTAATCACTCCTAAGTTATCAATCCTTGAGACCCATCTTTCTGACATGGAGAAGACAGCGCAGGCCCTCACCGAACATATGCCTACCGAGCTAAAGGCAACAGAGACATCTTCTTTTGCACTAAATGGGATGATTCATGTGAGTCCAATACTGGTGAAGACTTGGTCAGAGGAAGTGAAGATCTTGGAGAGCTCCTTCCAAGATGTGCTAAAGATGGTATAATTTTTTATAAGCAGTGGCACAATTTTGTTATGTATTCTACATTTTTGTTTACCTTTTCCATTGATGTCAAAGGGGGAGAAGAGAAGGTATCAAATATATATATAGTAGAGAAGATATATGTAAAGGAGATAAGGAGTGTTGTGTATATCTTTTTTTTGGTATTGACACTTAGTCATTTTTCACTAAGTGTTGTCATCAATGCCAAAAGGAGAGATTGTTGGCAAGTGGTTCATTCAAGAGTGTTCTGGAACACTTGAGGGTTGTCATTTATGGAAACACATTTGTTATAGATGATATCATGGTGTGAAACATAGTTTTGGAGTTAAGGTTTACAAAATGACTAAGTTCATGAAGTAGAGTTACAGGGTACAGGAGTACAGTTGTGTTCAGCGAAGACAGTATATGATGAATAAAGACATGCAAGCTTAGGAGAAGCTATTGTGGGATGTGTGACCTTCAATTAATATCGCTTATTTCTTGCAGTTGATTGCAGTAAGTTACAGTATGATGAAGACATGCGAAGACAGAGTAACAGTGATACAGGGCAGATGAACAGTTGTCATGATTGAGGGAGTATAATATGAAGTCCAAACGTGCTATGTTGGATTCAGATTGTGGATTACCTATGTTTTGATAGTGTATGATCGTCGAATTGGTGATTACTTTTTGTATAAGTATTAATTCTATTTTATGATGTAATTGGAAGCCGGATAGATATGTAACAATGTATATATAGGAAGAGCTTTTTGAGAAGCGATGAATGTGATGGATATGTGAGTGATTGGTATGGATGCAAAAATTTGGATGGATGCACTTGATATCAGAATCAGTCAGATGGTGATGCAAACTACAACTGGAACTACCTAAGCATAGCATATGCTTGTATTGTTCATTCTTGATAAAGCATTGTAATAGAATCTCATTTTTGATCGTATGAGCAGTGTGCTCAGTATACTTTTAACATGGTTTTGTATTCCTCTAACAAGGAAATGTACTAATGTAATAATTATCTCCTAACAGGGACAGTATACTTTTAGTGCATGTTTGTGGGTACCATCCCCACCGGGGTTTTACCTTGGCCAGGGTTTCCTCAACAACAAATTCATGGTGTTATGAGTTGTGTGTTTTGTGTTTATGTTCTTTTGATTTCAGCAATTATCTGGTTAAGTTGTAATTTACTTGGTTTATGTTTAAAGTGTTGTAATATTGATTCACCCCCTCTAAGTATTACTTAATCCTAACAAGAATAACCTTCACCATACCAACAACTTTCAGTAACTTAGAAGCTCAGAAAAGCTCAAAGTCTTTCCATGACTCCTTTGTGAATTCAAGAATAAAGATAAAAACATATATTCCCCTCAAAGTCTCCAACATATTTTCACTTTATAGCACAAACGTCAAAAATAAGAGTAGCACAAAAACCCTACTAATTATCTCCTTACTTGAGTATTCTCCACTAGCTTCAAACACGATAAGCAACTCAAAGTCTGCAAGATCAAGTCTAAAAACCGAACTATAACTCTTAACACAATTAGCATCTCAAAGTCTACAAGATCACTTTTAAATCCCTCTTGAATAACATAGCAGCACTTATAAACAATCTTTTGAAATTATTGTCACATGACAACTTGAATTAGCATAAAGTTTGAAAGAAACTTGCCTTCTTTATTGAATGCAATTTGATTTACATCTAAGCTCAAAGTCTTAACGCACTCAAAAATTTGGCAGAGTTTTATATTGCATTGCGCAAAAGATTTTTATTTGCAATGAATCTTCTCTTATTTATAGAAGAGAGGTTGTGAGAAAAAGGTGGGAGAAACCTAACTAATTTTTTACTTTCAACATTACAGTACTATGTAATGTGATTACATGTAATTGCATTTTATAATTTTACATGTGATGTGATCACGTGTAATTACAATTTTTTACTTTACATGTAATTTGTCGAAAATGGATTATATATGCATAGTTGAAACTAAACTAAGTGTCTTGACAAGATATGACTCTTATTACATCATCCTCTGTCAAAGTGGTCTTCATGTTGTTTGAAGATATCCCATGGAGTCTTTAGGCTCTTGGTGCATATATGAGTGCGTTTGTGAACACCAACTTGCATCCTTGTTGGTTCTAGTTTCCTATGTCAATGAGCTCCATCCTCATCTTCTTGCTTGAGGTAATACCAGTTCTTTAGGGAAATTCTCTCTGTGAAGTTGAGGTAAGAATCCCAGAACATGAATGAGAGCATTTGCAATGGTGGCGTAGTGGTGGATTCTGAGGGTTTCCATGTTGGACACTAGCTTGGCATGACATCAAATGACAGAGAGAAAAACTCGACACAAAATGAAAAAGGAGAAAAAAATGACTAAAAGGGACCAAAAATGCAATTTCAAGGTTTTTAGGATGCATTGCGCATGAGGGAAGAACATTTACATCATAGGTGTAATCAAAACTAAAAATCCCAATTACACTAGTTTATAATGGAAGTTCAAACATTATGCAGCCATAACAAGGTTTTGACTGTATAAGATAGTGTAGGACTTTAGGTTGCATTTGGGACTAAAAGTCCCAATTTCACTAAGAATGATAACACGACTGCAATAAGAGGTGTTTTTGGGGTTAAAAGTCCCTGACAACGTATTGTAGCATCAATACAATGATGCAATCGGAACTAAAAGCTCTAAAATACATATGAAATTGCATGTAGGAAGGAATGTAGTAATGGGTAAAAACTCCAACTGCATATGTGTGTATATACAATGAGTGCAAAAACCCCGATCGCACTTTGAAATTGCACCATTGTAAATAACAGTGTAATGAAATATTTCATTGGGGTTAAAAATCCCAACAACACACTTAATAATGATAAGTTTTTAATCCGATCTGGACTTTTTATCCCAATTTCATTTTAAATTGCATGAAATGATATGTGCAGTGAAGGAAAAAAGTTCTGACAACACATGTAGTAAGGGTAAAAAAAATTGACAACACATGCAGTCAAGGAAAAAAGTCCTGACAGCACATGCAGTTAGGGAAAAAAGTTCCTACAACACGTGCAGTGAGAAAAAGTTCCTACAATACATGCAATGAGGGAAAAAAGTTTCAACAACACATGTAGTGAGGGAAAAGAGTTCCTCCAACACATGCAGTGAGGGAAAAATTTCTTACAACACATGTTGTAAGGGAAGAAAGTTCCTACAACAAATGCACTAAGGGAAAAAAAAAAAAAAAAAAAGTTCTTACAACACATGCAAACTTACTTGCAATGGAGGGTATAAATCTTGAGACTGTAAGAACCTTTANAAAAGCACTAAGGGAAAAAAAAAAAAAAAAAAAGTTCTTACAACACATGCAAACTTACTTGCAATGGAGGGTATAAATCTTGAGACTGTAAGAACCTTTAAAAACTAACTTCAAAAACTTATTAAAATGAAAATGAAAAATTATGCCCTTCGACAAATGTTATGATCACCAAAAACGCTTGAGGATAAGGATTTTGCACCTCAAAATATGTGTTTAGAGCCTTAGAATGACAAAACTTTTAGGGTTAACATTGATTCTTGTTAAGCAAAAATCAGGGACAGTGGAACAAATGTATGGCTCCTTATTGCCTTTTGAATGAGAGAATTTAGTACTAAGAGTGTGAAGACAGAGACCACATTTAAATTAGTGAATGATAAGGAATCTGATGAGGAATACTTTGATGAGATTAAGGAAATTTTTGTGAGGGAAATGAAAAAGGAAACCAAAAAGTATAGTGGTAAGTTTCCCTTCAAGTGTTTCTATTGTGGTAAGATTTGTCACTATGCTTCTAGATGTCCCGACAAAACTATGTATCATAAGAATAAGGAAAACAAAGGAAATATAAATAAGACGGCTTATTTTGTTAGAGAAGATGTTAGTATTTCTAATGATTAATCTGATTATGAAGAAGATTATCAATGTGTGTTCCTAGTTGCTAAGGAAGAACCTTGTTCTACTAACCCTAGTCAAATTGTGAAAGGAAAATCTATGGAAGATGATACTAAAGTTGAAGATACTATGGTGTATGTTTTTCATGATAGAAAGGACAAGGATAACTGGATTATTGGTGATGGATGTTCAAATAATATGGCTGGTGACAAGAGTAAGTTTGGAAAGCTTAAGAAATATGATGGAAGTGTTGTTAGGTTTGGAGACGATCAAACTGCGCCTAAGATAATTAGAATAGGTTTAATTAGTTTTGATGGCAAGCATAATACATATAATGTTTGTTAAATTAATGGCTTAAGACATAATCTTTTGAGTGTTGGTCAAATGTGTGGAAATGGATACAAGCTTATTTTTCAGGATGGTGGTTGTGAAATCGGGAAAAGGTTCAAAACTATGTTTGTTTCTAGAAAGAAGATAGATGGCAATGTTAATCAATTGAAGATTGTTAGTGGATATTGTTTGATAACTCAAATTAATGAAAGTTGGCTATGACACCAGAGGACATGTCAAATTTATTTTCATGATCTAGTGAGGATTTGTTCAATTTAAGCTTTGAGGAATCTACCAAAGCTTATAAAGCATGCTAATGTCGTCTGCAAAGAGTGTTAAGTTAGAAAGTAAACAAGGAGTTTTAAGGTTAAAGAACAATCTTCTACCCGATTATTGGAATTATTGCATGTTAGAATTCAAAGAATTAATAAGCCAAGATCACCTGCAGCAAAATAACCTATCATAAAGCAAAAAATGGAGAAACAACTCAGAATGTCCGAGAAATATGAAATATCATTGAGAGAAGGAATTGAGGGAATTCCCGAGAGAGATCAATAATTACAAAGTGATCAATCCTAATAAAGGAGATCATAACCCTAAGAAGGGTGGAGAAACCTAGGTTGAATGAATAATTAATGAAAGAATTATTTATTGCATGCCTAAAGTTTAGCTTAAGTGAAATAGAGATAAAAAGTGACTTAATAATTAAATCAATAATGATTTAATTAATAAACACAGTGAAAGGTGACTTAATAATTAAATCATTAATGATTTAATTAATAAGTGAAAATACATTTTTAACTCTAACACCCCCCCTTAAGATAAACTTAGGGAGAAGCTAAAAACCTAGAAATAGCTACTAAAAGCAAGAAATGGGTCCCGGCAACAAGGCCTGATCAGGTACCCAAGTACAAAAAAATCTTTGTAAAGAGTAGAAAGGGAGAAAACCCAGTGGGAAAACCCCTCTTCGAAAAGAGATGAAACCTAGTGAAGGAATAAAGAAGCCTCTAAAATAGAGAAAGTCCCAGAAAATAGGAACAAAGATCAGGTAGAGAAGACTGTAATCTGCATGAGTGCCCTAAAATGACACTGCTTGAATCAAGATGGCAAACAAGGCAAACATCGAAACTCGAAGATACAGATGGAAAAAACACCAAAGTCTAAAGAGTTGATCAAAAGAAGAATAGGTAGAACACCTCTGAAGCATGAAGTTGCAAACACTGTCAAAGAACTGTTGTAATTTGTATGAGTGCCCTCAAATGACACTACTCGAATCAGGATGGCAAACAAGGAAAACATCGAAACTCGAAGATACAGATGGCAAAAAACACCAAGTCTGAAGCCTCCAAAATAGGAACGAAAGAAGAATGTCCATATGATAAATGGTCCATCTCACTGAAATGCATAGGTACCAGCCACTACATCCGCCTAGTATATAGGAACAAATATTGAATACATAGAATAACTTCATCGAACCAAGGAATCATATAGAACCAACAAGAAATATCCCCCATAATGTTGATTAGGGAGAGGTATAATAGATACATTGAGAGACTGTCAAGAATAACTGCATGATGAAGAAAGTACAAGCACAAATAAAGTATGATGTCGAGGATGATCAAACGCTAACACACATGAGGCTAATGTCGTGGAAGGAACACTCACTTGACAAAGGTTCAGCAACCCCCNCACCCCCCCCCCCCCCCCATGGCACTTTATAATAAAGTGTGAGTACAATCAGGCACAAAATGTGCAGGATCCCAAGCATGCAAGATGTCACTTTATCTCAGTGCGTTTGCAAAAATAGATGTATACAACATCTAGGAATGGCTGAAAGCTATAGAAACATATGTAATAGCTAACGAGGAGTCAACCCATGCACAGAAAATGATCCCAGGACTTGAAACATCCAAGATATCCACTAGAATGCCAAAAAGTAAAAAATTGAATAAAATTTACCTAGAGCAGATTTTGGTAATGAGACCCATACAAGAAGAAGGAGAACAAAACCAGTTTTCTGACGTCATGTGAAAGTCAAAAGACGGAGTCCAGAGGAGCAAGATATGAAAATCGGAGTGCAAAATGGAACCCTGACTTTGACTGGAAAAAAACCCTACAAAATGGAAAAAATCAAAAAACCAAACCTGGAAAATCAGGTCGGGCTGGAACCAGCTTTCCGACAATATCTCGTTTGGCGAAAAATGTCTCCGTTTGCTCAAGATACGAGAAAAAACCACTAGGAGGTCAAAACAGAAAGAACCCCAAGAAACCTCAACCAAAAATGGCGGAGCCCTGCTAAACTGGCGATTCCCTCCAAATTTGGACTGCCTCCAGATTTTTGGCCAAATTTCGCAGAAAAGAAGTTTATTTTTTTGATGAAAAAAACAATAAAAACAGAAATTATTTTTTTTTAAGAAAAAAAATAATTAAAAAAAACATGTATATATTTTTTGTAAGAAAAAAATATTAAAAAAACTGGTGAGGCCACCTAGGGCCAGCACGGCTCCCTTTGGGGCCCGCAGCCTTGGGGCTTGCGTGGCTCCCTTGGGGCCTACGCGGTCCCTTGGGGCCCGTGGTTCTTTGGCCTGCATGGACTCTGTGGGGCCCGCAATCTTGGGGTTTGCGTCCCCCAAATTTTTTTAAAAAAAAATTATTTTCACCTTTGCCTCGATTTTTGTGCCCAAAAAATGGGCATGTGCAAAATTTTTTTGCCTCAAATGGCAACTTTGCCCAAATATGACGTATCTTATATGGAAATAGGAGTTTTGGGGCATTTTGAGCACATTTGTGATGTTTGTTTGTGTTGAAAGTGCTCCAAATAAAAAATCGCCTCCAAATCCACATAAACAAATCTGAAATTTTGAAAACCTCGGTGCTCCAGAAAATCTTCAAAAAACCTAAGAACAGGCTGCTCCAGCAAGGCTCTGATACCATGTTAGAATTCAAAGAATTCATAAGCCAAGATCACCTGCAGCAAAATAACCTGTCACAAAGCAAAGAATGGAAACACAACTCAGAATGTCCAAGAAACATGAAATATCATTCAGAGAAGGAATTGAGGGAATTCCTAAGAGAGATCAATAATTACAAAGTGATCAATCCTAATAAAGGAGATCAAAACCCTAAGAAGGGTGGAGAAACCTAGATTGCATGAATAATTAATAAAAGAATTATTTATTGCATGCCTAAAGTTTAGCTTAAGTAAAATAGAGATTAAAAAGTGACTTAATAATTAAATCAATAATGATTTAATTAATAAGTGAAAATACCTTTTTAACTCTAACACACTGACCTTTGTGGTCCAACTAGAACAAGAAGTCGACAAGGTGATAGGTATTTTGTGATTTTAATTGTTGATTATTCTAGAATGACTTGGGTTACTTTTCTAAATGAAAAATTAAAAGCTCTAGAAAATTCTAAGGTATTCAAAGCTATGGTTGAGAATGAGATAGACAGAAGAATCAAATTCTTAAGGTCTGATGGAGGAGGAGAATTTACTTTTAATGAGTTTAATTTTTTTTTGTGAGAATCATGGGATATAGAGGCATTTGTCGTAGAACATCTCAGCAAAATGACATGGTTGAGAGAAAGAATAGAACAATTCAGAAAGCTAATAGAACAATGATGAATGAAGCAAATCTACTATAAATCTATTGGAAATGTACTAGAGAGAGACAATACATACTGCAATTTACACACTTAACAGAGTGCAAATTAGAAGAAACTTTAGAAAGACTTCTTATGAGCTATAATTTGAAAGGACTCTTGTGAATATTTAAGAGTGTTTGGGAATAAGTGTTATATCAGAAGAAATGAAGAGAACTTGGGAAAGTTAGACACAAGGGCTAATGAAGGTATATCCCTTGGGTACTCTACTAAAATAAAAGCTTACATATGTTACAACCAGAGACTTAGAAGGATAGTTGAAAGCACAAATGTGAAGGTTGATGAAGACATTCTTAATAATATAGAAGTAGAATTTGGATATGAATCGCATGAGTCAATTGGCAAAGAGGAAGAAGAGAAGGTTGAAGAAACAAAAGAGAAAAATGACAAAGAAGATGCTCCTAAAACTCCTAACTACGTACAGAAGAATCATTCAGAGAAACAGATCAATGGAGATAAGAACAAAAGTGTTATGACAAGAAGTAAGGCTACTAAAGAACAAGTGAACTTATGATTAGTTTCTAAAATTGAACCTAAGATTGATGAGAGCACATACAAATCAATGGTTGGAGGATTAATATATTTGGTTGCTACTAGACTGGATAACATGCATGCAATTTATCTTCTAGCTATATTCTAGCAAGGTCCTAGAGAAACACATGTTGTTGTGAAAAAAAATCTAGATATTTAAGAGGCACTAAAGATTATGGATTATTGTATTCCAGGAAATCTGGCTTTACTTGATTACTTATACTGATGCAGATTAGGTTGTTTGTGTGGATGACTGAAAAAAGTACAAGTGGGGGTGCCTTTTTCTTGGACCTTGATTGGTTGCTTGGTCAAGCAAGAAATGTGACTTAGTATCTTTATCTACCGTAGAAGCTTAATATATTGCTACAATATCTTGTATTGCATAGGTATTATGGATGAAACAAACTTTGAAGGATTTTGGAATACTATTTGATGAGCCTGTTTCTATCTTTTGTGACAACACTAGTGCAATAAATATTTCAAAGAATCTGTAACTGAATTTAAGGAAAAAAAAACACATTTTGATCTAATATCACTTTTTGAGAGAGAAGTTTTAGAGAATGAGGTAAAACATGAGTATGTGTCTAGAAAAGAACAACTTTTTGACATTATTACCAAGACTCTTTCTAAGGATTTTTTTGAATATCTTTGGGAGAGCTTGGGGGTTATTGCCCTTCCTTTTCAGAACTAGATGCATATAGAGATGCATTGGTTTAGTGGACTTCATGTACAATCTTAATCTAGACTAATGATATAGGCTTCCTCTCGGGGGAAGCTAAGTGAAGTTGTTAGTTGGTGTGTGTTATTCAAGGGGAGCTTAGTAGAATGAGCAAGTACCTTTGAGTTTGGCCTTTGTCATTGATGTCAAAGGGGGAGAGAATCAAGCATGAGAGAGTTGTTATTGGGAGAGAATTAGGAGTGAGAGAGTTGTTATTGTTGATGTATTTCCATTAATAACAAAGGGTGAGATTTTTACAAGTTTGAGTAGAATGAGAAGTTGGATGAGTTATTGTTGTTTTCATTTATTTCAACATGTCTTTGTTGTCATTAGTGATTGGTTGTTGCAAATGTTCTTGAATTTTCCATGCAATGGTGCTAAGAGTTATGCTCTGCTTTTATTCCATGTTGCAAATCCATTCATGCAGCTTGGATATGTTGTTAAGAAGTGTTAAGAGGTATTTGGTTTGAGTTTTTGTGCTTCAAATCACAGTTAAAAGGAATTTGCATTCACCAGTGTGTAACATAGTTTGGCAGAGTTTCCTATGAGAAATGCAGTCTCTGTATTTCCCTACTTTGACATTGTGGTTCTATAATTGTGCTTATAATTTTCTTATCTTTGTTTAGTTTATATAGTACGAGTTTTTTGTATTTTGGAGGCGTGTGTCCAGAGTTCGATGGTGTTTACTCTAGGTTTGGTCGACCTTGGGTGTTTACGCTTTTGACAAAAAGCTTTGATAAATGTAAATTGAAGAGTAATGTGTATGTTGTATCTTTTGGTCGTAGTCAAGATGTGATGTGATCTACTTTCTATTCCTTTCTACTATGGGAATGCTTAAGTGTTGACCTAATTTGAATTATATTCAGTTAAGATGCTAACCCGACCTTGGAATATTTTACTAGTGTGAGGATAGTATAAATAAAACATGAATTGTTGAGGGAATGTGTGCAATGAAGATGTGTGAAAGAGAATCTATCTCCCTCTATATGTGTGGATATGAGTTAGTGTGAAGTGTTGTGGTATACAATGTGGACTTTCATGTGTTACTTACCAGAAGTCGTACACAGAAGGTATCTACAAATCTTTCAATTGAACTATAGAAGTGAACTAGTGGTGGATCTTTTATATTTTATTCTTTTTCATCTGGGCAATGAGCCTTTTTGCAGTGAGTAGTCTTTGTAAAAATCACCTTAACCGATGTCACCCTAATAGGTGTTTATATATTTGAGAATTAACCTTCTCCTTGATTTTTCCCTTAATAGGATTTCCACATACATCTTGTGTTTCATTATGTATGATGTGTTGTGGTTCTTGATTTTCCTTTCATGTTTATATTATTCTGTGATTCAAGATTAAAATAAGTTTTTTATGGATCTGATTCAAGAGAAGATTTATAAGTTTTATAGACAACTGATTCAACCTCCCTCCTCTTTGTTGTCTTGTGCATTTAACACATGTTGTTTTGTCACCTCGTGTAAAAAGGGATTCAAAACTATAACCATAGGAAATCAACATATTTTGTTAACACACACATCTGCAAGTTATCTTCGAACTTATCCTTAACAATTGCAGGGGCGCATATGATATTTCCTGTGACTATTAGTTGCTTCGCACATGTCTGTTAGTCAATACTGTTGCTTCCCTATAATCATCATCACAAATGAGTGACTTGGAAGAGATTAAATCAAAAGAGAGGCACAATTTGCAAGTAAAATATTTAGATCATTCGTTATTAAATTTTAACCTAAGGTACAATACTTCTCTAGTATTGAATAGCTAACAAAACAACACTAATCAACTATTTTGACATTCCACTATTTATTGACTTTTCAATGATACTCTTGTAAAATGTTGCATGGAGGTCACACAAGGTATGCAAAGTTGCATAAGAATTAAAGAAAAGTTGGCACCAAGCTCAAAGCAAGGCAAAGTTTCCATACGCGCTAGAATGCACTCAGATATATATGTGTCATGCCAACATGGTCTTTGTGACACCAAATAATGTTATACCAACATGCATACAGCCCAAACAAAACAAAACAAACATGTGCACAACAAACTACCACACAACATAGAGGGAGTGCACAAGTTAGGCTTGTAGGTGGGGTAATAGAAAGCACACAACAAATAGTTTTAATTGATGCACGATTGCACTTAGTCAAGGATGCCCCTACATCAACTATATTTTCAATCAATTGATAAAACTTCAATGTATGTACACATCTTAAATGTTATTATTGTTTTTCTTTATATTATTACTTCTTTGTGATTTCAATTTATAAATTTGAAAAAAATAAATACCTATTTATTGTGTTTCTTTAGCTCTTTCACTTTCGTCAAAACACATTGAAACATCAAGATGAGCCAATGCAATTTGTGTAACATTATAGAAACATCTAGAATAAGTTTCTCAAATTTAAAAGTATCCTAATAGGAGATATGGAGGCATCAAAACTTCAAATGCAATCTCCTAATGTTCAGTGATATTATCATATGGATCTTCACGGCAAGAACACATTTTTGATACAAGAGACAAAGACTAAGGGTCAAGGTACAACTCTATTGGAAACCATAGAAGAAGAAAAAAAACATATTGAAAGTTGCTCAATACTCCTTTCAATATTCTATGGAGAACAAACAAATAAATGCATACCAGTACCTTGGAAGACCCTCTTAAGGATCAAAATAGACTGTCCGAGGCTGCACAAAAAAGGGAAAATGGTTCAAAACCTAAGGTACTCTTTGAAACCCCTAAGCTATCATAGTGCATGATGAAAGGAGCAACCAAGTATGATGAACGCATTAAAATTTTGAATATACATATTGGCAGCTCTATTGAATCCATAATCTCTAAAGTGAGAACCCTAGAAACATATAAATAAAAAGTACAGAGATCAATTTAAAGAAATGATGCATCACTCTTGGTCAACCATTTACTTGAAGACATTTGTGAGACAACGAATCACCTATAGCATCCCTGGATAAAGAAAGAAATTTTAGTTCAACTTCACAATAAATTTGATCTCAAGATGATAGTCTGTGGACATTGTCACCATAAATCTAATGCAAACCAACTTTCAACAAACCAAGGAGAAGCCCTTATTTTCAAAAACAGCTTCAAATCAAGTAGAAAATTATATACAACCAAACACCACCCTTAGTACCTTCCTAATCACTGCTCTTAACAATGACAACCATGGATTCGAAATTGTTAGTTAAATGACTTTATAAATTGGATGACGCACAACTTTTGCCCTAAAAAACCGTAACCCAACAATTGGGTCACTATGATAAAATATTTTATGGGAAGAAATTTTATCAAGGCTAAAAATGATAAGAAGCTACAGAACGTGAAAATCAGTGTCAACAAATGACTACCAAAATACAACATGAACAGGAAATATTAGCTCATGCATTGGGTAAATAGAAATATCACTTCTATCCACTTAGTGCAAGGGCACTCAAACAATTTAGAAATACTGAAAATCTATGGGAAACAACTTTCGTGATTAATATGATGCCCTTGAATTCTAACGACTGAATTTATTTATTTTTAAATTGTGGGACTGACTTTTTATAAAAGGAGTAAGTAAATTTATCTATTCACCTATTTTTACCAGAACATGAAGTGAATGGTATTAATAGAAATATTTGTTAGTGCGTATTTCTTTGCATTCTCTGCATCTTCTTTTCCAACTCCTGAACCTTTTCAAGCATACCTTCACTTTGATAAGCACTGATCATGGCAGTGAATGTTATTTTGTCTGGTTGACATCCTCTGTCCTCCATTTGATGAAACACGTGCTCCATTTCTGTCATATCTCCTGCCCTTTGGTAGGCATCAAGTACAGAATTAAAAAAAGGAGTATCTGGAACTATTTTATAATTCTCCATCTGTCGTAGAATCTTTGTGATCTTATTAAAGATGCCTCCTTTACCATATGCACTGACAAGAGAACAAAGAGTTATCTTATTTGGCTTAAGACCTTCAGTTATCATCAAATTGTAAAAATACTCCATTTTTTCATTTTCACCAACCCTACCATATGCATCAATGACAGTATTATATGTTACAGTTGTCCATGAGAAATGAAATTTCTGCATTTTCTCCATCACAGTAGTCATTTTATCAAACAAACGATGTTTACCATATGAACTTATTATTGTGTTGAATGTTATTGCATCAGGCTGAATCCCAATGCCATGGAACTTTTCATACCATTTCTCCATCTTCTCAATTTGTCCTCTATTACCAAAGGCTTTGACAGTAGAATTCATTGTCCATACATCGGGCTTACAGTCCTGGCTTTCTAACATGAGTGAAATGACATTTTCCATCTCTTGAAACATGCATGCTTTCCCAAACCCACCAATAATGGTATTATACGTAACAATATTAGGCCTAACTCCAGCTCTTGACATTTCAGAAAGCAGCTTATCAACATGTTCAAAATGGCCAAGTTCAACACATGACTTCATTAATATAGTATAAGTATAAATATTAGGTTGACAATGAGGAATAGCCTTCATTTCCTCCAGAATAGAAAATGCCTTGTCAAGAAGACCATTTCTCCCATATACAGCAAGGAGAGCCGTATAAACTTCAACAGTTATATGACAGCGCTCTTCAAGCATCATTTGATAAAGAATGCAAGCCTTCTCAGGTTGTTTGCAAGAGCCAAGCATGACTAGAAGTTTTATGTATATTTCAGTGTTTGGTCGATACCACTGCTGCTCACGCAGCAATCCGAATAACTGTCAATACCAAACTAAAATCACAGTTAGAAGTAGAACTATTTGATGAAGAAACTATATTAACAACTGAAAATAGCAAAGGTATAGTAGGCAAGGTACTTTTCAAGTTTGATGCAATTAATTCAAATAACTCTTAACAAAATCTGTTAAAATCTATGTTGCAAGGCATTTCAAGGAGAGGGACGGTAGGATGGCAGGAGATGCGTTTCAGGGACAGCAATCAGAGGCCCAATTTTGGCTATATATATATATATATATATATATATATATATCCCGGTTTTCAATATAACAGATGCCCACCCGAGGGAGAACCGTAATCTGAATGGAGATTATGGATTCTTCTAGTTTTGTTTAGTTGTTCCTCTGCTTGCTGGAACAGCTATAATTCCTATATCAGTTGGGTTCCCCACTAATCAATGACAAGGGCAGGGCATCAATAATGGACATGGATGGGAGAGCAGGGGAATAAGCTTGACTGGGGTGCATCGGATGAATGGGAAAGGAGGGGAATAAAGCCTATTGGTCTTGATTTCGGGTTAGCTGTCGTAATTCGGGGAATTATAGTTTATAAGGGGCCAGCTAAAATTAAACCCTCCCACCCTGTGCATGCACAGGAACTTTAGCCCTCCAATGCAAGGTGGGTGGGAGGCTATAGAATAGGTTGGGTGAGCCCTACAGCTTCTATGGGCCCTACTATTATAAAGGGTGAATGGTAGGGGTCCACCCAACTACTTATCCCACCCATTCTCCCAGCTCATATATATAATTTCTACAAGTTAATAGACAGCAATATAATACGGCACTGTTTAAAAGATGTAGGATGATGTCTGAAGACGCCTGCATGCCAACCACATTCCAAAAAAAAATTGTTTATCTGCACTTGTCACACAATACCACACTGTACTAGACCATGGCCAATGCACCATTAATCTCTTTTCCAACTGACAATAATAATTGACTCTAATACAATATCAAGAATTTTGAAATGTGAAACTTTTTTAACAATGAAATCAGAAATTCAAATCATTGCTGTTAGCATTAACTGCTACATAATTAATATCATTATCTATGAATCTGAATCATGACATATTTATTTCTGTTATACTACTGTTGTTGTTGTCACTGCTGCCATGGTTAATTTAATTGCTATTTTACTTCTGTCATGATATATTTAATGCTGCTGTTGTTATGCTGTCATGTTATAGAGCTATTATAATGCTGTCTTGATATATTGAACAGTCTTTTTTATTGTTATGAATGAATTTTGTTTAAACATTATAAAAGATTGCTTTGCTGTTTGGGTCATCTGACTGTCCCTGGAGCAGTCGAGGAGTGTCTCAGACATCCCCGGCCAACTCAGGGATGGCCAAACATCCCTGTAGTGCTTCCTATTTCTGCAAAACATTTCAGAAACGTTTCAAAATTTTGAAGTTTTTCAGGATGGCTAGGGGACATCCCTTGTCCTACCAATTGGGTACACTAATGGCACAAAAGGTAAGAATCAGCACGCAACAATTCCTGCTAAACTTTGTTAACCCATTGGAGAAGGCGGTCAATGCATTGCTGGGAAGAGGATGGTTGATTGCAGCAAAAGCAGACAACAAATGGAAACGGAACACCTTTTCCATTGAGAGCCGTGGCAGGAAGTACATCATTGACCTAAAGAATCAAGCAATGAACGAAGAACAAGCATCCTCCATGTCAGAGTTGGATGGAGGAGACTCAGAAGTAGGCAAAGGAAAAAATTTATGGGACCAAATGATGAAGGGGTGCCTGATCTCGATAATTGGTCTAAGGATGAGACAAGTTCTCTAAACAGTCTTTTCCATTAGAAGATGGAAGATTACAAGGCAGTCCACCCCAAGTGCAACATGTTACAAATCAGGGAGATCGAGGAAGATGATGACAAAGCTACAACAAGCCAAACATTTCAGAGTACGAAGAACACAAGGAGTGGCAAGAGTGGATGACACACTGGCTCACGAATTTGAGTGAGATAAAACAATAAAGTATGAGGAGCTGAGAATGAAGAAGGTGAACCTAGGTATGAAGACAACCCAAGAATGATCTTGGTCGGCGATAATTAGGACCCAATGCTGAAGGCAGCAGTTTTTAACATTTTCATGGAATATAAACACACGTTTGCATAGAGATACAAAGATCCTAAGGGTATACCACCAGAATTGTGTGTGCATAGAATTCACCTCATTCTAGGAGCGCAACCAATAAGGAAAATGAAAGGAAGTTAAGGAAGCGAAACAACTTCCTACACTAACCTTGAGAGGAGGGTTATGCAAAACGTTTTCAAATCTTTACAATAGTTACAAAAACTTAACAAAAATAAACATAAATTGCATGTGTACCACAACACAGTGATTTATGTGGGGAAAACCCTTTCGAGAGAAAAACCCCACACTCCAAAAGCTGCCCAATATACTATTCAAAAATCAACAACAAAATACAATAAACTTACAAAGCAAGAATCTCACAAGAGTATCACCATCCAGAGATCCAGAGGTAACTCAACACCTATAAGACTATTACACAACACCTTCACCTCATGCCCCTAATATATAGGAGATACAATACATGAAATCATTAAACAATATGACAAAACCATGAGCTAAAACGACCCAAGAAGTGGCACCAAATTTATCTCCAATCCAAGATGCCTTATGATGTGTCAAAACACACACCAACACATGTAACTCCCTTTTACAACTCATTTATGTGTCTAACACGTTTTTATGTTTTCCATTTCATGAGACCAAACTTCCGGAGGCCATAACTTCTGATCCGAGTGTCTAGATGATGAACCTGTTAGGGATTTTTCTTGTATGAATCACAGTGCTTGAAATGTCTATCTGAAAGTTATACCTTCTGATTCTGATTCAGAGACAAGAAAAGCCTAATTGCTAAGGATTGGATAATATCCTTCTTCGTTTTTGAGCTCCACATATGCTCAGGCAGGTT
>MU217870.1:522918-581965 GCA_018584345.1 Thuja plicata | reverse complement strand
AGAGACGGAAGTTTGAGTTTCATACACAGGTTATCTGCCATAAAAAGCCTATTCAGGTGAAGGTTCACCCGCCTTGGTCCTGCAGAGCCAGAAGCGTAGGGGAAGAGGATCATAATTGATCATTCCCGTTAGTTGGCCAAAAATAATTGGATTTCCCATCATTGGATTGGCAAGTCCAAAGGAAATTCAATTCAGTGTTTTTGGGCACCAACACCTAGAACCTCTTTATGCAAATAATTTTGGATGCAAACTTCAATTCCCATGCCCTCGATTTTGATCAAAATGCACACTATAAACGTGGAGCCCAAGTTCGGTTTTTTCTAAGAAAAAACTAAGTGTTAACTCATAATTTTTTATGCTCGCTCTTGCTCAATCTCGACAAATGCACCTCGAATTTTAGGCCTTCATCCTAACCTTGCTTGAACCTTCAAATCAACACTTAACTCCGTTTTGCCTACATCTCACTGGCCAAGGTGGACTCAAGTTGGACTTCTCTCAAAGACTCCAAAATTGCTCTAGAGCCAGACACTTTAGACCTGAAAGCTACTATACTACTGACAAAACCACAAAACTATCAGCTACTAAGCCAAAAAAAGGGGGTCCCCATTTGCAATGGGGCGATGGTGTGAAAACCTCACAACAGTACCTAGTTAAAGGATAGTATCAACATATCAAAGTTTAAATTGAACAAAAAAAGTAAGGAGACCCCGATAGAAATCAATATAGTGGACTGGACAACTTATGCAGAGAAGGCCGACCACAAATTAGGGGCAATAATTGGAGAGTGACCTATCAAGGACAAAAGGGGAATTGCAAGAATTTCTATACCAACTACAAACCATATCTAGTCAATTGTATTTGTGGACCACCACTAACCGAAGATTCTACGATAGTACCAAAATAGTCCATGACCCTTATTTGGTAAGAAGAATTGGATATGTAAGTCATGAAATGGACATAGAAATAAACATAAACACAAAACCAGAAGGGAGCGAGGAAGAAATGGAATGGCCCGAGTCTGCCTAATAAGGACCTGTTGATGTGAGTTTTGTTCCACTACAACATACAGAATCGAATACTTAGTATTCCAAGATGGAACATCAAATCTCCAACTCTCTCTTGAATAAGGTCACTCCTCATGCTAAGCTTGCAAAGTAAGATCATGAAATGACTTCAAGGTTCCTTCAATTGCGGACACTCGCTCAGTGAAATAATGTGATTTGATGGTAATCACTTAGGGGACTTACGCTATTCGTTCAATGGATATCAACTGCTTGCACTTCTAAAGATTTAGCTTCACAATGTGCAATGAAAATATAATTTTGATTTCAAACTCTTGAACTCTCAACTTAAACTTAAACTTAATCTTAACTTCTACTACTTCTACCTCTAACTATGAATGGAAGGAAGCATGGATGACTTGGACTCTACTAAATGCGGTTTTATCAGCGACTTCCACCCACCTAGTGCAAGCTTCTAAGGTATACTCGAATGATTTTCATATCAATATCTCCTCTTCAATCCCATCAATGGATGCAAACTAAAGATTAAATATCAATTGAAGTTAAGTGCAATCACTAGCTTACCACACAAGGCACTCTTACCATCAACAAGAGGCTAATGGCCTAGTTTTGTTTCGAGTCAAACAAGTAAACATCCACAATTTCTTTCATTCAACTAAGCTACTTCTAAACAACATGAAATGAAATCTATTCCAAGTGAGGATTGAAGAAACCATGCAACATTTCAAAGCGACATTAAGTGATTCACCATGAAAACCAACAATGAATCATCAATCACTTATATAGCATTATAGCAACAATTTGATCAAGTCTCTCCCTTAGCTAACCTACTCTACTTCTAGCTCTCTACTCTAATTTGAGCTGACTAACTGTTACAAATGGAAGGCCTTGGCCTTTTATACTTGTTCAATTACAATGGAGGGCCAAGATCGATCAAAGATCAAGGGTCAAGATTAATCCCTACAAACCCTAATTAGGGTTGCCACCCTATCGACCAGTTACATGAAGGCACCACCTGTGGGCCAATAAGAAAATTATAAAGCTTTTGAGAACCAATGAGAAAATTGTACACTTGGCATGATATAATTGAATGTGCTTGAAACTGGAATTTTCTGATTGGTAGAAGACAACTAGGTGTCACCTCAGCATCATCATCTTGTAGACTTGATCAATCTTTTGGTGATGGGAAAATATCTCTTGATACTCAACATTGCCAAGCCTTCGATTGTGATGGCATAGTCCAAAATTGTTTCATCTTGTCAAATCTTCTTCATCTCCTTTCCTGGAAATTTTCTCATTGCCATGACTTGAACTTGCACTTGCATCTTCGTGAACTTGATCTTCATCTTGCCTTGAATTTGTCCTTTGATAATCTTGACTAGGATCCTTCTCATTGGGAGTCCTCGAGCTTGAGCTTGAAGTCTTGAACTAGGCGTCGCCATCATTCCCTCGCCCTCCTAGCTTCCTTCTTCAAAATTCACCTTGCAAAACAAAGGAGAAAAAGTGTATTAAGCTTCATAAAATTGATAAGTATAACAAAATGAAGAAATCTGAAAGCTTTCATGATAATTGCATCAACATCAAAATGAAATGGAATATCTTTAATCTCAAGATCAATCCTCTCTTTCTCTTACAAATTTTTGGAAAGAAAGTATGTGAAAATCTGGAAGATACATGAATTTCACAATATAATAAACCCAGATTTTTAGCCTTCTTTCTGAATTTTGGGAGGAAATCTGATCCAATCAGCCCAGATTTGTTGTTTTTTAAGAAAGTTTATCTCTTTTTTATGTTAGTCTGCTGCCCTTTATATCACTCCAGCACTTTATGAAACAACTCGCTGCCCTATGCTGCCTTGAATTGATAAGAATTGCTGCCTTGAAGAGTAGTTTGCTGCTATTAGCAGAGGCAGAGTTGTTTTCGCTTTGATGTTGAAATGATTTTTTTTTCTCCCTTTATATAGGCAATGGAATTTGAAAGGGTACATCCCTCCGTATAGGCCGACATGTTTAAGGGTGGCAATGGCATGTTTTAGTCATTAATTATTAAGCGAATTGCACCATTTCATTCCTTCTTTGGCTTCACTCCAATCTGGGTGGAATTTAAGTGCATTGGAGGATTGAGAATCCTTGGAGGGTGGCGGGATCCGCCACCTCCTGAGGATTTTTTCCTTTCTTCATTCATACACCAAACTTCCTCGATTCCTCATCCTTTTGATCAGTCAGCCTGATTTCATCCGTTTGCCAGCATTTTAGCATTCCCATTTCATTTTCTCCCTCCTCGAATTTGGCGCAAGTCTATTTGATTCTCAAACTCGCCAATCAAAATCCTCTTCCATGTTTTATTCTCCATTCTTTTCTCCATCAGATCAATTGGAGAGTTTAAATGCTTTTCAACCCTCATGACGATATGGCGGAAATTAGGGGGTGAGAGGATTTTCACTCTCTCAAATTCACATTTCCATGCAAGTTTATCACAGACTTCATCTCCACATTGGTCATCATGTTGTTCGCTTACCCTCCTCGATTTTCACTTGAGTTTGGAGAACATTATTTCAAGGCAGGCTTTGATGATGTTTGAGGATTTTGGAATCCTCTGAGGGTGGCGGAATCCGCCATCCCCCAAGGATTTTTCCTTGCTTACCATTTTTTCAAACTCATCATTTTCCTTCATTGAACTCAACCAACATTTGATTTTGATCATTATTTCCAAGCTTTGATCTCCATTTCACTTCATCTTATATGCTTGGAAGATTCAACTCGTGCTTTAATCTCCATGTAGACAAGGGCAGAAATCAGAGGTAGGGGAGGATTTTAATCTTTTCCTTCAATCTCTGCCTCCCAATTAGGCCTAATTGGCCCCAAACTCCCAGTTTCACCATTCTCTTTCATCACACCATCAAGTCATGTTTTAGTTTGCCTCTTCTAGGTGGTGGAAATTGTGCCTTCTAGAGGATTTTCTTCAAATTCAAAATGGCAGAAATCAGACTGTTTAGAGGATTTTTCTGATCACCAATTTCCATCTTACCACTTAGTCTTGTTCAATTCTTAGTTTGAAATTCTCCTAGCTCCTCAAATTTGTATCTAGGATTCATTTTCCTTGCCCTTCATGACTTCATGCTTCTCATCTTATGCAAGGCGGAATTTGGAGGTGAGGAGGGATTTAGAATCCAAGGAGGTAGGCGGCTTCCGCCAACTCTCTGGGATTTTGCATTACATCTTCCAAACTTTCATTGTTTCCTTTTTGATGAATTTATCATGCCTTAGGTGAATATTGTTGTTTTAACTTTGGGCTTTCACCTCCACTTGCCTTAAGTTACCCCTGCTCTCTTTGATCTATGTGAGGCGGAATTTTTAGGTTGATCAGGATAACGAATCCTAAAAGGGCAGCAGATTCTACTGTCCCTCTAGGATTTTCACTTTATTTTCATTTGCAAACTTGTCTTACAACTTCTTTTCCCTCCCTTTGGTTGATCTTCTCTCGCTTTGGACTAAGGTTGTTTTACATTTGCTCATGTTTTAAAGGAGGTGGAAATCAGACCTCTCCCAGGATTAGGAATCCTAGGAGGTAGGCGGATTCCACCACCTCCTGAGGATTTTTACTTGTTTTGCGAGTTTACCTCAAAAAAACATCATTTTGCACTTTCTTTTCACTTTTCTCATCACATTGCGCTTGAAACTCGCTCTTTTTACAAGGGGCGGAATTTTGGGGGGTCAGAGGAATTTTGCTCTGGGGCAGGCGGAATCCGCCATGCCCAGAGGAATTTTCCTCTTTGCAACACGTTTTCCATACTTTGTCATTTTTTCAGCTCAGGGGCAAGAGGATTTATACAAATATAACATTTAAGTATAAGTTCTTATACTTTAAGTTATATTTGAATAAATATTGTCAAGATGTTTGAGATAGGTTTCGGCTTCATAGGAGTTATAATAAAGACTCTAGATTTTGGGGATTTTCAAAAAATTCCAGACTTAGCCAAATTTCAGGATTCAGCACTCTTTCAGCAGTGTTACTTCCCACAACCTATCCTGGCTTTCTAAGGTCAAATTGAAGCTGGAACAAGGATTTCTAATGATTCTGGCTCATTTCCTCACAAATTACTCGGTTTCAACTCCATCTCCTTGACTAGCTTAGCCCAACTTTTGCTTACATCCTAGACAGACTTGATTTCCCAACAGGCCGAAATTGCTCAAACTCACTCTCAGACTTGGAGACTTGAAAATTGTTACCAACTAAGACCACCTAAGACCACTACTGCTACCGCTAAAGAAAAAAGAGGGGGTCCCCATTTGTAATGGGGCGATGGTGTGAAAACCTCAAAACAGGACCAAAGCTCTGACCGGCATTAATGGTACCACCAGTTATAATAGTAGAAACGTCAAGGTCCAACAAGATGGTGATCCAATATGCAAAAAAAAGGGGATATCACTACCATCTCTACCTTACACTCCTAGCACAATGTGGCAAGCGGCAAATCAAACCACCGTGAGTCCAATAGTGCAAGTAGAAATTGTTGCATGGGATCAACACAATAGGAGAGATTACCATAGGATAGCAGGAATGTAGAAAAAGGTACGATCGTACACAATTTGTGATCTAGAGTACTTTGGTACTCGTTGTGAACAAGATTGTTATAATATATAAGTCATATCTTTGGGGGCACAATACAAAAATAAAAGAAAAATTATGCAAGGGGAAAAGAGAAAATTTATAGGAGGAATGCAAAATGAAAAAGAAAAGCAAAACTGAAGGTGATAGAAAAAATTAAAAAATTAAAAAAGGAACCTGCCAATGAGAAAAAAATTTAAAATGGGGTGATTAAAAGAATAAGGCCAAGGAAAATGAAATTGAAGGGAAAAAAATTGGAAAGTGGTGCAAAAGGAAATTTTTTATTAAACTGTTGGAGTTAGAAAGTATTAAACAAACGAAAAAATTATTAAAGTACCAAGGCCAAAAAATAAGAGCATTAAACTATGCTTTTTAAAACATTAAAAACAGAAAAAATAAAAATGATCTTAAAGAGTGACAACTATTAAAAATTTGGCCTTTAAAAATTAGATTGCATGACAACATAAAGGAAAATCAAATTATAAAGTTGCCGGATTCAAACCCTGGACCCCGGATCCGGGTCCGGATTCCCCCCCCGGTCCGTGCTGGATCCGAGCAGGGTCCGGATCTGGACCTATGGGTCTGTCTGGATCCACGATCCGTGGATCCCCATGGACCCACATGTCCAAATCCGGACCCTGCCCGGATCCAGCACAGACCAAGCTGGATCAAGCGAAGTTGCGCTGCCCCTAGACCCCACAAGGGGCGCCGCACCTTGACCCCGTTTTGGGGGCTTTGCCCCCAACCCCCATTTAATAATTTGGGGTGGAAACTACGCCAATAAAAGTGGGGAAAAATTAACCTTGGAATCTTATTAGGCTCCATATAGAAGATGATGATGAAGAAGAAGAATATCAATAAATTATTAATCCATTAGTTGAACTTCAAACAATGATACTTGAACTGATGTTATGATTTAATTTTAATGTTTTGAATCTTTGAGATTTGGCATTGATCAATGATCAAGCATCATAGATTCATACTATGAAATGATTTAGTTTTAGAATTATGTATATTTCTCTTATTTTTTGCATATATATATATACACACACGAACCCATACGAATCCTAATGGGAACTTATTTTTTCACGAATCCACGAACCGGATTTGCGAACCCGAATCCGTCCCCAAACCCGAATCGGCAACTTAGAAATTTATAAAGTATAACTTGTGAAGAAAAAAGGGAGATGTAACATCGCCAGCTATAAAATACAATTGGAGAGAATTAATGTCATATAACAATCACAGCAACACCATCTTTCACCTCCAATGATATCATTTCTCAGAATATGACACACTTCACTTCCAACGGCATCATTTTTCAGTGTATTGTGTGCCTTTTCTCAACATGGTTATCAATCTGCCAGTATGTCTATTCTTGTGCCTTATAGTGACGCTTCTCTTCAGATGGATGATAATGAAAGTGCCAGCAGAGAGGAATGCTGTGTTTCATTATACTGTGGCTATTGAGGCAAAATTCAATGCCAGTTTGAGCCTGTATGTGTTTTTTTTAACATTCCTCCATCCTGTAATGTGATACTAGTAACTTATCGACCTGATTTGGTGAAGGGGAACAAACTTCTTGTAATCTGTTATTAGTGGTGCTGCTAGTTCACTGACCAATTCCATTCCAAGATTCTGATGGCCGTGATTAGGCTGATAATCATAACCCTTCTCCTGCTGCAGAATCTGTCCTTGCTGCCACACTGGAAGGCTTCAATTGCAGGTCATCTGGAGAGTCCATGATACATAAAGAGCTTCCTGCTGCAACAATCAAAATCATGTGTTTGAGCTCCTTCCCATGGTTTGCCAAAGATTCCTTAATCTTAGTTTAGAATTGGGTAAAGTGCTTTAGAATTACATACAGCAAAGAAATAGTTTGCGCATAAAGACTCAAAGTTTGAATACAAGAAAGTTTATCCAATGCTTTTCCACAAGCTTTTCTGCAATGATCTCTGGAGATGAAACATAACATAGAGTTCTCTGGTGCTATTCCTAGAGTGGGATGTATAAGTTTTGATTTTGGTACTGTCATAGTTTGATAGAAGTACCTTCATATTCCCACTTCCTAAACTGAATCTATTTTCATTACTTTTGGTTTCAAGACTGCTGATGAGAATGCCTGATTATTTTGCTCAATAGAGCATATCTGGAAAGTTTCAATCAATATTACAAAATAAGAACTAGATCAATTAAATTAAGTGAAAGCAAGTATGCCAGCTCAATCTCAAAACCCTACCATTGAAGAAGTGAATAAATTCATTCCATGCTACTTATCCCTCTTCAAGACTTGAAAATATGATGCAACACAAAAAAAGGACCATTCCATCATTACCAAGGTCAATGCCTCCCGAGAGCAGCTCACCAGCTTCCTTAATCTAAAACCACAAATTTGGTAAAGCATTTCTCCACACAATAGATGAAAATTTAGCGAATGGGGATATTATATATATGAATTGGGCAGTTGAAATAGGGGCCTTTTTTCCATTGTTGCCAAGGTGGTAGTTGGACAAATATGGGCAAAGTGAACTAAAGTAAAGAAAGGGAAGTGGACCTATACAGCTCAGTAGTTAACACCCAAAAAACATCTTTCTGCCTTCTTATTTATGTTAATAATATGATTTCAGACTACAACACATGACAGATGGAAATTAACAGCCCCAGATGGATCTCATAAAAGATGACATGATATTGCATTAAGCAATTTAGTATGTATACCTGAAGAGCAGGTCGCCACTGCTTGTCATGAATCCTATCAGTGAGTGCCTCAAGAAGAGCCTTTGGATAGAGGAGTGTGGATTTTTTAGCTGCCTTGGCCTTCCTTTCAACTCCTGCTTTGGCAGCCTCCATTCTGAGAATGGCTGATGTTGTTCTTCTCCAAGCCTTCTTTGCATTTACAATTTCTCGCCTTTCATTTGTACTTGTACTAGTACTAGGATCTTCTATCTTCTCACAGACTGCAATTCTGACAGGCCTTTTCTTCTCATTTCTTATTTGTTTTCTTTTCTCATTGGTATTTTTGCAAGGGAATGATGGAGGCTGAGTGTGTGAAAGTCTCATGGAGTGAGAAGAAAGAGAAATGCCCCACAATGAATCCATGGTTCTAATCCTGCAGTTGAGTAGATTGGATTGAATTCTCAGTCAACAATTAATTGCATAGAAAATTGTTAACACAAGCAACCCAAATGCATCTTGCATCATATGATCATTGATAATGTATATTCACAGAAAACATTGTATTAGCCTTTGATTTTAATTTTTAACCCTGTTACTCTAAATCTCCCCAATTTAATATACCACCATACATAAAAGGAGCTTTAATATTTTAAATTAACCTTTGCATCAAAGAAAAAATCAAGCACTGTGTGCTAACATGTCAACATAAGAGCGCAGAGATTTCTTTCAAATTGGAATGTTGGATCATCACATTTTACATTAATTTATTTGTTTACTGCTATACCTGGTAAATTACAGACATGAAATAATTATATAGATGGCAGTGCGTACCAGATATAGGAGTAAAATATATCTTTTTATATGCTCATGAATTCAATACAGAGCAGACCAGAGATGGTCGACCAAGGATTACAATTCATCCTACGATACCATACTCTCTTCATTGGCGGTACACGACAGTTGCCAAGAGAGACACAACCGTCAACCAACCAATCTTACAACTACCGAGAGTGACAACCAATGGACAATTAATACATCTACAGATAACCAATATTATCAAACATAACAATAGGCATTGTACGCCGACTACAAATCTTTATCAATTGTTAAATAGAAAATTGACATTTATGAAAAACAACCATAGGTCCATAACAGATTTATAAGATCCCGTGGACTTTAATATTAAGATATGTAACCCCCTTTGTGAGGACACTCAAAAGGTGCTAAAAAGTAAAGCATGTGTCTTTTTTTTAATAACATTAAGTCAGTAATAATTGCAATTACGAATAAATACAGCAGGAAATATACTCCGGGACTTGCCATAAAAACACAAGCCATAAAACCTCTCAAGAGCTATATCAAGAGCCAAAGCAATAATAGCACCACCATCATCAAAATACCATCATTGAGAGCAAAGATGGCAGCGGGCATAGATATCAGCTGCTTTTACTAGGCATTCCAATAATTTCTTTGTCTGTGCCAAGGTGGGGTTGGCCATGGGCAAGAGTCTCTGCAGCAAGTATTCACTCGTCAGAGGCTTCCCCCAAACTTGTTATCACAGCCTTTCCTCCCGTATAGGAACCAAAATACTCATCAACCTGATGAAAATCTGCAACATAAGGATTCATTTCTTTTCTCAGAATATTTATGGTCACGAGAGATGACAAATTTTTATGTGTTCTGCATACGGGTATTTTGAAGCGAGAACCAAATCCTATATGCATTTGGACCAAAAAATTTGAATAAAAAATTCCTTATTTTTCCCCACAGGTTCATTTTTTAGTTGCCCCAGTTCGTTCCGGAGCTTGGGACGAATCCATCCCTTTTTGCCAGGACCTCATGCATTTTCACAGGCAAACTAACCTGGAATCTGAAGTGGGTTAGAACCAGACCCAGATCTTGGCTTGGAGGCTGACAAATTGATACAATATCATTGTAATAAACAGAATTTGCAAATCAAACACGGATGTCAACTCCGATCATTCCTTATGTCAACAATACCAAAAATCTGGGGGAAACTAGAAAATAGAGATGGAATAGCAGTTAAGTTTGTAAGGTCAATCATCACATTTTTTTGCATTTCTCTAATAACAGCCACATAAGTGTAAACCCCATGGGATTAGTGGTAAACACAACTGGAAACACATAATTATATTTTAGAAAGAAAAAAAGAAAAAGGACCAAAAAATGTCTGAGAATATGTCCTGATGTTATCGATCTATAAAGGCAAAACAAAAAGTCTAGACACATGGTCATAACGTTTACAAGATAAAGAAGACAAAAGAGGAGTAATCAATCAAAACCAGAAATTCAAGCTTTAAAAATTAAAAAAAAGGAGTAATCGTCCAAAAAAGAAAAAAACAATAACACTGCAGCCACATGCTGCATATCAAAGTCGATAGGTGGACATGCCTGCAATGCATTCTGTGCATTTAATTATGACAAAGCATCCATAGTTCAAAAACTTTCAACTCGGCAAAACTGTGCAGACCCAATTTTGACTTGAACTCAGCAATAGCCTAGCAAATTAAAAAAAATGCCTTCATGCAAATACAGTACCAAAACATATGAAATAAGTCTATAACATTCGGGAAGTATTTTCTATAAATTTGACTAAAAGAAGAGTACAGTATCGCAGAGCTATATTAACAAAAGAGCTAATATATATTTAATCTCATGATGGTTGAAAAATTGAAAATTATAATCCAAAATTACAATTCTATGCAAGTTAAATGAATTTACAATGTTCTATTCCCTCTAGACATCCTCGAGATGGTTGAGGTCCTACTCAGGTCCCACTCTCGATGTCAGTTGTGATGCTTGCTCCACCTTTGAACTAGAAGGTAATGACTCCTTGATATCACCATCATCCTCAACCCTAGTGTCATCAAATCCAATGCCTCCCACTTCAACTTCTACTACACCCTCCTCTATTTGCCTCCCAAAAACAGCAATATTGTTGTCTATAAATATCTGGTACTCATCTAGGGAGTCAGTCACTATATGTATCAATATCATCCAAGTCAATCACCTCAAAACCATCTAGGCCCTCCATCTGTTTTAGGTGAATGTGAAGGTTATATTGCACGAAGATTAGGTCATTGAGACACTTTTGTGTCAACATGTTTTTCATGTGAATGGAATGTTTCTTCTTCGTGTGAATGGCATCAAATAAGCTCCAATTGCTTAGCATTTAGAAGTGTTATAATGTTGGGACAAAATTCAGAGGAGTAGCTTTTCAAGATTTGGGGGTTTTGCCCCAACTTTTCAACGAAGCAACTACAAAGAAGACATTCACAAGTTTCTAAGCGATCAATCATTGCACAAGAAGTGAGCTAAAAGGTAACCGAGTAGAATATTTGAAGTGAAGACAGATATTTTGGTACCTAGTGCTTGAGCGATTCTCCTTCAAATAGTTGGTGGCAAAGAGAAGAATCTTCTATCAACCTATTGTATCCCTACAACTCTTCAATTATTAGGTCTCTAACCACAACATTAGGCAACATCCACTCAATGCATCTTTAGATGCCCTAAATAACATCAACATCCCCGAAGTTATATGCAAAGAAAAACTTGTGATTGGGATAGCATTGTAATGTCCCCTTTTTGGATAACCTTATACTTTGCCCTGAATTCACAAACCAAATGAAACAAGGAACACAATATACTAAGAGATATAACCCTAACCTAAGAATAAGATGAGATAAGCTTGTATTGGAACCTGCAACCAAATTAGATAATGATATAATCATAATACATATAATACATCCAGTTTTAGAGTTAAGGGAGAAATACACCTCTAGCACATAATTCTCAAGGGCTTAATTTTAATGAAGGTTGAGATAGGAAGGACATGATGAGGTGCCCTAATTATCCCTGGCTTAGGCTCAAGAGCAGAAACTATGTCCCCCTTAGCCTTATGTGGTTGTCACCATGCCCATGAGGTGGCATACCTAGCAGAGCCTGTACATTGTTCCCCTCCATCACGCTATCCTTCTCTCCTCTTATGATTGGGAATCCCTTTGATATAGAAAGGACATGATGAGGTGCTCTAATTATACCCATCCCTAGGCCCAAGAGTGGAAAATTTATCCCCCTTGGCTTCATGTGGTTGTAAACATACTCATGAGGTGGCATACCTAGCATAGCCTATACACAATTCCCCTCCATCATGTTATCCCTCTCTCCTCTTGAAGATCCATTTCTTAGTTACCTCAATAACTTAACCCATATAGGCTCAAAGGGAAGATTGCAATAGGTTCCCCTTAACTCGACCCTGTTGGCTAAAAATTTCGTAAGCCACTCTGACCACGACTTACAAAACTGTCATTTTAGACAACGTTAAGTGAGATTACACTCTCCTCTCAGCAATAGGGGAGGCTCCCTTCTTATCGCAGGTGGCTTCAACAAGGACTTGGCTGATAATTATAATAAAGGGTGATTCTCACAATCTATTCCTCTTTTTTCAGGAATGATTTCACAAATATCTTCCGAACAACGCTAAAAGTTAAACAAAAAGGACTTGTTGCTACAACAATCTACTTTCTAGTGTGGAACAGTTGCAGAAACCCAAAGTCCTCTATACTTATCTCAAATGATAAATTAACAACTTGAGTACACAGTAAAGCTCAAAGTCTTTCACCGAACACTCTCTAAGTTCTATAAAGATTACTTGAAACTAAGGCACAAAGTCACTCGGCCTTGAGTATTTGAAGTCACTCTAAACTATATCAACCTGCTTCTTTTGCAGTGCAAAGTCTCCAAAAGACACAAATATATTTATTGCTCAAAAGATTATGAAAGTAAGTAAACCAATGAATCAAAGATTGAATAATTTATGCAGCATAAGAATACATAAATCATTCACAAGCCTCACAATACAAAGTTTGGGCAAACTTGTTCTTTATTATTCACTTTGAAACTTTGTACAATGAAACTCAAAGTTTTCACTCCACAAGAAATTTCAGCATAGTCTACTTGCATAAACGAAAGATGATAATTACAATGAGCACCCTCCTTTATTTAAAGGTAAGGGGCTGAGAGCGAAAAGTGGGAGAAACCCAACTAATCGAGACTTATTCAACAACTAACTACCTATAGTTGACTTATTCAACATTGCAAGTCCTAATGTATTTGACTTGCAATTTGATTACATGTAATAGCATTACAGTTGAAAGGTCACCTTCAATTACAACTTGCTCTTCGATTACATGTAATCTGTCAACAATAAAGCAACTATCTAGAAAGCATAAAAAATGGTTAAGTGTTTGAGACACTTCTGGATCTTCTTCAGAGACTATCTATGAAAGACTCAAATTTACAGATAGACTCCTACACTGCTCCAAGGTCGGGTGCACCTGTGTGTCATGCTATGACAGTCGTTTTGAGGACTGTACTTGCACACTTGGAAATGGCTTTGTTGCACTCTTCAAGTATGGCCTGAAGACGATCCAGTGAAATCTTGAAGCTTGTGAGTTTGTTCATGGAACTGAGAGTGAAGTCATCCGCCTCAAGCTCTAGGCGAATCACTTTCATGAGCTCCGAGATTACAACATATTCTGGAATCAGCTCATTACTCTCACTTTTTATCATGCATGTTAGCTCCCCGAAACCTTCGCTAATCATACGCTCTTCCTCCTTACAGGCACCAATGGTTGCCTTCACATCTATAACCAGTTGTTTGATCACTTGACCCTTGCTCAACATCAACTCCTGATACTCGTGAAACATTTCCTGGGAGGAAATGACACTACATGTACACAATGCATCCAAATCAATATCTAGCATCTTGTTCCAGACACTCAAATCCTCATCTAAGACTTTTAGGTCCTAATTGAATGATGTGAGGACTTCATCCAATTTGGTCGTTGTATGTCTAGAATGATTCAACACCCGAAAAGCATCTTTGACTACCTGTGTCCCTTGAAACTCCATCTGATTGGCCCAATCATCTACTGCTTTGGCCTTTTTTCCAATCCTTTCAGCATGCCTGATTGATTCTTCTAGAAGAGAAGCAATGGGATCAATCCGCTGTGATGAATTAGTCATCTTTTGGATTACCTCAAGCAACTGAGCATTCTCCTCTTTCAGCTGATTTTTCTTAGCCCGTAGCTGATCATTGCTCTGGGAAAGTAGTGTCACTACTTCTTGTGCGTCTTTTTGGTATCCAACCCGCATCTGCTAACCCAATTCCACTGTCATGAACTTGTAGTCAGATGTTTGCAACTCATCCTGGGGTTTGTCTACAAGAGGCTCTGCAATTCCAGTGTACTTTATCTTGTTCTGATCAAGCGTGACCTTATAAACTAATTTTACTCTTTTGCTTGCTAGAGGTTTGGTCTTCTTGAGCTGCTTGAAGTCAAAGTCTTCAGGGAGAGCTTCCTACTTCTTCCTCTTCGAGGTGATTGCACTGAGCCAAGGTGGTAGGCTGAAAGAATCATTATGAGTAGGAGTGAAATGGTAGCCACTGTAGACACTGATCCTAATTGTAGAACAGTTGTCACAATGGGTGGTGCTTCAGTCTGAATGGATACTAATGTCTGATTGCTTTGTGAAGCTTCAACCATGAACTGATCAAAGCCTACAACTGAGGTATCTAGAAGGGTCGTGGAGACATCTAATGAATTGGGGAATGTGGAATATGCTTCGAAGACGTTCTCCAAACTACCATATGGATCCTCAGGGATGGATGCAAGAACAGCTAAGGAAATCGGCATTATGGATGCATTCACCAGAGCAACACAGACTGTAGAGAATGAATCTACATTAGTGTCAAGAGGAGACATAGGAGCCTCATCAGGTACTGGCGTTGATTTAGGAATCACCTTTGTGTCTTCAACACGAGGTATTTTTGGAATAGGATCTTCCTGTAACTCATCCTCACTATCTTCAACCTGTATCTTTTCCTGTACAACCACATCCTTCTCTACTAAAAAAACCTCTAATGATTGAACCGTAGCCTTACCCCCTTTGATCTTGAGCTTCGGTATCCCTTCAACCGTCGATGATGAAGAACCATCATTTGCCTTAGCTCTGATCTCTGACTTACGCCCAACCTAACCAACAGTGTCAAAGTCTTTACCAGGATAAAGTTTGATAGTTTTTATGCCTCTTCTTTTCAGCCATGCAATGGTATTGGATAAAATAGACTAAAACTTGTCAAAAATAGACATGCTCTCCTTGGATGACCATAGAACAGGCGCAATGGTGAGCTTCCTGACTTGTCACTCATGATATTCAAGGTCAAGGATATCACCATCATCCTCCACACTTTTTGGAATTTGGGTCAGATTAAAATCTACAATCTGCCTTAGAGTCAACCTGTAGTAATCCATCTTCTTTATATCATCCTTAGTGCGTAGGTTGATCCAGATATCCTCAAGGCGATGAATGTGTGTAAAAATTCTCTTGATCTTATCATTCATCCCTCAATAGTCAAAGTGTCTCCTAGATTTGAACTTCTTGAGTGTGATCTCCTACAGTTTTGTCTCCATGCACTTTGCCTTTGGAACGGTGATTAATGCATATCTTCCAATCTGAAGCGGGTTCTATGAACAGATGTCAATCCCAAATTTGTGCTGAGTTGATTGATATGTCTAAACAGCCATGAGCTATCTTGCAAGCTCCATCAAAATGATCCTCTCGGTGAGATACCGTGGGAGTGTGTAGGGCTCTGAAGTTTGGAAACTGCAGAAACAGGTAGTTATATTCGTTTACCTTCTTCCAAGCTGCATCGGATACTTGCCTTTTAGGAAGTGTTTTGTCAAAGAGGCACATGTAGTATCCAAAGAAGACGCCTTGCACTCTTTTGTAATGCACCCTACGATCTGGAACCAATGATCTGTCACCCTTGGTTGAAAGACCACAAAAGGATCCAAAAGAAGCCGCAATGTACACCAAGTAGGAGTTCATGTAGAAAGTAAGAGTGTTAGGAACACGAACCAGCTGCTCGCACAAGGCATCACTGATGATCTCTCCCCAAAAGATTTTCTGTTTGGATCTCACAATAAGGGAAATGAATTTATACATCCAAGGTTGGAAAACATTGGACTCCCTCAAGCCCATAATCCTGCTAAGAAGAGTGATCAAATCGTTGATCTCTTCATGGAAATTTGTTTTGTACATCAATTTAGGCCATGTAGATAGACAGGTCCTCTTGTTAACAAGTCAATTCTCATTCATAAACCTGATACGGTCCTGTTTCATGTCACTCCACCTCTTCAAAGCCTTTTCCTTTGATATATCTATACATACTAAAGTAGGCGGAACTTTGAAGATTTTATCAATTGTCTCTGGATCCAGCCTGATAATAATGTTTCCATCATCATCCCTGATAGTTCTGGATTTGGAATCAAAGTGTTCTGCACACACCAATACAAATTCAGGTTCCAGGGCAGCCACTGGGAATGTAGAGACAAGGTGAATATTGCTCTAAATGAGGAAATCCATCACTTTCTTTGTAGATGTTTCAACCCTTTTGAGGAAATCGGACATATCAACATGTCCCATCTCCATATCCCTAATTTCTTCAACAGAAGAAATCACATGTGAAGGTGGAATGGAATTATGGTACTTATCGTATTTGTACTTCATCTTTTTCTTGCCTTTGGGAGAGATTGGCTCTTCCGACATAGCAAGTAAACCTATAGATAATGAAGTTGCAATATGAAAATTCCATATAGTGAGCACATCTTCATGGGACACCAACGAATCCATAAAACATGTTTTGACCTATAACTTTGTAGATCTGGAAGTGTATGCATATCAGATAAGAACGGAAGGTTTTCCAACAATGGAAAATGAAGAAAAATGGATGAAATCAGCTTTTAGAAAGAGGAAAAAGAAGAATTTTGGGGTTTTTTCTAAGTTTTGCAAGTGAATGGAACATAAGCATTTAGTGTCAAATTGATGTGCAAATGCATATATATACTAGGGAGGGCCTCTTCTACTTGCAACTGGGGTTTTCAAATCCAATTATAAGTGCATTTGGGAAGGTATTTTACTTGCAATTGGGTTTTTAAACTCTGACTGCGAGTAGGAAAGAGTCTTCATTTGTGCTTGAGAAACACTTGCAATCGGGTTTTAGAAACCCGATTGCAAGTAGGGAAATGACTTAGCTTTTTTTCTTGGCAAAATGAACTCACAATCGGCGTTTTGAAATCCAATTTCAAGTGGGGAAGAACATGCATTTTTTAAGCTCTTGCTTTGGGGAAAAACTTGCATCATTTTTGGGAAGAACTTGAATTGTTATAAAAAAAAAAAAATCCAATCTTTCAAAGACAAAATCCTATACAAAACTGAAAAAGATTTACAAAAATAAGAAACAAACGTATATACTAATACAAAAACCCTAGGCATTTCGCAAAGAGGGAAAAGCTTACAAAAATGAAAAGCAAATGCAAATAAAGAAAGCCATACCTCTTTTGAGAAACCAAAAATGCAATGAAAATGTTGCCTTGAACTTAAACAAAATCCTCAAAATCTCTGCTTCGAATCTAGGAAAAGATTTTCAAACCATGCCTATATAGGCAAGCAAAAATTGACCAAATCCCTTCCTCATTAATGCATTTTCAGTCACAAAGAATCCCTTGACAAATGGTCAAACTTGAAAAACCGAAATGCTTGAATATAGCAAATCCAAAGACTCTTTCAACTCACAAAATTGGGGTTCCTGATCAAGATTACAAGTCGCCTTGCATTCCTGGACAAAAATGACGACTAGGAGATACCAAACGTGGTTTGTATTTGGAAATGCAAGCAAAAACACTGTGAGTTTGCCTTATATGCCCTAAATCAGTCTTTATAAACAACGGTGCAACTGCTGAAAGAAGTTTTTAACCTAAAAATAATGGATTCAAGTGAAGTCGCGTTTCTCAAATGCGATTGCAAGGAGTTTTAATAAATACATTACTTGAAACAATCCTTTCATTCTAGGCGACGTCGGTCTTCCTGAATCGCTTTGTAAGCATTAATGTTTTTAAGACATTTAAAAACAATGTTTGTGGTTGTTAGCCGTAGGTTTACTTTATGCTGTGTCAGGTGTTAGTTATATTATGTGGGTTCCGACAATACTTAGTTACTACCGAACGACGGTTGGGAATGGGTGGCGATGTTTGGTCACACCCCTTCTAGTTTTATATAAGCAATGTACTTTCTCTGTGAAGGATATATGATAGTGACTATTGTGGATGTACTCAAGTTACGAATGATTAATGAAAGCTTTGGTATTCTCTGATCTATCTTATGTTATTTGCATTTTCTGTATAGTGTCAATGCATCAGTAAACTAATTTACCCTAGTGGGTAAACATCTAGCGTCGTTGCCTAGACGTACTCGGGAAGACAAGAACTGGATGGCGTAGGGGCACTATGGGCCTACCAGTTGGTGAGATTAACCTAGAGGCCGACGACGCATGTACAGAGCTCTACGAAGGAAAAGACGCTACAATGAGGAAATCACTCAATTGAGAAGTGTTGGAATAAAACGACATAAATGAATAAAAGTGTTGATTATTGCTTGTGGAGAAGTGAAAAAAGAATTTATGCCCAATCAATTGAATAAAAATAGAAATTTAAAGAAGGAACTCGAGGAGGAACAAGCAGACAGAAAAGCCATACTCGCACAGCAGCAAGCCGAGCGAAGGGAGAGATTCAGAAGATGCGCCGAAGGACTACTGAAGGGAGTAAGTGAAGGCAAGGGTCTGGAGGAATCTGACCGCGAGGCTGGGAGAAGTGATGAGGACCACCTAGAGGAAACAAGGAGCTTGTTCGGGTCCTTAACCTTAACCCCACGGACGGAAGCAAGAGAAGCCCGAAGGAAGAAGAGGAAGTCGCACGGAGGGAGGCTCAGGATATCGCTGCCGCCAAGAGTATCAAAGTGACAGAGGGGCACTGGGATCACGGTAGCCCACCAGGCCTAGACAGTTCCAGTAGTTTGGGGACATCAAGTGGTACGGTACCAAACATTTTCGGGGTACCGACGCCGGCAGTACCATCCCAGCCTGTAACACAACCCGTGTTGCAAACACAGTCGGCACCTAGAAAAGTAAACATGGCGACTAACAAAGAGAAGCTGCCAAAATTCCATGGAGATAGGAAGGAAAATCCAGTACAGCATTGTCGTACGTGCGAGACAATTTGGTCCGCGAATGGAGTCGCTGACTAGGCGGAGCGGATGAAACAGTTTTCGGCAACCCTCCGAGGGGTAGCGATCGATTGGTACTCTGACTTAGACAAAACTGGAGTGACCACCTGGGACGCATTGAAGAAGGCATTCAAGAAGGAGTTTCGGCTCCTGAGAGACGACAATGAAATCGTATCCGAAATATATGGAACCAAACAAGGCAAGAAGGAGACTGTGCGAGTCTACAGTCGCCGACTGAAGGAGTTAGTCGGCAAAATGGAGAGCTAACCAACAGATGGCCTGAAGAAAAGATGGTTCGTGGAGGGCCTGAAATCTAACCTACGGAGGAAAATGAAGATAGTGCCCCCCACCTCATACGAAGATGCCTATAACTGGGTGATGGACTTGGAGAGCGAACAGAAGACCTCTAAGAAAAAAAGAAGCAAGTCTTCTTCCGACAAAGATGACACTGCGAACGATGACAGTAGTAGCGATGGTGAGTCGAAGAAAAAAGTCATGGCACTCCAAAAGGACATGGAAAGAATGGAGTTCAAGACCATGAAAGGGGGTACTAGCAAGGGGGAAGATGACATGTGGTGTACGGACTACAAGGAGAGCGTCCATATAAAGGGATCCTGTCCAAAAAATGCATTTTGTGACATTTGCCAGATCATGGACCATTCCACCAAGGAATGCCCATACAACTCGAAAGTGAGGAATCAACAAGTGCTATTTACCCAAGAGCAACCATCTACATCGGGCGGGTACGAAGGCAACCAACGCGGTGGCGGAAGGGGCAATAACAACACCAACACAAGGAGTCGAATACAGTATGACTCCAAGGGTCGGTCGATGATCCAGTGTCGAGCTTGCAATCAGTGGGGCCACTTTGCAAGGGACTGCGATAAGGGCGACACCCCGTAGAAGCTATGTCGTTGGTGTGGTCCTAGCAACCACGAGGATGCCAACTGCCCGAAATCCGACATTAATTGGCTAGACATAGATGGAAGCACGAGTATGGTACTAACCGTCACCCAAGGGCAAGCAAAGCAAGCCACATATCCAAACCCTCGAACAGAAAAACAATGGGCACGAGAGACTAAGGAAGAAATAGAGAAGGCGATGAAGACACAAAAAGAAACATGGGAGATGGCCACCAACTCGGGCTGGAGGGAGGCAGAACAAAACATTCTGAGACAACTGCTACATGTAGAGGTACCGATGAAACTCCAAGATCTCCTTCACACCATGCCTCACTTGGGAACGACACTGTTGGAGAATTTGACCACACAGCCAAATACCACATGTACGGACATCGGAGGGTCCGCAACTAACCCAATGATACTTGTTGTAAACAACGGTAGGTACCTGGCAGTCATCGAGATGGACATCCTTGGCACCATCCTGACAAACACTATAGTGGACGGAGGGTCAGGAGTGAACGTCCTTCCGGAGGAGACATGGAAGAAATTGGGCAAGCCAACATTGTGGCCCCCAACCTTCAACTTATTGGGCGCCGATCAGCAGGGTATCAAACCCCACGGAACGTTGATGGCACAACGGGTCACCATTGGCTCGCAACCATTTGTACTAGACTTTGTGGTGATACCTTTGAAAAATAAGGGTTACGATGCCATTCTGGGTCGATAGTGGTTGGTCACAGCGAAGGTAAACCATAGTTGGAAGAAAAACACCCTCTCGATGGAGAATGGGGGGAGGAAGTTCACCATCGACCTTCGCACCCAGATGGTGAGCGAAGAGATAGCCTCTTCTTCAGACTCAGAATCTGATGGCGAGAACAGCCGAAGGGATGAAGGAAGGAGTTGTATGGAACCTAATGAAGAAGGCGTCTTAGAATTGGAAGTGTGTTCGGGAGATGACGCCAACTCCATGAACGGTCTTTTCCACTGGCAAATAGAGGACTATGAACTCTTCCGACCAGCATGCAACGTACTAAGTACTGAGGAAGAGCCGGAAACATTTCCCATGGAGTACCGTGAATACAAGGAAGGGGATGCGAAAGTAAGCGAAGAGCATAAGGTGTCGTTAGTCAAACCAATGAATCTGGGCAAGGAAGAGGAACCTAAGATCATTCTTGTTGGCAACGATTGGAATCCTGAGTGGAAGGTCGCAACCTTCAAAATCTTTATCCTCCTAATTTACGGACAAGAGACCGTGGTTCCTGTTGAATTTATGGTACCAAGTCCAAGGATAGCCATTGAGAACAGACTCGGAGACATGGAAAACTTGAAGGAGCGATTGTATAATCTCAATAAACTCGACGAGAAACGATTGCTCGCACAGTGGGCGACGGAGATAGTCCAAGGACATAGGAAGGTCTGGTATGACAAACATTTGAAGCGGACACAGTTCACGCTAGGTCAGTTGGTATTGAAGTTTAATGGGCAAAATGAAATTAAACTTGGCAAATTTAAAATTAAGTGGCTAGGTCCTTATAACATCTGAGAAGTTGCCATCGGCCAGGAGATTTCAGATGCGATCAACAGGTCGAAGCTAAAAATATATGATGAACGGCGAGATGGCGTCGACAGAATCAGCCAAGGGAAGGTACGCAATTTATAAAAGTCAAAAAAAAAAAAAAAAACCTTAAAAAAAAGAGTGACTGTACGGCCCGTACGGACATAAAGTAAAAAGGCAATGATAAATTAGAAGCCGTATGGCGATTAGTCGTACGATTCATTTGCTTCCTCTCTTCCGAGTGAGCGCAGCCCGTACGGAGAGTTCCAGCGGGATTTCGGTACCGTACTGACTGTACGGAGTCCAGGTGACGCATTGAAGCACTCACCGTACAGCAGTGGACACAGGGCAGATTAACGTATGGCTGTACGGTTCAGAGGCAATACGTCGAGTCTCAGACTACCGTACAGATTTTGGCAGAGAGGAAAGCAAGGGTTTAGCAAAAGGTCGTACGGCATTAAGGGTGGAAGAATCAGCCGTACGACCGTACGAAACAGGAAAACAACCGGGAAGAGTTAGGTCGTACAGTCGTACAATACATTGAAGCACGATCTAAATAGCAACCGAACGGTAAGGGAGATAGATGCAAGGAGGTCGTACTACCGTACGGAAGGTATCGTTTTTCAGCTAACTACGTGGATAAATAGTGACCGTACAAGCACAACTTGGCAGTTAGGGATTCCGGAACCGTTAGTGCATACAAACAAAGTAGACAGTTATTGACGGCATCACACAAAAAAAAACGACAAATAAAGAACAATTCACAGTGAATAGCATATGGCACTGAAGGAAGGACATAAGCAGGTAGTGAAGTAAACATAGTTATTGGCCATTTGCACAGGCACCATAACGCAGTTGGCAGAGGAGAGAGGGCATCGGACGAAAATCACGAAAACGATGTGTGCCATGGAATTTTGTGTGGGTTTGAAGGTGCTAAATTGGTCTTGGCGGCAAGGGCGCTGCCCCTCGACCCCGCTGGGGGCGTTGCCCCCAAACCCCCAATTTATTTTTGAGACAGACTACAACCTTGAGTTTGGGGCACCAGCGCAATCAGGGTAAGCATTGGGTTTGTTCTGCACAGTGAGAAAGAAGTTTGAAGCTAAGCGTTGGAGGGGAAGCCATAAGCCGCCAAGGGAGATGGATTTGGAAGTTGTGAACACACAGAGTTGAGCAGATGAGACCTAGAGATGCTGCAGGCATGGATTGTCCGTGCGCCAATGGTGGCGAGAGAGGTACAAGGGTACTACGCTTTGAGGCACTCAGAGTATGTCTCGGCTGGACATGAGGCTGCCGTGGTGGATGCCCAGAGAGGCAGTAGAGCAAGACTTGGCTCAGTGTGCCCAGTAGTTGGATGTGGACAAGGCAGCATGGCTATTGAGGACAGATTGGCTACGGAGGTAGTATCATTTGATGTCGTCCGGAGACGACTTTTCTTTAGGGGGGATGATGTTAGTCGTAGAGTTTACTTTATGTTGTGTCAGGTGTTAGTTATATTATGTGTGTTCCGACGGTACTTAGTTACTACCGGACTGCGATTGGGAATGGGTGGCGATGTTTGGTCACACCCCTTCTGGTTTTATATAAGCAATGTACTTTCTCTGTGAAGGATATATGATAGTGACTATTGTGGATGTACTCCAGTTACGAATGATTAATGAAAGCTTTGGTATTCTCTGATCTATCTTATGTTATTTACATTTCCTGTATAGTGTCTATGCATCAGTAAACTAATTTACCCCAGCAGGTACAGTGGTCGGACTTTAAAAGCTCGACTACAACATAAAAATCAATTGCAATGCCATTCAAAAATGGCGACTAAGCGCTGGGATCAAGGTTCGAAAGTCTTATTACAAGTCGACTGGACTTTAATCATAAGGAAAATAAGGTAGTCAGGCTTTAAAAGCAGAACTACCTACCCAGCGCTCTTTTTAAACAACTATTCTCCTATGAAAGGCGACGTCGGGCTTTTCCAAACACATTACAAGTATCATATGAAATGTTTTAAATTGTAAAGAATAGATGTAGTCGGGCTTTAAAAGCCCGACTACATTATAAACAACCCTTAACAATACTTGCAATGCCTAGAAAAAAAATGAGGACTAGGATTTTAGTTTGGACTTACTTCATTATTTGCAGGTGTAGAAAAGCCCGATTACATGTATTATGACATTTAAAATGAACTTGCCTTTGATGACTTGCAATCAGACTTTAAAACCCCACTTGCAAGCAACTTTATTCTTTATTTTCTCTTAGAATATTGCATGCAATTAAGCCTGCGATAGCTCAAAACGACCGGGAATCGAAAAGAAAGAGAGCTAGGACGAAAAGAAAAACAAAAACAAACAATCAAAACAAGAAAAATCAAACAAGGACTTGAGATTTCCGAAAATCGAGCACTTACAGTCAGGAAAGAAAAACCCAATTTTGAAAGAAAGACAAAGAAAAACTCGACAAAAATCTCATGAAAATGGCACCTGTAGGACGGGAAACTTAGGGCAATTCAAGGTATAACCGATTGCCTTTGAAAAATGTCTTTAGAATGCTACCTTAGAGAGTTTAAACAACGAATCTATAGAAAATTGTGTAGGGTTGCCCAATTTTGTGAATACAAAATTGCAGACAACAGACCCTAGGCTCAAGAGCGGAATCTTTGTTCCCCTTGGCCTCATTCAGTCCTTAACAGATCTCATGCGGTCGTGTACCTAGTGAGGCCTCACATTCCCGCTCCTTGCACTTCTTCTCCTTCCCAAATATGGTTGGTTATTGTAGATGTATCATATTGTCAATTAAATATACATTTATTTAAATATGTTTATTACAAGCATATAGATATGTCAGAGATAAAAATCTATTCAAGAATGCACAAGGAATCTTCTTTCTGGTTCGATGTGCTATTACCTATTTCTACACTTATGCAGAATGAATACATCAGCAACTGTAATTTCCGTGTATACAGATTAAATGCATAGACATTTAGAGTTCATAACTCTTAATAGATGTATCAACATAGTTACCAGCATATCTGAAGTTCTGATTCAATGTCTTCCTCAGATCAATATCTCTTATTAATTGCTTCTTTTGTTTATTTCTTATGTCTTCTCTAAACAGGAATTGTATCCCCTGCCTTATTACTCTGCTGCAATCTCCTAGATTTGCTGGGTTGTAATATTGTCTATGGGAAAATCTTGAAGTCTTAGGTTAAGACAATTTTCGCAGTGCTGTGCTTGTTTGCTCATGGTGGGGTCGTGATAGCTTCTAATCCTTTCTGATTTTCTTTCTGCTCTTTCCAAGTCTGTTCATAGTTCTCCCTCAGATTCTTATAATCCATTCAGATGCTTATTTTATTTATTTCCTGATTTTTCCTTCAATGATTATCTTTACTGCTTGTTTTATATATTTCTCCTACCTTGTTTGCTGATGATTGCTTCTGCTGTAGATTTAACTGTTTCTGATGTTCATGTCTTTTTTTGCCTCTGCTGGTGTTTGATGTGTATCTGATGTCTTCTCCTGTTGATCAATACCTTCCTTGAATACTGGGCAATATCTCCTTATATCCCTCCATCGGACTTGGAAGGTTATACTTATGACTACCTTGAATCAGATGAGGTTGGTGGTGCAAGATCTGACTTGTTTTTTTCCGCCCCTTGAATGCTGCTCTTTAATACATATATCTCCTCTTGGCGGCGGAAGAGTCGTGTCTCTTGCTGGATCATGTCCCTTCATTTCAAGGGTGGCGTCTCTTTGTTTATGATCACTGTTTTTGAGGATATTAACTATTCAAACTCGAAGAAAAAATCAGTAACCACTACATGAATGGGTTGGTGGAGTTGATTGTTCCACCTCCAATCAATCATGTCCCAAAAGGTTTCAAATTTTCTACTTGAAGAGCACACGAATATACTGGGGCGGAGTGAATCAGTATATTAACAAACTTTTACTTTTCGAAACTTGATTAGATGTTATAGCACTACTAAATCAACCACACATGCAAGATCCAGCAAGAACAAAAGATTTACATGGAAACCCTTGTAGGAGAAAACCACAGCAAACTATTGCTTTTGTATTAAAAACTTCTTACAAATTTTGTGGGCACCAACCCCTCATTCAATTTGTGAGCACCAACCCACTGGAAGAAACAACTCCCACTTCCGCTTTGTAAGCACCAACCTACTAATATGAAACACAAACTTTTACATGTGATTAATAAACACTCTTCACTTTTGCTCAAAAGTCTTTCTCATAATCTTATTTATTATATTTAAATATTTAATCTAAACATATGAATGTCTCTATGTCGATATTCTCATTTCACCAGCTTCAATGGAAATGTACAAACTATTCTTATTTTGCTTTGACATCAATGACAGCATATTTCCAACACTTCTATCTCCCTTGCAATAGGTTTGGATGGCTTCCTTGGACTTGTCCATGGGCTCATACAAGCACCCCACCGGGTTTTTCTCCCCACCCATCAAGAACAAAGCCCTAACTAAGAGCTCCAACACCTACAAACAAATAGTTGTACTCAAACTTCAAAAAGTTGAACAATATCTAGTAATTAGAATATAGAAGAAGCAAACTGTAAGAATAAAATTTAAATAAAAGTGTGAAGTTACTTTGATGATCTCATTAATGCTCTTAGCAAAGACACTCAAAAATTGTCTATTCTTCCCTCTCCCCATCCATCTTCTTCAAACAAGAAGAATCCACCTATTATCGGCTCACAAACATGTGTTTCAAAGGTTCCAATAAGTCATCAAATGCTCTACTAAGTAACAAAGTTAATTGCAAATTGTGGCGCACCCACTTGCAGAAGCTCCTTCTCCTTGGTGTGCTCTCTCATCAAGCTAAGCACCACATGATGATTAGCGATGTTCCTAACATCGAAGTTTTCCTATATCTACCAATAGAGGATCAAGGAAATGGGCAGCACAAGGGGTCCAAAAAGTATTAAAGTTTTCCTCAAGTAGTCTTTCTACGACCATATACAATGTTGCATCGTCTAAACTTGGACCACATTTTCTATATCAACCTCTTCCAACATCAGACTCAAATTTTCAAAATTCTTCATTTTGTTTGACAAATCAATGGACCCATCTAACCATTTGAAGCCACTAAAATGTAGATGTGTGTGCTAGTCCTTCGATTTGTTTGTCCATCTAATAATATGGCGTATCCATACTTGCACCAATATTTATTTTTCTCCTTGAACATTGCCTTTGCATTTGCCACAACTTTATGGAGCAATGCTTTACTTAAGTCATATGGGCTAAGTGCCTAAAACACTTTCCCTACAAAGGTCAAGGTAGTGATCAATTACTCACAATATGGGTTTCTCACCATGTTGAATAGGAAGGTTGTCATAGTAGCAAAAATTCACACATCATGTTCGCTTTACCATGCTTCTCCTTATTCCCACTTGTGTTTTCAAGTGCAATTTGTGAACGTGGCATGTTGCATGGAATGAAAAATCCTTATGACTACATCCAAACGGAGCTCAATGAAGTGGATGTGCAACAAATTTACGAACAAGTGGAGCCCACAATCTACCTTTGATTCCTACATCATGCTGAAATTCATCGCTAGTACAATTGTTGCAAATGTCCTCATCCTTTTCATTTTTTGATCTATCAAAGTGACGGCCACATTTGCCTCCCATATAACCATTAGCTCATAATATGAACATAATTTGACATCATGAATAATCTATGAAAAGTAGTATTGAGGCAATTGATGGCTCTACTCATCTTCAACCCATAATTTTTGCAAAGGATATGTTAATTTTCAGATCAGAAATGCAAATAAGCATAAATACAGTATTTAGATTAATGACACAGCAATTTATCCTGGGAAAACCCTCTTACTTGAGGGAGAAAAACCCAGCAAAAATGATCCTTATATATTAGATGAAAAATTGCAGAACCTGCAAGTTTTTATTACAATGACTAAAGACACTTCTCCTTTAGAATTTGAATCTGCTGCTAGGAGGCGAACTGCTTCTGCTGAAGGAGATGTTCAGATGAACAAAAAATAATTGATGACGGAAAGAGAGGATTCTATCCTCTTTAAATATCAACACCAAGCGAATTCCTTTCTAGGTCGGCCCTAGAAGAATAAATATATTGTTGGCTGACCTGCCTTAATCAAATTATATTTAGGAGAAAATATCTCCTGCCGCCGCTACAATACTAACACTCCCTCTTAGCTGGGGAGATATTTTTACAGATACCCTTGTCATGTAGACTCTCAACATGATGCCCACAATGACTACACTCATTTCTGGAAAGAAACATATCTTAGTACCAGAGATGTACAAGAATTCATCACAGAGTCTCTCAACGTGATGTCCACAATGGCTACTTCCATTTGTGGAAAGGAATATATTGTCATTGAGTCTCTCAACATGACGTCCATAATGGCTACTCCCAAGTGTGGAAGGAAACACATCTCAGTCTCAGAGATGTATACATTATGACAAAACTTAATGATACTGAGTCTCCCTTTCAGCAAGGGTGACATTCTCCACTACCCCAAGATTATCTCGGAAATGTGCAAACTTCACCATGGAAAGAGGCTTGGTGAGAATATCAGCCGTCTGATCATTTGTGCAAAATGTACTTGAGTTGAATTGCTTTCCTCAGTACCATGTCTTTGATGTAATGATACTCGATCTCCACATGCTTAGTCCTATCATGAAATACAGGATTTACCGAGAGCTTCACACACCTTTGATTGGCACAATGAATCACAGTTGGCTCCAATGCATGGCCGAACAATCCTGCAAGGAGTTTTAGAAGCCACACTACTTCTTGAGCTGTGATACATGCTGCAATGTATTCAGCTTCAGCAGTGCTTTGGGCCACAAATGATTGTTTCCTTCTACACCAAGAAATCATGGCAGACCCCAAGCTGAAACAACATCTAGAGGTACTCTTCCTATCAGTTACACTCTTGGCCCAGTCTGAATCAGAGTAACCTTGTAATTTCAGATCTTCATTGGAAGTACATCTCAAACCATATCCCACAGTACCACGCAAGTATCTCAGCATATGCTTTGCTGCAACAAGATGTATATGTCTTGGCTCACACATGAATTGACTGAGCACTTACTACGTAACAAATATCTGATCTAGTGTTGACTAGATAAATTAATGATCCAGTTAATTGTCTATACATGGTGGGATCTATCAGATCTGAATCAGATGCTGAGTCACTCAACTTCAAATTTGTCTCCATAGGTGTAGGCGTGGACTTGCAATCTATCATCCCAAATCTCCTCAAGATGTATATAGTGTATTTTCCTTGACTTAGAATAATCTCATCAGGTCTTTGCCACACTTCCAATCCCAGGAAGTAATGCAAAAGACCAAGATCCTTCATCTCGAATTCGGAGGCTAACTCTTTCTTGCATGTAACAATGAGCTTTTCTACTCCAGTGAGAAATAAATCATCAACATAAAGAACCAATATTAGAGCCTCACCATCAACTATCTTGAAGTAAAGGTTGGAATCTGCATCATTCTTGGAGAATCTCAAGCTCATAAAGTACCCATAAATCCTTTCATACCAAGCACGAGGTGCTTGTTTGAGACCGTACAAACCCTTCTTCAATCTACATACATGTGACTCCTTCCCATGAATCACAAAACCATCTCATTGTTCAATGAACACTTCTTCAATCACACCATTAAGAAATGCAGTCTTTACTTCCATTTGATGTAACTTGCATCCTTTAGCGGATGCAATAGAAGTGTATCGAGCAACAGGAGCGAATGTCTCCTCATAATCTATTCCATCCTTCTGAGAGAAACCTCTTGCCACAAATCTTGCCTTGTATTTATCAATGCTACCATCAGCTGCATGCTTGATTTTGTAGAGCCATTTGGAAGACAATTGATTTACCTCCAAGTCTTGGAACAACACCCCATACATCATTTTTAATGATGGACTAATACTCTTCTGTCATTGCATCTCTCCATACCTGCTGGTTGGATGCTTCTTCAAAACTGGAAGGTTCAGAATCAATGATGTGACTCAACAATGTCACATATCCTGGGAACTTTTGAGGTCTCTTGCTTTCCCTAAAAGTGCCACGTGGAGCAGCATATTTTTCTGTCTCCTGCATAGTTTGACAAGCCCATAGTGGCCTTTTCTGACCTACGGCAATATCTCTAGGCCCATCAATTGGTTCTATAGGGTCAACTAGATCAATAGATTCAGCTGGTTCGCTAGAGTCTCTCTGAATGGCAGGGGTACGATTCAGAGATATGTCCATATCCTGAGAAGTCTCCTGCTCCTCACTGTCTATCTCCATGTGAGTTTCTTTGGATCTTTTGAAGGCTACTTCCTCTTCGAAGGTGACATCCCTACTGATCTCAATCTATTTTTGTCCTAGAATATAAACTTTGTATGCCTTTGAAGACTCACTGTAACCCATGAATATACCCTTCTTGCCTCAAGGTTCTAGTTTTGATCTTTTATCTTTGGGCACATGAATGTAAACAAGACAACCAAATATTTTCAAATATTCGATGAGGGCTTCTGTTCTGAACATATATTGTAGTTCTGGAAGCTTCAACCCATAGGAAACTCTGTAAATTCTGATCATGAATTATAGCCTTGGCTGCCTCTACTATGGATCTATTCTTTCTTTCGGCAACTCCATTTTGCTAAGGATTGTACGGAACACAGAACTCCCTCTTGATCCCTGCTTCAATACAGAAATTTCTAAAAAACTCCAAAAGTGTACTCCCCTCCATTATCCGATCTCAACACTTAATTCTTTTTCCGGTCATATTTTCAACTTGAGCCTTGAATTCTTTGAATCTATCAAGAACTTCCTCAAACTCCTTAGATTTTAAGAAGTAGATCCAAGACATCCGAGAATAATCATAAATGAATGTTACATAATACCAAAAACCACTCAAGGAAGCCATAGACATTGGTCCACATAAATCAAAATGAACAAGATCTAAAATTTCCTTTGATCTACTATCAATACTATGAAAGGGGGTCTTGACATTCTTACCAAGTGCACATCCTCTGCAAATGCCATCATGCTCTAGACCAAGCTTTGGAAGACCCTGTAACCATCTTCTCCATGGATGGAAGAGCTCTGAAATGTAAGTGAGCAAGTCTCCTATGCCATAGCTCACTCAAACTGATAGAACTGTGTAATAATGCCTGAACTAGTTGAATTGATAATCTGTATAGGCTCTCTTGTCGAATGCCAATCACACGGGTTGATTTTATGCTAGAGTTTTTGGGCCATGCATGAACTTTTCCTTCAAAAAAAGCAACCTTGTACCCTTTCTCCTCCAAGGCTAAAATGGAGACAAGATTTCTTTTGATCCCTGGTACAATCAAGACATTACTCAAATGAAGAGAGATACTTGAATCTAGCTGGACAGAAGTGCCCCAGCTCCCTTCACGGGGTAACAAGCATCATCTCCAATTATAACTTGTAGGTTTGACTTTTTCTCTAGTAGGTTTGTAAGTTGCTCTCTGTAACCTGCGATGTGACATGAGGCACCACTATCTATCAACCAAGTTCACAGTCAATTGGAATATTGCTTGAAAAAGCGGAGAAGAATAGAAAACTTTTCGAGATGTCTCTAGATTCCTTTTGTGGCGACGTATCATTAATATATGCAGTAAAAGCAGGCTGCTTAGATTTTGATATGCAATCTCGAGCATAGTGACCATACTTATCACACCTGTAAAATTGGATGTGAGAGAGATCCTTCTTCTTTGGTTCTGGAACATAATCTGATTTTCTGTCTCTATTCCTTTTGGAAGTGCCTCTTTTTCCTTATCTTCTAGAATCATGTGTAGCAAGGACATGACTCTCTTCCTTATGAGAGTTTCACCCATTTCCTCTTACTGCTAATCTGGATTCTTCTTGAATGCAATCAACACAAAAGCGATCAAACTTGGGCAACTCCAATCTCCCACTGATGCTTTGAATAAATGGCTCCCAAGATAGAGGAAGACCATTTAGTGCTAGCATAACCAGGTCTTTGTCTTCAATTATGTCTCCAATAATGCACAGTTGATCTCTTAATTCACAAATCTTCATGAAGAAAGAAATGACTGAATCCCCTTTAGTCAACTTTATATGATTGAGCTGTTGTCTCAAGGCAAGGGCTCTGCTGGTATTGTTGATCTCATACAATCCTTGTAGAGCCTCGAACATTTCCTTGGTTGTCTTCATCTTGGAGATAATCGGAACTAGGTGATCCTTCACAAAGTCTATCATGATCTTCCTAGCCTTCGTGCCATTTTTCTTCCATTGAATTTTCTCTGCATTATCGGATGGCTCAAGTACATCTTTTCAACAAAATCTAGAAGATCATTTTCTTCTAAGACAATGAGAACTCTGAATTTCCAGGAGTTGAAATTTGACGCTTCATCAAGCCTATCTTCTACCTTGACGTCGTTCACCATCTTTGTTAGATTTTCCTAGATAAACAACTGTCTTGACTGCTTAAACAAATCTGATCAGATCTTTACTTAGGCCTGCTCTGATACCATGTTAATTTTCAGATCAGAAATGCAAATAAGCAGAAATACAACATTTAGATTAATGACACAGCAAGTTATCCTGGGAAAACCCTCTTACTTGAGGGAGAAAAACCCAGCAAAAATAATCCTAAAGAACCTGCAAGTTTTTACTACAATGACTGAAGACACTTCTCCTTTAGAATTTGAATCTGCTGCTAGGAGGCGAACTGCTTCTGCTGAAGGAGATGTTCAGGTGAATAAAAAATAATTGATGATGGAATGAGAGGATTCTATCCTCTTTAAATATCAACACCAAGCGAATTCCTTTCTAGGTCAGCCTAGAAGGATAAATGTATTGTTGGCCGACCTGCCTTAATCAAATTATATTTAGGAGAAAATATCTCCTGCCACTACAACACTAACAGGATCAGTCCCAAGATCAATCCTAGTACAGTATACTTCCAACTGATATCCTAGTTGTCAACACTGCCACTTCAGCTAGTTGATGTCATTGAACATAAAGAGAAAACCCTAGCACTGAAAAATGAGATCAAACAAATTCAATTGTAGTAAAGCCTAGCAAGAAAAGAATTGTTGAACCCTACCTTCAAAAAAAGTATTGACAAATCTTTAAATGCCAAAAAATCTAGCTATTGTAGATTAATTCCAATGCATGTGAAACACAAATGAAAATTTAAGGGAAGAATTCAGAAACGTAAAACAATTTCGAAAAACCTGAACAAAGCATGCCTAAATATCTTGCAAAATCACCAAAATCTCACTTCCATAATCGCCTAAATTGTCACACCTTCTATGTTAGTAAGAAGCGAAGGTGGCAAGTCATTAAAAGAGGGAAAATAGTGATTTAGCACATTTTTAGTGCATTTTTGCTACAAATATGGCAACTTGTCATGAGCAAGGATGTACCAAGTCCAATGGGTATTCATAGCAAATTCAGGCATCTAACTCACATCAACTAGGCCACAAGTTCATAGGTGAGTTCCTCATAGGGACTCACCTAATAGGGACTACAACTAGTAAGTACTTGCAAGTTACACATGCACTTAACAATTTTTCAAACTACGATAACAACCTTTCTTGCATGCTAAAGATTCAAAACATGCTCCATAGCATAATTATAGAGTACGCCACATATCCAACAAACTCACCATGTCCATACAAGGCTTGCAGACTTGCCAAACAAAAAACTCATCGCGACCTACAGATTCTACTAATCAAACTTAATAGACCAATAGACTCCAATCGACCAAAAAATACAAAAAAAATAAATAAATTGAATTTTATAATAGCAAATTTGGCTTTTATGAAGAAACAACCAATGGATCAATTAAGGCACATTCAAGGGCACTCATTCTTCAACAAATGTTTGTTTGTTTCATTCTCATTCAACTAGTGCCTAATTGTTGATTTATGGCCTCAACACCTTTATGTTAACATTTAAGGATTTAGAGCTTGGTTAAAAGCATTGATCTAAAAGGATGCACCCCCTTCAAAAACCCCACAATTCTAAAATGGGAACATCCTCCGAACAACAAAATAAGGATGGTCCAAGGGCAACTGGAAGGAGATAGTATCCCCAACAAGAAGGTATCTTATGGCCATCCCTTGTTGGAGATACTATCTCATTTGAGTTGTTGTCCTAGTCTCCTAGGGACCATCCTTGTCTTCCTATCTGGAGGATGTCCCCATCTTAGAATCATGGAGTTTTTGAGAGGGTGCATCCTTGTAGAACAATGCATTTAACCAAGCTCCAAATCTTAAAAAGGTCTTGACAAGGTGTTGCTACATTTTAAAATTATACCCACTTTATTCAAAAAAACACTTTTAAAACAAACTAAAGTGCAAACAATAACTGTAATGTGCAAGGCCCCCAAAAAAACTATAAATATGACAACCCACCCTCAATCGAAATCATCATCAACAATTTAGCATTTGCATTAAGCAAAGACATAAGAAAAATTAACAAGATCAAATAGGTTGTTATTGATGCAAGAGATATCAAAAAGCTTTTTTGCAATGAGCACAAATCAAATGCACTATTTTGGACAGACTCTAAGAAGGGATTTCTCAAACCTATTGACACCAAATATGTATTATACTCCATTCTCTTGGAGAGAGATTGAGTTACAAGAGCCCTTGCAACTAATGGTCATGTTACAAGAATGGAATCAGTGAAATAAGTCCAAGTGCATCGGAAAAGGTTAAATAAAGGGGTGAAGAGAAACACTTTTTAGATTGATGCCAAATGCATCGTATACATCATATCCTCCATTTTTCAAAACGATCAAATATGAGGACTCTAATTGTCCAAGCCTTTAGGAGGTGTATGAGTGCATTGATAGCATTCTTAACAAAATGAAGGTCATTGTAAAAATGATGGACCCTACCTTGTAGTTCGATAATGAGCACCTATCATCAATGAAGGTAGGAGAAGCTCAATACTCAATTGCATGTGGTTGCCTTTGCATTGAACATGAAGTGGTATGTGCAAGGGCCTAGTAGAATTGTCTCTGTGGCAAATAGTGGGGTGAAGAGAGACTTTATAATGACAATTCTAAATATGTGCAATGCAAAGGAGACCAACATCATCCATGATGAGTGGACCAAATTCGCCACACTCAAGAGCTATGTGAATTAGGCAAAGTTGGACAAGGATACCATGGCATAGCAGGACCCAATGCTATGGTGTATTTGGATGGTTCTCAATCATTTATAATCATGCTAGTTGTTCACCTTCTATCACAAGCTCAAAGTCCCCTTGTTGATGGAGAAGAACTAGTCCACATATAGCTTCATCTACTCTATCAAAAGGAACAAACTTAACCATAGGAGTGCGAAGAAGCTTGTGGTTGTAGTATCTTGCATCTCATGGACCACAATACACCTACTGTAAGATTCTATGCCTTACATAGCATTAATATTCATAAACCTCCTGATTTTTGTGTATTGACATTTCGTCAAACAATTCGCGTTTGAGCTGTCTTGTTCATTTTCTAAGTGAGCTTGTTTCCGGAACAACATATTAATGGTTCCAAACTAGTGAAAATAATACCCCTTACTGAATTTAATTACTTTTGACCATTGTTGTGGAAATGTGAGTAGATACATAAAATTTTACTAAAGGGAAGGCCATTTATAAATCACTGTGCATACAAACTGTCGAGAATTCATAAACTGAATAGCAGATAATATAGTGTGTATATTTTAAGCTGACCTTTTAAATTGTAGATAGTAGAGCTCCAACTACATGCACAGATCGGCCCTTGTCCTCTTGAGATGCTGAAAAGTTCTGCAGCTTACAAAGTTTGGACAATACAGGGAATGCTGTAGACAATAAGGCATGCTAACGTTGAAACCCTCACCAACCACCAAACAAACTATTGATCCATGATTCCTTCAACATGTCTCCATTTTCCAAGGCTCAATATACGTAATTAAATAGAAGCTTTCCTGCTCAGCTGATATTGCTGTTCAAATGCTGACTACGTTTCTTCCAGCTCATACTTTCTGGGTACCACTAGGAGTCAAGGTGCAACGGTATAAGTGAAGATAATATTTGCCCTCAAAACCATAGAGCATGAACTTAGACTATAATAAGCAAAGGTATTGGCATTTGAAAAACCAGTCTTCAAGTGCGTCCCAGTACAATAGATCAAACTCCTATCCCGACAGCACTCATAAGGAAATTGCCCTCGATGTAAGAAATAAAACCGATAACCCAATATTATTCTGTCTTTAATTTCTGACCAGAAATCCAATTCTAAAACTCTAAACCGAAATGCAATGTTTGTCTTTATTTTCAGCGGTGAGTTTCACACAGAAATGCACGGCTTAGTAAGTTAAAAGATTCCTCCACTTCAATCCTTAATCTGCCGCAATGTTCATGATTAAATTATACGGACTCTCCAAAGTTTCCTTGATCAAATATTATAATGTATTAAAATATTATCCTTCCAAATACTATATATCCTTCAACCAAAAAATGGAGTCGCCTCTTGAAAAAAAAAATATGGTACATGGAGAAAAGGCACCTTGTATCATGTATGGGCATATATGGGTGTGGGTCCCACGACAATTGTTTGAGATTACAGTCAAACGAAGACAAATGGAGGCAAACGGAAAATACACTTTGATTGGAAACAGTCTGCGGTTGGAAACAAACTGTCGGAAAAGAAGAGGGAACGTGTTCTGGTGAGAGAAAGGCGGGAGACTTAACTGCTAGTCAACCAATGCATTTTCACTTGACCTCGCAGTTAATTTGACTTAACTTCTAGTCAACCAACGCATTTTCACTTGACCTCGCAATTAATTTGACTTAACCTCTAGTCAGCTAAAACATTTTCACTTGAGCTTGCGGTTAACTTAACACAGGAAGGGAATTAAACGTAAAAGGAAAACCCTAATCAAAAACATCGTGTTATGAACGCTTAAACACGTAAAAACCCCATTCATACATCGCATTATGAACTTTTCCTATGCGATTCTGAGACAATGGCTTGAGAAGAAATAGGAGAGGAGGGAAAAGAAGGGATCCAGGGAAGAAAAGAGGGTTTTTTTTTTGCAGGGTGGGATAACATGTGCGAGGAGAACAAGAGGTCACAAAACCAGACATGCAGAAGAAAACCTCGGAGAAGAAATCTGTCAGATAAACCCTATGTAGACACCCAAAAATGGACATTCTTGCGAGCTCACATTAACTACTAATTATCATGTTATTAATTAAATGATTCTTTAATTATTTAATTAATCATCTCATGTGTTCTATAATCCAACCCTTTCATCATTTAATCACCTTCCTAGTATTGATTAAATAATTAAGATTATTTAATTAATTAGCCTTAATTAATTAGTCTTACTCATTAATTAAATTCAATTTTCTAAATACTATAGTTTGAATAATTATCATTAATTATTTAAATTAACTAATTATTTCCTCTAAATTAAATTAATTTTTCAAATTAATTTAATTTCATTCTAATTTCTAATAAATTTCAAACTAACTCGATTTCAAACTCAAAAAAGTGGAGAGTGATTTGGGAAACAAGGGAGAAGATAGGATTGGGAAAAAATTTCTGATTTTCAAAAGACAAAGTTTCCAAAAATGCTGAATTTAGAAAAGGGAATATTTTGATTTTTGGATTTTCAAAATTTTAATTTTTGGTTTATGAGGGATTTTTTAATTTTAGAAATCATAAAATACCCATACTATTGTCAGGGCAAGCTAGGGCAAGACCTAATCAGATATTCTTTGACACAACACTCAAAATCACATTGTATCAAAGAGAGGCAAACTTAGACGCCCATAAATGGACATTCTTGTGAGTTGACATTAACTATTAATTATTTTGTGGTTGTATAAATGATTCTTTATTTATTTAATTAATCATCTTGTGTCTTCTATAATCCAACCCTTTCATCATTTAATCACCCTCTTGTATTGATTAAATAATTAACATTATTTAATTAAACAACCTTAATTAATTAGTCTTTACTAATTAATTAAATTCAATTTCCTAAATCCTATTGTTTGAATAATTATCATTAATTATCGACCCGCTCATGGGCCTCTGAGGATTAATCCTCTGTAGCCTAAGGTGAAGAGGGAAACATGGATACCTCCAGACAGAGGATGGATAAAAGTAAATTTTGATGGCGTCGCTCAGGACAATCTAGGCAGATCAGGAGTTGGCTATGTAGCTAGAGATGAGATTGGTAACATATTAATGATTGGGGTGAAAAAGCTCTCGATTGGCACTAACAATGAAGCAAAGAGTTTAGTGGCAATACATGCAGTTCAAATGGTGAAAACCATGGGGGTAAATAAGTTGCACTTAGAAGCAGCTTCGTAAATCATAATCAATGGAATCATTAAGGGAGAATCAGGAACATATTTGAATAAATACATTCACAGAATAAAAACCTTATGGAGAGATTATGAGGAATTCAAATTATCACATGTGCTGAGAGAAGCAAACGAGGTTGCTGATAAACTATCCAAATTTGGGGTGTCTCTACTGGATCAGAATGAGGGAGAGTTCTTAGAGGACTATAGGGGACTTAATTTGGAGCAATAAAAGCTAATGTTTAGTAGTATTGTGAGATGCAAGAACTAATTACTAGGATGGCGTCGACTTTAAAACAAAGAAAGTTATCCCTCCCGATGAATGGCCAAAAAGTGATTGGGCTTCTGCGCTGACGTGTTTAGGTGAGATGTCTGCATCATCATGACATGCTAATGTCGATGTCAGGGGTTTCAAATCAGGGTGGAGTTCTAGCCCTTTCCGGAACCATCTAGAGAGTTTTTGCCTTTAAAATAAATGATTTTTTGAACTGTTCTTGTGAAAGTGACAATTGGAAGAGTGTGAAAGTGACAGAACCAACATGGAAGCCAACTTCTCCCTTAATTCCCCTAACTAGTTGCCTGGTTTTAGAGATGAGATCATGATTTAGAGGCTGAGGGGTGTTTTCAATTTTGATGATGGAAAATTTTGGGGTTGCATCACGAAATTGCTTAAGGAGGAGTTCCTAAACACTGATTTAAGGCCAAGAACTAACTTGGACATTTCATCCTTGTTTTTGGCATGGGCATTACAACTGGGTAGTTGGGAGGAAGCATTGAGGCCTACAAGGATGTGTATGAGGTCGGAATGGGCTGAAGGAATGATTCCCATAATCGGAAGGGTAGAGTTAGGTGTGGAGTTGTAGATTGGGGATGGTTTGTGGTGGATGATTGAAGGAGCAAGTCGAGAGTTTCAACCTTTCATCATCTGGAGCTCTTCGAAACCAAAAGAATTACAAATTGAAGAAGCAAGGGAAGGGTCATGGTCTACTGTTGTATGTGTAGGAAGCATAGGAGGAGTGTGTGGAGGCAGATAAACAGCGTAAGGTGAAATCCACTCTGAGGAAGTCAATTGCCAAGCTGAAACCTGAGAAGGGTGACGCGGTACCAATGCGACAAATGAAGAAAGAAAAGAAGAACAAGTTGGACACCCATGGTGGTATGATCATTCCAACAGAAACCAAGGAGGAAATGCAGAGGAAATGGATAGGCTGAGCCATCCTAGTAGATAAAAAAAAATGAAAGTTCAAAACCGTTGTATATGTTAAGTTTTGCTCACAAAATGGGCCTATTACTGTTCTAGTTTTGTAGCTTCTCTTTCAGTATGTCAGTATAGGGCACAATAGTTCCATTTTGGCTTGTATGGGTAGTTTGTCAGTAGTATGTTTTTTGCAGAAGTAGTTGTAAGGATATGGAGTGAAGGAGGTTTCAGATTGTAGACTAATCAGGGTTTTATCTGCCAAGACTAGTTGCTTCAAATGTAAATCTTTACTATTACTTTCAATAAAAAAAAACTAACAATTCACCAATCAAAAAAAATTATCATTAACTATTTAAATTAATTAATTATTTATGTGTGCTAAAATGTTGACACACTTCTATGAGTCATTATATCCAAGATTGCTCAAGAATGAGGTCTCAAATGGCGACTCATATCTCTCTATTCATGGAGTGCAAGGGTTTATAATGGAGGCCCTTAGTTTAGACCTAGTTTGTGCCCATGCAAGTACACCACAAAATAAGAGATTCAAAGAGAAAAAGCAAGAATGCTAGTCTTCATGATCATTGAATATGCATGCAAATGAAAATGGAAGCTATTCTATATGATAACAATGCATGAAAGCAAACCAATCTATGAAAGGAAATATGCATGCAAGATTATTCTATGAAATGAAATATGAATCTAATCTAACATGCAATTGCAATAGTAATCTAAATGGACTGCCATGGATGCATGAGAGAAAAAGACAAGAAAAGAGAAGTTGTAATGCTCAAGCTCAAGTGCTCAAATTCTCCTCCAAAATTGCTTTCCAAACCTGCAGCACAACAATAACATAAAATCTTTGATCCCTAAATGAGAAGGAGAGGGCTCGTTATAAAGGAAAGTGTGGAGAGGAATGCATCCTCAAGAGCAATGTGGGATAAATCCCTAGAAAGGCAAGTAAGAGGAAAAAGCCCACCACTTAGGAATATGTGTAGAGAAAAAGGAATTTTTATTTATTTTTATTTGATTTATTTAATTTATTTCCTTTTTTTCATCAAAAAGAGAGCCTTAAGTGGGGATTTTATTTTATTAAAACAGGGATTTTCTTTTAATTAAATAAGATTATTTTATTTAATTAAAAGAGAGATTTTAATTAAATAAGATAAGATTATTTAATTAAAAGAGAGATTTTAATTAAATAAGATAAGATTGTTTCATTAAAAGAGAGATTTTAATTAAATAAGATAAGACTATTTAATTAAAAGAGAGATTTTCTTTTAATTAAATAAGATTATTTTATTTAATTAAACGAGATGTTTTCTTTTAATAAAATAAGATTATTGATGAAATGATCAAACCTTAGGAAATATTGAAATAATTGAATTAATTACAATTTGATCAAGGAAATTGATTTGAATTAAAATATTGCAAAGCATTGATTCAGGAATTTGATAAATTGATTCTGTCATTTGATAAATTGAAGAATGGGGGCCCATAGTCTAGGCGACCATTTTAGGGTGCATACATTTGCCCCTCTTTGACTAATGTGTGACCTTTATGGGAACACATGTAGTCAAAGAATGCAGTTGAAGTGTGAGATCAATTTGGGATCACAAAATAACCCAAACGTGTGTTCGACGGACGGGAACACATCAGGACAAAGATAAACTGATTGAAAAAGACAAGGTCAACACCCCTGTAAATAGGTAATTGACATGTCCAAGATAAGAATCTCAAGCAAGGTTGCCCCTGTGTGTGCTTGAATGTGACCTCTAAATCAGGCACAAACTCAACATAGTCCTTACTCAATCGTTCAATTCACAAAGACAAACATGAATTGTTCATCTTGCAAATTCTATTGAAGCGACTTGTTGCCTCCTAATCAGTTGGGGATGTCGAATTTACTCTCAGAACGAGAACCAACAACCTGACCATTGCTAACATGGAGGATTTCTAAAGCATGAGAAGTAATGAAATTGCCATTAATCTATGAAATAGAATGCAATTAATCTATGAAATCAAATTGCAATTAATCTAGTAATGAAATTGCAACTAATCTATGAAATGAAATTGCAACTAATCTATGAAAGCTTGAAAGATGATGAAATTGAGATGTTAGATATGTAAATGAATTGCATTAAAAATAAACATATCATTAATCCAAATTGAAATTAATCTAATTATGCAATTAAGCTCAAAAGCATGAAATAATCAATGCAAATTTCACTATAAATTTTATGCTCTCCAAATCATCCTCCCAAATGAAGAAAAAGGGGTCCAATTTATAGAAAACCATGGAAAGAGGGTGAAGAGTTTCTTGAAAAGAAATAGTTGCCTCTTCATTTCCAAGAATTGAGATTGAGACAAAAAAACATGAATTATTTAATTAAAAGAGTGGATTATTGCCACATGAGAGACCTTTCATATAGAATTATGGAATTCTTTTTGAGGATAATCCATTTAATCAATTAAATAACTATTCAATTCCTTTTGATGTATATTAGCTAGAGGGGGTGGAATTAATTTAATTTAAAAGCACTTAGGACTTTAGAATTAAATTAATTAATCATAGGGTTTTTTAGCTAATAAACCTTGATAATTTAGAAATCAAATATAATGTCCGATTTATGCAAATTTAGGTTTTCTGCATTTGAGACTCAGTCAATTAAAGTCAATTAGGAGGAGAATTTGCCTAGTACAATAGGACTTTGATGATGAGAAAATTGAAGGAATGCACCAAAAATTATTAGAATTATAAGGTGCCAATTTTGGGTGTTACATTTTGCCCCTCTTTGAATTGATGTGCGAGTAGCGCATTGATTCAAAGAATAGTCTGATGTGAAGATGAAGATTTCAGAAGTCTAGGTTAGGTTTCCAAGACACCGATTAGATTGAGAAGCAAAATCAACTGAGAGAAGATTAGAATCAGGGTTAGATTGCCCCAATGTCCACTGATAGCTGATGAAGATCTAGGACTGTCTCCAGAATCAGGGTTAGATTGCCCCAATACGAAGGTTATCCCTCCAAGATCCATGTTAGGTTGCCTAGATAACGGTCTAAAGAGATTTTGAGAGCCATCTTCAGAATGAAGCATAACTTTCAGGAATTAGGGTTAGATTGCCCCATTACCCAATGAGATTTCAAGAATCCTCTCTAGAACAAAGCTTGATCCTTGAGGATCCAAGTTAGATTGCTCAGATACCTAGAAAAATAGATGACAAGATGCGAGACATCAAGATGCCCCTAGAGATTCAAGATCAAGGAATATCCAATTTTGACCATAAGGTACGAAAAAATGAATATGCCCCAAGTGATGAGATGCCCCTAGCGAAGGGGATTTTTTATTCATATCAGACTGATTCGAGAATGATGCGAAAAGATTTAATGATGCAATCATCCTGTCCCCTCGGGAGTGAAATCGAAAGGTGACACATCATATAGATGAGAGAGAGAAATCGCAAAAAGAAACAAGATCGAAGATCCAGAGAGATCCAGAGATAGATCAAGAGAAGACAAAATTGATTTAGAGCGATTAGGGAGTCCTAGTGACTAGGTTTGACCATAGTTGACCAGAATTGACTAGAGTTGACTTTGATGAAAAGATTGCAGAAGCTGAGAAAATGATAACAAGAGATAATTCTGACAAGAAAGCGACGTCAGAAAAGTGACTGCACAAGCATCCGATCGCGTCGGTCCCAAAATTTTAAAATGCAATTTTGAGCTGCTTAGGAGCGCCAGATTTTGATTTCGATCACAAAAATGGATTCAGAACAGTCCATTTAGCCAAGGGTACAGTTTTCACGGAAAACAGAGCACTTTGAAAAATTAGGTCAAAGGCTATATAAGGCTCGGAGGGGTCATTTTCAAATCATTATTCACTTTTGACTTTAGCGATGGCGAGGGCTCCAACTGACATTGATAGCATTCCCGTGCACACAAACTAATTTGAGCACTCCTGACGACACAACCGACCACCGGAGTATGATGCACCTGTAAGTAATCGCAACCTGATCCTGCATTTCAAAAATATATTTATCAATTTATAGCATTTTAACATATTTTAAGCCTTTTTAAATGTTGTCGTGTCCAATCTCGCACGAGGAAATAGTTTCCTCGCGCCGGCCTAGGTCTCCTTTCGCGCAAGGATTCAGAATCCTCGTGTGGGTCAGGGTTTCTCGCACAGGCCCCTCCCCTGCGCTCATGCGAAGATCACACTTGCACCGCGCGAGATTTCTAAAATCTCACGCGGGAAGACATCCTGTCTCATGCGAATCAGAAAGCTCGCGCAAGAAAAGAGTTTCCTCGCATGTGAAACTTGCCAAAATTCAAAAGTTATCATTTTTCTATGTCGCAGAGTCAGCCAGTTGTAATATCTCAAAACTGTGTTTAGGATAGGTCCATAGCTGTATTTGTTGTCTTTGCTTTGAAAAATCATCATGTTGAGGTACTGATCCAATTTCGTCACTTGCTTTGCAGGTTGATCTCCCTGACATCGATTTTCGATCACATCATCCTGTCATGGGTGAGATACTTCAGAGGCTATCAGATGCTGATGGTGCCCACATTGACAAGCTAGGATTATCATACCTTCGTGATGTACCTGATATTCGGGTAAATCATGGTTTACTGGGTGCCCTGGTTGAGCGTTTCCATTCGGAGATGAACACCTTTCACTTACCACAGGGGGAGATGATTGTTACTCCCGAGGATATTTATAGGATTCTGAGAGTGCCTTTCCATGGAGCTCACGTGGAGTACGACACGCAGCCTAGAGCAGGTACAACAACTTTAAGAGCAATTTTCCAGGATGATTTGGTGATGGGTCGGGCCATCTCGTGGGAGGAGTTGATTCGCAGCTACGACAGAGATCACCCACTGGTGGTTGTGTTGGCACTATTCCTGAGTTGCCACTTGGTTCCTGATCACGGTCAGTACGGTTTAGAGTGCGGTTGGGGAGGCATGTTACAGAGGATGTTGGCCGCTCCTGCAGTTACTTTCGGATGGGGCGAGTGCATGCTTTCTCAGATGTACCATGAGATGCACAAGATTGTGTATCGAGGTGCATGTACCATGGCCGCAGGAGTCGTCGTTCTTCAAATTTGGGCCTGGGAGCATCTTCCCATATGCAGACCAATATTTCATGACACACGGTAGCCTTTAGAGCCGTACATATATAGGTACGCAAGTTCGATGACCCAGCCCGCACTGGCTAAGACAGAGCAGTGGAGGTCGCAGATAGATGACATGGCCGCAATCATATGGTGGCCTTGGATAGCCACTGAGGTGTGGGATGATGCTCGTCACGAGTTATCATATATGTTATGTTCACATCCTTTGATCGGGCGTACCATCACTATCATTGAGCGCTTCTTGCTCACACGGGTATTGCGCCAGTTTGGGAGACCACAAGATGTGTCTCAAGAGTTTTGTACATACGCCCGATTCATTGATGAGACAAAGAAGGGTTGGCAGAGACAGCTCGACAAGGGCCGCAGTATGATAGATGCACGAGTACCACCAGCTAGGTGGGATTATATGGCCGCAGTGACGAATGCAGGTATGGCACCTGCATACAAAGATCGTATGTTAGCCCATCCATTCCCCAGATTTACAGCTCTAGTTGGTCTGATACTTCATGTACAGCAGGCAGTACGACCACCACCGCAGTAGCAGGTGCCTCCATAGGTACAACAGCCACCCTTACAGCATTAGGAGAGGGTTGTATGACTAAGGACATCTCAGACTGATATTCCCATTAGACCGATGGGATCAGATGCAGGTGTTGGGCCCAATGGCAGTCATGACAGAGCCACTGAGCATAGAGATGATACCATCATGGCTGATCCCCCGGCAGGCCGACAGGTAGCACAGTTGCAGGAGGCTCTCTAGAGAGTTTGAGAGAGAGCTAGATAGTCACAGAGGGAGCGAGACGACCTCCATACACAGGTGATAGTTCAGGAGACGTGGATATCTGAGTGAGACTAAGAGATCCGGGAGTTACGAGAGGCACTGGCGAGATCACAGATAGAGACTAGATATGAGGCTACTCAGGCATCTTATTATTATGCTGCTTACACTATCGCAATACCTAAGGCAGCAGATCAGATTCAACCATTTTCTGAGTATGCTGGAGCACGGGCCGCTCCACCGGGACCACCTCCACCGGGTCCACCTCCTCAGCAGCAGGGTATGCCACCCCCTCCACCTCCTCCAGGTGGTTAGATGAGATACATTCATATACATATTGTACCACCATTTTGATATATTGTGCTCGAGTAGCACCTTTCTACATCTGATTGATCGATATATATATATATATATATATATGAGCTCGATTTTGGCATCATTGTACTTGTTTATATATTGCTTATGAGATGTTTCTTATATGATTTAGATGTATGGATTAGAAATGTATGCCATGGATGAATATGCAAATGTTTATGCCCATGTTTTATTGATGTATGAATGAATACAGTGTAATGATAGATGTTAGATGGATAAATGTTATGTATGATTTGATTTATGCTTATAATGGATGCACATGTTTATGGATATATAAATGCAAATGAATGTATGGAAATGCACTTTTTGGAAATGAATGTAATGCAATGAATGTAATGGTACTAATCATCTCATGCAGGATATCGCAATATACAACAGGTACTAACCAAAAGAATACGAATGAAGATCGAGAGCGAGGACCGGACACTTGTGCAGTCGAGAGGAAACCATGATGAAAGATAAGGACCTTTGAAGAATGAGAAGACAATGAAGAGAGCACCAAAACTGTCACGATGCAATCCTAAAATGTGAATGCAAGCCTACAATGCAAATGCAAGCCTAAGCTAAATGCAACCCTAGGACTTGGTTGTTGGACTCATCGTATTTATCATCATCGAGTACTTTTGGATCATTGGAGTCAATAAAATCCTTACTGGTGATGCTACGACCATAAGAATATGAATATGACTTTCATCGAATAAAATGTAGGAAATGAACATAAGCACCGAGGCACAAAAGCCAAGGTGACCTGAACATTGTTTCCAGTTTGATGTAGTAAGAGTTCGCAAGTAAACCAACAGAGCAATAACAGTCAAGGAGATAGTTTCGACGTCCCCTTGGCATACAAATAAACAAGATCGAGGGATGTGAGGCTTTTCCACCTTAATGCAGAAGCTCTTATCACATACACTCTGTTTATTTGACATTGTCGGATCATCGAAACCACACCAACAAGCAGTAGACATAAAATATTAGTGCAATTCATAAGAACAGACAACATACAAAGAAAGAGTCAATCATATCTCAGCATGTTTCAAGGCTTACAAATGTACCTATGTTTAGGGTGTTGAAAAACACTGTCGTGCTTGTGAGTGCAATGTGTTTGATTGCTGTCGAGAGATGTTTATGTGCGAGATATCCAATGTGTGTTAAAAAACACAGATGTATCCAAAGAGAGTGTTTAAAAACACTGTTTGATTAAGGTGTTGAGAAACACCAGTTTGTGCCAGTAGAGCGTTGTCCTTTGACAAGATTACTGACTCAAGTGTAAACTGAAGAGTGATCGAGGTGGGAAACCATGCCCCCAAGTAACGAATGGGTCGAAGTCAAACATGAAGATAGCAAGACAATGGGAGAAATCTCAGTAATAGCGATAGTAGGCAAACTCAGTGAGAACCACTGGTGACTGTCGTGAGACAGATTCTCAAGCAAAAAGATTGATAACAAGATCTAGGCATCAGCAGGCAGACGTAGTGAGAACCATTGGTGACTAATGCAAAGGAGAGTCTCAAGAAGAGACGAAGTGCTACGAAGCATCGGTAGGCAGACGCAGTGAGATCCACTAGTGACCGATGCAAGAGGAGAAGGAACTCTACAAGATAGGACAATGTCCCCAAGACTAGGAACATGCCCTCGAGTGTGACCAGTTTCAATCCATGTGAAGCTGAGAAAAATCTCAAAGATGACTAAGAGCAGAAGCATGAGCACACTAAAGTAGGAAAGCAAACTAAAGCGGGAAAGCAAACTGAAGCAGGAAAGCAGAATAGCAAATGTGAGAAAGCCAAGAGATGTTGCGACAGATAAAGCATTGTGGAACAAGAGGCGCATGTTTACCACATTTTCACCATCTTGGTAGAAATTCTATTTTTGCTACCATGATGCCTGTTTACCAGGTTTTCATCAATGGCACATTTTTCTCTTTTTTTGTATTTTCATTTTTTCAATTTTTTGTACTTTTCTCTTTTTTTCTTTTTTTTTTTGTATTTTTTGACTTTTTTTTTTAATATTATCAAGGCGCCTGTTTACCAGTTTTTCACCAGAATAATAGATACATCAAAGCGCCTGTTTGCCAGGTTTTCACTAAGATGATCATTTTTTTAGGACATTTTACAATTTTTAGGATTTCTCAGAATAAAGTATGTACATGAGCATGCAAAAGATATGTCAACTGTAGAATTTCTTCAGGTGAAGAGCGTTGATAGGCTCTTTGAGTTGTTCACCCTCTATAGTAGAAAGTTGATAGGCGCCAGACCCAAATACTGCAGTAATAATATAAGGACCAAGCTAGTTTAGCTCAAATTTTCCTTTTTGAATCTGTTGTTGTTGATTCTTAGGGTTCTCTCTCAGGACGAGATCACCCATTTGGAAGTCTTTTGGTCTAACCTTCTTGTTATAGCTCTTAGATATCCTCTTTTGATATGCTCTGAGATGATCGAACGCCACCTTTCGACGTTCATCTAGCAGTTCAAGCTCTTGTAGCCGAGATATTCTAATATCATCATTAGTGATGAGGCCTTTCACAGAGACTCGCAAAGTAGGAATCTCAACCTCAATAGGCAGTACTACATCTGCGCCATAGAATAAAGCAAAGGGCATGGCCCCTGTTGGAGTTCTTATACTGGTGTGATAGGCCCATAAAGCTGGATTAATCTGGAGATGCCAATCTCGTCCAGATTTGTGTACCGTACAGTGCAGGATCTTGAAAATTGTCTTGTTGGAAGCTTCAGCCTGTCCATTACCCTGAGGATAATAAATAGATGACCAGTGTTGAATAATCTTGAACTTAGTGCACAAATTTGTCAGATCTTTGTTCTTGAATTGTCCCCCATTATCAGTGATTATAGAGGAGGGTACACCATATCTACATATAATGTAGTTTAGTATAAACATGGCAACAAACTTGCCATCAGCTACACTGAGAGGTACTACCTCAACCCATTTAGTAAAATAATCTATAGCAGTAATGATGTATTTATGTCCTCTAGAGGAAGACGGATATATCTGACCTACTAAATTGAAAGCCCACTGTTGAAATGGCCAGAAAGTGATAAAGGGAATAAGCTCCTTGGCTGGAGCATGAATAAGATTACCATGTAGTTGACACTATTTGCAAGACTTAGCAAACTATGTAGCTCCGTTCTCCATATCGTGCCAATAGTAACCAGCTCTAATAAGTTTACGAGCCAGTGTCAGACCATTTGAGTGAGAACCACAAATGCCTTCATGTACCTCTTCTAACGTGCATTTGGACTCATCAGGTTCTAGACACCTAAGGAGGGTACCGTCTAGACCTTGTCTATACAAGTTGTTAGCTATGATGACATACCGTGAAGCACTGCAGATTAGGTGACATTTTTCATTTCTAGTATACGTGTTAGGAATAATTTGGTCACGAAGATAAGAATAGATGTGGTGGTAGCGGGATGAATGATTTCCAATGACTGAACAGATCATCCGGGAGTCAGGAGAGTCGTAGGCAGGGTAGCATAACGTCTCCACTAGGAACTCGTGTCTGAAATCATTCTCTGGCATTTGTAACATAGAAGCCAGAGTAGCCATAGCATCAACTGCTTTATAATCCGCCCTGGGAATTTTCTAAAAAGTAACATGTGCAAAGTATTTCCTAAGGCTGTCAACCATCTTTTTATAGGGCACTAGCTTTTCATCTTTCGTCTGATAGATGTCGTTAACTTGATTGATAACTAGTTGTGAGTCTCTAAAGACTTTTAGTTAATCCACTCACCATTCAATAGCGATCTTTAGCCCATTGATCAAAGCTTCATACTCAACAGTGTTATTGGTACAAGGAAACATCATTTTGTATGCCTTTGGTAAGGAATACCGTTGAGGTGTAATAAACAAAATTCTAGCTCCTGACCACTGTTGGGTGAAGGATCCATCAAAGAACATTGTCCATGTCTGATGCATGAGAAGCATGATGGACTTGTCTGGGAATTCCATCCTTAATGGTTGATGATCTGTAAGAGGTGATTTTTCCAACTGATCTGCAATCGCCTGTCCTTTAATGGCTTTTCTCTCAACATATTCAATATCAAACTCACTAAGGAGCATGACCCATTTAGCTAGTCTACCTGTGAGGGTAGCTTTACTGAGTAAGTATTTCAATGGATCAATTTTTGAGATTAACCTTGTAGTGTGAGCCAACATGTAGTGTCGTAACTTCTGGGAAGCAAACACCACTGCTAAGCAAGATTTCTCAATTATAGAATAATTCATTTCGTAAGAGACCAATGTTCTACTGATGTAGTAAATGGCTCTTTCTTTATGATTTTGATCTTCTTGGGCCAATAGAGCACCCAAAGATGTTTCCATTGCTGAGATATATAAGATCAAAGGATTCCCCTGAATAGGAGGCATCAACATAGGTAGGTTAGCTAGATATTGTTTGATCTGTTGAAAGCCTTGTTCACATTCCTTGTTCCATTCATAAGTCACACCTTTATGCAGAGTTTTGGTGAATGGTTGTGACTTGTCAGCTAATTGCGAGATGAAATGCCTGATAGATTGGAGCCGACCTTGGAGACCTCTTATTTGTTTGATATTACGAGGTGGAGGCATTTCCATGATGGCTTGCACTTTTGCAAGATCCACCTCAATTCCCTTCGCAGACATGATATAGCCCAGTAATTTTCCTGAAGTAACCCCAAATACACATTTCTTAGGGTTAAGATGCAGCCTGAATTTTTCCATACGATCTAGTATGGGACCTAGATCAGTAAGATGTGTCTTTCTATCCATACTTTTAGCAGGTGTGTCATCCACATAGTCCTCCATTGTCTTGTGCATCATGTCATGAAATATGGTAGTGACAACTCTTTGATAAGTAGCTCCAGCATTTTTTAGACCAAAAGGCATAAAATTCCAGCAGAATGTACCCCATGCACAAGTAAAAGCAGTTTTCTCTTGGTCTTCTGGTGCAATTTTGATTTGATTATAGCCAAAGAAACTGTCCATTAGCGAATACATCTCATATCCTGCTGTCATGTCCACGATCATATCAATATTGGGAAGTGGAAAATCATCTTTTGGACATGCCAAATTTAAGTCTCTAAAGTCAGTGTAGACTCTGATAGATTTGTCATGTTTAGTCACTGGGACTATATTAGAGATCCACTCTGCATAATCAAATGTTCGGATGAACCCAGCTTTTAGAAGTTTTTCCAATTCTGCCTTGATCGGTAGAGCCACATGCGGATGCATCTTTCTAAGTTTTTGTTTGACTAGTTTCACACCTGGAGCTATTCATAAGTGATGCATGATGAGATCAGGATCCACATCCGGCATGTCATTATATGTCCATGCAAAATTTATCTTTTTCTCCTGGAAGAAGTCTGTGAATTCCTTAAGTTCCTCTATAGATAATGATTTGGCCACATGAATGATTTGTGGATGTTCTTCTGTTCCTAGATTTATCGACTGAGTTGGTTCAATTAACATTGATGAGCGTTCCTGAAAGTGACTTGAAAGCATATCAAGTACCTCATCCTCAGGTGCCTCAAAGAGGTTTTCACCTTCAGATACATTTTTTCTTTTTACTTTTTTTGGCTCTGATACTGCCACAATGTGGTTTTCACCATCAGAGTGCCTATTTTTCCTTCTTTTAATTTTGTGACTAAGATACTTGATGTCAGCCTCAGTCATGTTGACACTTTCTTCACTAGTGGAGGATGTCACAGGCTCAATAGTGTGAAGGTAGTAGGCTAGGGCGTAATCATTCTAGAATGTAAGGACTTCACTGGATGAAGAAGGGGAATTCCAGTCTATTAACTTAGGATGTTGAATTGAAAGAGATGTGACAGGTTCAAGTGCATTCATAGTATAGTCATTGAAAGCATTAACTAGCAAGCTGAGAGCTAAATTGATCTCATCTAAAGGTGCATTCGAATCCTGTTGATCCTTAACGAACAAAGTAGAAGACATGTTAACATTTATAGACTCGGACTCGTTAGAACTTTCACTAGACCCCTCACTTACGTCGAGAATTTTTTCATAAGATCCTTCTGACAAACTATCAAACTCATGTTCATGAGAGTCTGTATCCGAACTCTGACTTGGGTTCTTGCACCATGAAGGCTTTTGATTTCTTGCAACACTAGCATGTTCTTGTGTCAACTGCTCTTGAAATTCTTGTGGTATGTACCGTTCACCTTGGAAGTTAGGATCTTGCAACTCTTTCCATTGTTCATAGGTTAGTGTCTCAAAAGGAGTGGTTTTATCAGAATCACTGTTAGTATCGGCTGTACTGACGTGCGGTACAAATTTATCTGGCTCAGCAAAGAATGTTGCCAGGTCTAGAGAAATGGGATAAGGAAAGCAATCCTCATCAGAGCTATCTTCTATGGTGTCGACTGCAGTTGTACCTTCAGGTTCTGGTGAAGGTTCTACTTTTTGCACAAATTTATTGATCCCTAGATGGAACAGGATCTTTTTGAAACCGTAGTGTCTTTTGTCTTTTGACCTATAGCTTGAATAGGTTCCTGTAACCCATTACCATTCACCCCTATTGGGCCACTCCCTTTGTACCCAAAACGTTTCATAATCTTAAGACCTTCATTGTTGGGATTTAGTTAGCAAGCCGGGGCAGTCTGTTCAGCTATGTTCTTTCCTTTACAAAGCCAAGCCTTAATAGCTCTTTCCTCATCTTCATCTTCTAATTGTGTAGAAGACTGTACAAAGACACCGTCATAAACTACCTTAGGAGGAGCAAAAGATCTATTTTTCTCAGAAGGTCTCCCTTAAGAACAAGGATACGGAGGTAGAGCTTCTAAAGATAGCACAGGTTCTATTTGATATCCTCCCATGCCTATGTTTGTGATTTTTAGGGTTTGTTCCATGTCTCTGAGCTTGGCATCATAGAGTTATGTGTATTCTCTATTAGTTGGAACAAGACTATCAGCTGATTGAGTGAGCGCATTACAAGAAGAGCCCATACTGGCACGAATTGTCACCTCTGCACCTTGAAAAGGAAACTTAATACACTGATGATATGTAGAAGGAACCGCTTGCATCTCATGGATCCATGGTCTCCCTAGCAAGATATTATATGCAAGAGGAAGGTCTAGCACCTGACATGTGACGTCTCTTTCAACTGGTCCAACCCGAATGGGTAGCACAACTAGACCTTTAGATTTTCTCTCTTCTTCATCATAGGCCTTAATGGTAATTCTTTTGTGAGAATCTATGCGATCTTCGCCATACCCTAGCTGAGCAAGAAAATGAGTGGAGCAAATATTGAGACCAGCACCATTGTCAATGAGGACGCGGCGGACTAGCTGTTTGCCTATCATGACTTCTATGTGTAGAGGAGCATTATGTGGGTGACTAATTGAGTGATCATCTTCTTCAGAGAAGGAAAAATAATGTGGTGAAGTCAAGTGACCCACCATGGATTGAAACTGATCTAGATTGATATCTTTAGGGACATTAGCTTCTATGAGAGCTTTGTCTAGAATCTTCCTATGAGCAGGTGAGATTTTCAATAGCTCAAAGATAGTTATCTGAGCATTGGTTCTTTGAAGTTGGTCAAGAATGCTATAACCAACAGTAGGAGGCATAGGGACCACCTTCCTCATCTTGTTGGCAGAGCCAACAACAGTCTTATCCATAGTTTGTTTTGGCGCGGATGCAGCGACAAGAGGGTCAGGACCCTTGATAGTGATTCTAGCGCGAGATCTAGTAACAACGTTCGCGCAATCTAGAGATGTTTTAGATTCATATAATCGAGACCTAGGGCCTCTCAAGACGAATGAGGCTTTGGGTTTAGAAGCATTCCCACTCCCCTCGCTAGTAAACATGTTACAATATTCCACTTCCACAGGCTCAATCATGTTGATAACGTTATCATAAGTGGTATGTGCGTAGTTAACTTTGGAATTATTGTTCTGAGTGTTGGAGGACTCACCTTTCTCGTGATGAGGAAAGGGATCTTTAAATGCTTGATGATCTAAATTCTTGTTATGATTCTCCACAATGATAACCGTGTTGTTAATCAAATCTTGGACTTTATGATGCAATTGAAGACATGTAGAAGTCTTATGACCTTTGTTTTGGTGGTAGTGATAGTACGCATTCTCATTCCACCAATGAGGTTGTGGTTGCGGATCGTATAGATGTTTCTCCAAAGGAGAAAGAATCTAATTTTGTACCAAAGTTTTGAAAACCACATCAAGTGGTTCTCCCAAAGAAGTAAACTCACGCTTGGGTCATGGTGCCCAAGGTTTATTGCCAGAAAATCTAGAAGGCTGTTGAGTATTGGTTGCATCCTTTTCAACAACTTTGGTCACTTGTATGCCAGAGGTGAGATTGAAGACCGGTTTTGAAGGAGTTGGAGTCACATTATCGACCACCCCATCATTCACAACATCCCTATTTTTGTTGGAAAACTTCCCTTTATCTTTATTGGAATATGAGGAACCTTGTTTGTTATCTTTATTCAAAGTCAATTCACCTTTTTTAACCATAAATTCTTCTATTCTCACAGCTTGTTTTATCATGCTATCAAAATTAAGGGGACCTTGAAGTTGTACTTGATACCCAAAATCTGGGGTAAGATTATCCAAGAAGATATCGAGTTTCTCAGATTTAGGTATTTTGCGAGGGTACTTAGTGCAAAGTTGTCTCCGTCTTTGGAGAAACATCAAGAATGATTCCCCTTTCCTTTTCTTGAGGTTGCAAAGGTCCCTTATGTTGACAGGATGTTGAATATTGTGAGAATAGTGTTGTATTGGCAATCTCATCAAAAGTCTTGATACCAGTGGGTAGTCGCGAAAACCACTCCATGGCAGGGCCACGCAAAATTCTTGGAAAAAGATGCATTAAATATGTTTGATCATGTATAAACTCCATCAATAGGGTACCAAATTATCTGAAATGATCCTGAGGATCAGTGGTACCCAGATACTTGTCATATTTAGGAAGTTCTACACCTTTGGGAAAAGGTGGCATAACAATACTCCTATCAAAAGGAAATAGACATATGTTTTCCATTGTGAACTGTTGCGTGGGTTTGTCCTTATCCTTCATAAGTTGGCTGATTCGACCTTGCATGTCTTGAATTATTTTATGCAATTTGGAGGTCTCACTTTCCTCTTCTTTAGCTACAAGTGTTTCCACTTGGAAGTTTGCGGGTAATTTTACTCCTTGTTTTGCTAAATCTAGAGAGTATTTTTCTTTGTCTTCCGCAAGGAGTATTTCCATCATTGTGATGAGAGTTTTATTAGACTTTGCAGCATCTATGTCATTTTGAGTTATTGGGTCATCATCATTACCAAGAATTTCATAAATGCTCTGAGTCTGCTCTTGACCCTGGTGATGCTCTTCTTGTTGACCTTGCTCATTTTGTGATTGATCGTTACCTCCGTTATATTGATAATCGAAAGGAGTTGCCATATTGTTAAAATGAGATTGTGTTGTGTGCACCTCTTTAGTATGAGTGTGAGTATCGCGTTGAGAACTCATAGTCAATGTATTTCTCGGTGAATCGAAAGGATTGATATGTTCGAAAGGATCACTAAGGCAGTGAGGATTGTTAATAGGATCAACCCAAACGGGTGACTTCCTGTAGCCTTGTTGATCTGAAAGAAATGGATTATGTTGATCTTGAAATAAAGGATTAGAAAAAAACTGAAGCACTGGTTTCTAATTTGGACTCAAATCGATACTGAACATGGAAGAGGAATGTGAGGATCCCTCTTGACTATCAAGTTGAACGATGGGTTTAGAATGACCTTTTCCTTGATTGTGCGGTTTACTTCTACTTACTCCAGAACCGCGAATGGGAAAAATATTGCCGCTTCTAGTTGTAACAGGCATAGATGAAGACAAAACAAGAGGAAACTCAAGATCCGGCTCAGAACTCTGTCTCTAAAGATATTGAAAAAAAGAGGTAATAGGCTAGAACAACCAAGGTGTGAGATGCACCCAACACGAATCATCGAGAGTATGGCTAGAACAATCGAGATATGACGATCATGTCGCAAGGTACGAAAACACAAAAAAGATAGGATAGGGACAAAGAGACAAGACAAGTTTGAGTAAGAATCAATCAGTTCACAACTTGAAATGACCAGTTTCGGACTGTAGACAATAGGGAAACAAGCAATCAAACCGCAGACAAAAGTTAGATCAGGCAAAAAGTTCACCAGTTAACAGAAAAAAAGCTCGTTGTTTTGAATGCCAGGCTACAGATTCATGTGAGTAAATTCCTCAATGTGTGAGAAAGTGCTAAACTTCACGTGAGAAAATGCCAGCTCGCGCAAGAAAGTTCTAGGTTTCTGAAAGTTCGCGCGAGAAAAGACCAAATTTCGATAGACGGACTCAATTTTTGAGGTAAAAACCAGATTTTGAGACACAGCGAGAACTATTCTCTGATAGAATTTCCAGGTTTGGGATAGTTTTATGATGATACAAATCAGCAATCTCTATTTCAAGGTGACAAGATTTCATTTACAAACACAAAGTTTCAATCAAGCAGTGGTGACACAAGTAGTAGTCGTAAACAGTTCTACCAAGGACAAAGCAACTTGGTAGAATTATGTGAGTCTTTTTTTGATGATGATTTGGATAGTTTAAGACTCAAGAACAAACACTCAATTATCCCTACAAAGAAAATTGTTTGAGAAGATAAAATTTGTGCCCTGTTGTCTTATGCATATGCCTGCACCTCACACAGCAGTGTCACCCTCGAAAGAGCGCCCGTGTTTTTGGTGTTTCCAAGGACTAAGTATATATGTTGAAAGGTTACCCTTAAAGTAGGGGCCAGCATCATATACCACTTCAAGCATCCAGGTGCATACCTATGTCGAGAATCTAGGGGAGAGATTCTTCCCTCTCCCTACGCACAGATTATGTCTCCTTTCGAAGGTGAAACAGGTAGGCATCTAACTAAGAGAGTGTTTAGTGGGCTTCCGTTCACAATAACCTTCAGTGCCTTTGATATAGAGCTGGGGCCTTGTAGCCACACCAACACTTGTAAGTCATACACCCTTGCAAGCAAGGCTGGGAGCGGCGCCGCTCAGTATGACAAACAAGGCTTTCTCACGATGATAGTTGAAATCATGAGAAAGAAGTTACCATGGCTTTGGAGTCTTTGGACTCAACAAATTAGAATTTATTAGAGTGAGGTGGAATCACCGGCGATAGGTGTGTACTCGCTTGGATCGTTCCCGGAGGTTCAACTTTCGACAGGCCCTCTACAGGTGACACAACTTGGTTCCAATTCAAGGGTTTGATTTTCTGATTCTCTCAAAGAGAGAAGAGCATACTTCTATACCTTTTCACCTTACCCAAAAACATCAAGCATATTCATCACCGATATAGTTTCACTCCACCAAATCCACAAGCCTTTGGGTTTATGATTCTCTCAGAGAGAGAAGAGCATAATCCCCTAACAAGTAGAAGTGCTAAAGATTCGCTATCTTGGTTTGCTTCCGCAAGTATCCATCATGCTAGCAACATCTGGGTCTCGGTTTCATCCATGGGCATCACTTTCATGTAATGAAGAGCCTATTCCCCTACTTTGCTATCGGGATCCTTACGAAATTTTAACAAAGCCCTATTTAAACTATGTGAATGAAAACAGTAAACAAACACAACATTTTTGAATATGCCTTTGACAATCGTCCTACAAGCAAACTGTTAGAAGGTTTTTATGATTCTTTGACAAGCAAACCTGCAAACCACTGTTATGCTACAACAGAAATTAGAAACAAAAAATCACAGCAGAGAGAAGATGTCAGAAAAGAATAGCAACAAATTACAAATTCTGGAATTTAAATGTCTGTCTGCTAAATTTTGCTAAATTTTGTGTGAGAAAGTACTTTGCTGCGCGCAAGAAGGTACTTTGAGGTGCGCGAGCTTTCTGTTTCTTTGCGTGAGAGAGTGCTACAAAGAGAAAAACTTTGCGCGGTTTGAAGTAAAATGTCACGTGATAATTTGTACCAGTGTTGTACAGGCGTACGACAGAGTTCCAATCACTGTCAAAAAAGTTTAGAAATGAGGCCAGAAATAATTTTTTTTGCCCCACGGTGGGTGCCAAAATGTGTGTGCTTTAATGTGACCTCTAAATCAGGCACAAACTCAACATAGTCCTTACTCAATCGTTCAATTCACAAAGACAAACATGAATTGTTCATCTTGCAAATTCAATTGAAGTGACTTGTTGCCTCCTAATCAGTTGGGGATGTCAAATTTACTCTCAAAATGAGAGCCAAAAACCTGACCATTGCTAACATGGAGGATTTCTAAAGCATGAGAAGTAATGAAATTGCCATTAATCTATGAAATGGAATGCAATTAATCTATGAAATCAAATTGCAATTAATCTATGAAATGAAATTGCAACTAATCTATGAAATGAAATTGCAACTAATCTATGAAAGCTTGAAAGATGATGAAATTGAGATGTTAGATATGTAAATGAATTGCATTAAAAATAAACATATCATTAATCCAAATTGAAATTAATATAATTATGCAATTAAGCTCAAAAGCATGAAATAATCAATGCAAATTTCACTATAAATTTAATGCTCTCCAAATCATCCTCCCAAATGAAGAAAAAGGGGTCCAATTTATAGAAAACCATGGAAAGAGGGTGAAGAGTTTCTTGAAAAGAAACAGCTGCCTCTTCATTTCCAAGAATTGAGATTGAGACAAAAAAGCATGAATTATTTAATTAAAAGAGTGGATTATTGCCACATGAGAGATCTTTCATATAGAATTATGGAATTCTTTTTGAGGATAATCCATTTAATCAATTAAATAACTATTCAATTCCTTTTGATGTATATTAGCTAGAGGGGGTGGAATTAATTTAATTTAAAATCACTTAGGATTTTAGAATTAAATTAATTAATCATAGGGTTTTTTAGCTAATAAACCTTGATAAATTAGGAATCAAATATAATGTCAGATTTATGCAAATTTAGGTTTTCTGCATTTGAGACTCAGTCAATTAAAGTTAATTAGGAGGAGAATTTGCCTAGTACAATAGGACTTTGATGATGAGAAAATTGAAGGAATGCACCAAAATTGATTAGAATTATAAGGTGCCAATTTTGGGACGTTACAGTCCCAAGCAGAGAAATTGATAGGATTGATAAAGTTGAATCAAGGATTGAAGTTTGATAGGTACTGCCCCCTCGTGGTCAAAATTGAAATGAGATAGAGGAGAAACAACAAATTGATAAATTTGATCAAATCGAACTAAAGATAAGGTTCTTGATGTAAGATGAAAGATATAAGGATCACAGAACCAAGGTAGATCATCAAGCA
>MU217870.1:487782-522868 GCA_018584345.1 Thuja plicata | reverse complement strand
AAGATGAAAGATATAAGGATCACAGAACCAAGGTAGATCATCAAGCACGAAAGATTATGCCCCAAGGTTGAATTAGAAGAAAAGAAGTGGGGTGAAAGTGAATGGAAGATAGAAGTTTGGAAGAGGTAGAAAGAAATGGAGAGAAGAAAGAGAATTTGCCTTAAGAGAGAGAATGCCCTGAAATCAATCAATTGTTTAAGATAGAAAATTTTGATTGAGATAACGAAAGAAGATAAGGAAATGAAGATCAAAACATGACCACAGTTGATTAAAAGTCCACATGCAAGATGAAGGAAAAACCCTCTCAAACTCATAATGCAGCCTAAAAATGCAAATTAACATGAAGTCTAACAATGCAAGCTACATGAAAATGCAAAGGTGTACTTGCAATAGAGCAACTGTAACATAGGATTTTGTATTCATCATTAATTAGAGAATGTTAAAGAATTTATTTTCATCATTGGATGATTATTAACAGACATCGAAAAATCACACAATCATCACTAGTCACAAGCACAACTATGAAGATATGAATGTGATTTATATCGGATTGGAATCTAGAGATATTCTAACATAAGCATCAAATACATAAAGGTCAAGATGACTTTGATGTTAGCTTACCCAATTTAATGTAGCAAAACCACGCTTGCATCAAGGCATAGATTCTGAGATGACCATAAGAATGGTTGTGCAAAAATAGTCAAGGATGATGTCGTAAATCTCCTAAGTGTGTCAAGGGGACAATAAGAGACACTCTAGAGTTTCAAGACCAAACCCACAAGTAGAAAGAAAATAAAAACATGCCCCATGCCCAATGCCCCAAGTCCTCTAGCTATGCATACCGGAGAGACTTATTAGACAAGGACACTCAACAAAAATCAATAACAATCAGCACACAAAGAAAAAATCATGACATAGCTCAAGCATTAAGTGTTGTGTTTAAAAATTTAAGTGTGTTAACTGATACTGAGTTCTGAGGATAAGGATCGAATGCTTGCAAGAAGGTAAGATCACATGACAAAACTGGATAAGACCAAACCGATAAGTGTTGAAAAACACTTGATGTCAGGGGTTGTGTTGAAAAATACAGTTGGGGTGGTGTTGAAAAACATCATTTGTGAGATGTCCTAAAGACTAACGCATCCAAGAGACCAAAGCTAACATAGTTATGCCCCCTAGACAAAGACAAAGACAAATTCCAAACCAAGGCAACAAGGACAAGGCATGATGGAGAAAGGTTAAGTGTCGAGGACACTCGCTAAAAAAGAGGGGTGCAAAGGCCTCAAGTAGCGCCCATTTCCAGGTTTTACCACTTGGATGTTTAATTTTTATTTTTATTAGTTATTTATTTATTGGAATATCTAAATCTCCCCAAAGGAGATTAGTGGAAGGGACCCAATATTCACACATTCTTGCTGATTTGTCAAATTAGGTATGTGTTTTGGTTCATCTTCACTATCCTACTCATCAAGGATAGGAGTAGTGTTCTCGTTGCGATCCACAAATCCTAGGGCAACCATCTTCTTAGACTTGCATCCAAAAAGAGCATGATCAAGAGGTTCGGATCTAGCATCCAATCTGTGAGTAAGAGGGCCATATCCAGGATAGCCTATATGTTTGAGAAAAGTATACCCTCTTCCATAAGCCTTAGGATAGGGAGAGAAGTTCTCGTTGTGCATGTATTTCTCTTCTCTATAAATCCAGTCTCTAACAACTGTCTCTTCCTTCTCATCTTGAATAGGAACTAAGGACTCTATAAACGTGCCAAATAAAGTCATAGCTAAAGAGGAAGGTCTCATTTCTTGTGAAGGCTTGCCATAAGACGTCAATTTTCAAAACTTGGTGATTCATATGAGGATGTCTTGAAAACACTCATTGCCAACAACCTTGCACATCCTCAAGATCCTGTGAAGCATTATATACCTAATGTCAAGCCACATTGGTGGGATGAGAAAGCCTTTTGCAAGTTTGATCGAAATTGAAATGAGATAGAGGAGAAACAACAAATTGATAAATTTGATCAAATCAAACTAAAGATAATGTTCTTGATGTAAGATATAAGGATCACAGAAACAAGGTAGATCATCAAGCATGAAATATTATGCCCCAAGGTTGAATTAGAAGAAAATAAGTGGGGTGAAAGCGAATGGAAGATAGAAGTTTGGAAGAGGTGGAAAAAAATGGAGAGAAGAAAGAAAATTTGCCTTAAGAGAGAGAATGCCCCAAAATCAATCAATTGTTTAAGATAGAAAATTTTGATTGAGATCATGAAAGAAGATAAGGAAATGAAGATCAAAACATGACCATAGTTGACTAAAAGTCCACAAGAAAGATGAAGGAAAACCCTCTCAAACTCATAATGCAGCCTAAAAAATGCAAATCAACATGAAGTCTAACAATGCAAGCTATTGAAAATGCAAAGGTGTACTTGCAATAGAGCAACTGTAACATAGGATTTTGTGTTAATAATTCATTAGATAATGTTAAGGAACTTATTTTCATCATTGGGTGATTATTAACGGACATCGAAAAATCACACAATCATCACTAGTCACAATCGCAACTATGAAGATATGAATGTGATTTATATCATATTGGATCGTGGAAAGATTATAACATAAGCATCAAAGACATAAAGATCAAGATGACTTCGATGTTAGATTACCCAATTTAATGTATAAAAACCATGCTCGCATCAAGGCATAGATGTCGGGATTACCATAATAACGGTTGTACGAAAACAAACAAGCATGATGCCTCTAATCTCCTAAGTGTTTCAAGGGGACAACAAGAGACACTCTAGAGTTTCAAGACCACACCCACAAGCAAAAAGCAAGTAAAAACATGCCTCATTCCCCAAGTCCTCTAGCTATGCATCCCAGAGAGACTTATTAGACAAGGACACTCAACGAAAATCAATAACAATCAGCACACAAAGAAAAGATCATGACATAGCTCAAGCATTAAGTGTTGTGTTTACAAATTTAAGTGTGTTAACTGATACTAAATTCTGAGGATAAGGATTGAATGCTTGAAAGTAGGTAAGATCACATGACAAAACTGGGTAAGACCAAATTGATAAGTGTTGAAAAACACTCGATGTCAGGGGTTGTGTTGAAAAAAACTGTGGGGGTGGTGTTGAAAAACACCGTTTGTGAGATGTTTTAAAGATGAACGCATCGAAGAGACCAAAGCTAACATAGTTATGCTCCCTAGACAAATACGAAGACCAATTCCAAACCAAGGAAACAAGGACAAGGCATGGTGGAGAAAGGCCAAGTGTCGAGGACACGCGCTAAGAAAAAGGGGTGCAAAGGCCTCAAGTAGCGCCCATTTCCAAGTTTTCACCACTTGGAATTTTTATTTTTTTATTTTTTTCAATTGTTTTTGTATTTTTGGATTATATAATTATTTTTTTGAGATACATTAAAGCTCCTATTGCTAGGTTTTCACTAAGATGATCATTTTTTCAGGGCATATTCTGATTTTTAGAATGTTTGACAATATATCATTTTTTTAGATTATTCCAGGATCAATAAGTATGTACAAAGGGTGCCCCCAGATAGAATCGGCATCATGGATAGAACTTCTTCAGGTGCAAGACATTGATAGGATCAGGGAGCTACTCTCCCTCTACTATAGACAGTAAATAAGCACCTGACCCAAAACCTGATGTAATGATGTAAGGTCCAAGCCAATTAGGTTCAAATTTGCCCTTTTGATCTCTATGTTGTTGATTCTTATGATTTTCACATAGGACAAGATCTCCCACTTGGAATTCTCTAGGGCGAAACTTTTTGTTGAAGGCTTTGGATATGCGCTTTTGATAAACCCTCATATGGTCAAATGATGCTTGATTTTTCTCATCTAGAAGTTCTAACTCTTGAAGTCTCATGGCACGGTAGTATTCATCTGTAACTAGACCTTTGAGGGAAACTCTAAGTGAAGGAATCTCAACCTCCAAAGGTAACACTGCTTCAGCGCCATATGTAAGGGCAAGAGGAGTAGCCCCAATAGGAGTACAAATACTCATTCTATAGGCCCACAAAGCCAGATTTATCTGTAAGTTCCAATCTCTATCATTCTTACAAACTGTTCTATGTAGGATTCTAAGAATGGTTTTGTTTGATGCCTTTGCTTGACCATTTCCTTGCGGGAAGTAAATGGAGGACCAATGTTGTTTAATCTTTAATTTCTTGTAGAGTTGTTTAAGGTCTTTATTTTTGAATTGGCCTCCGTTGTCAGCGATAATCTCGAATGGCACTCCATATCAACAGATGATATGGTTCAGAATGAATAGAAACACTGTCTTTCCTGAGGCAACAAAAAATGGGACATCTTGTACCCATTTAGTGAAGTAATCAGTAGCAGTGATAATAAACTTGTGTCCACCTGATGAGTTGGGATGAATCTTCCCAACAATATCAAATACCCAGCGCTGAAATGGCCAATGAGATATAGAAGGAATGAGCTCCCTGCCTGGAGCATGTATCAGGTTACCATGTTTCTGACACTTTTCACATGACTTTGCAAAAGCTACTACATCAATCTGCATCATAGGCCAATAGTACCCTACCCTAAGCAACCTTTGGGCCATGGCAAGACCATTAGAATGTCCCCCACAAATGCCTTCGTGGATGTCAACTAACACTTGGTCGGATTCTTCCTTTTCTAAGCATCTAAGAAGTGTTCCATCTAGACCCCTCCTATACAAATCACCAGAGATAAGGGAATGGCAAGAGGCATTTCGGGTAAGGTTTCTGCATTCAGATCGGTTAAAGGTTTCAGGTATAATGTCATCACGAAGGTATGTGTAAATGGCACCATAACAGGATGACTCACAACTAACAAGGGTACAAATGACATGACTTTCTTGGGAGTCATAGATAGGGTGATGTAGCTCTTCCTCCAGGAATTCAAATCTATATTCATGTTGCCGTAACTGAAGGAGTGAAGCAAGTGTAGTCATAGCATCAGCTGCTTTATTTTATGCTCTAGGGATTTGTTGGGTGGGTGCCAAAAATGTGTGCTAAAATGTTGACACATTTCTATGAATCATTATATCCAAGACTGCTCAAGAATGAGGTCTCAAATGGAAACTCATAGCTCTCTATTCATGGAGTGCAAGGGTTTATAATGGAAGCCCTCAGTTTAGACCTAGTTTGTGCCCATGCAAGTACACCATATAACAAGAGATTCAAAAAGAAAAAGCAAGAATGCTAGTCTCCATGATCATTGAATATGCATTCAAATGAAAATGGAAGCTATTCTATATGATAACAATGCATGAAAGAAAACTAATCTATGAAAGGAAATATGCATGCAAGATTACTCTATGAAATGAAATATGAATCTAATCTAACATGCAATTGCAATAGTAATCTAAATGGATTGCCATGGATGCATGAGAGAAGAAGACAAGAAAAGAGAAGTTGCAATGCTCAAGCTCAAGTGCTCAAATTCTCCTCCAAAATTGCTTTCCAAACCTGTAGCACAACAATAACATAAAATCTTTGATTCCTAAATGAGAAGGAGAGGGTTCCTTATAAAGGAAAGTGTGGAGAGGAATGCATCCTCAAGAGCAATGTGGGATAAATCCCTAAAAAGGCAAGTAAGAGGAAAAAACCCATCACTTAGGAATATGTGTAGAGAAAAAGGAATTTTTATTTGATTTGTTTCCTTTTTCATCAAAAAGAGAGCCTCAAGTAAGGATTTTATTTTATTAAAAGAAAGATTTTCTTTTAATTAAATAAGATTATTTTATTTAATTAAAAAATATATTTTAATTAAATAAGATAAGATTATTTAATTAAAATAGACATTTTAATAAATAAAATAAGATTATTTAATTAAAAGAGGGATTTTCATTAAATAAGATAAGATTATTTCATTATAAGAGAGATTTTAATTAAATAAGATAAGATTATTTAATTAAAAGAGAGATTTTCTTTTAATTAAATAAGATTATTTTATTTAATTAAAAGGGATGTTTTATTTTAATTAAATAAGATTATTGATGAAATGATCAAACCTTAGGAAATATTGAAATAATTGAATTAATTACAATTTGAACAAGGAAATTGATTTGAATTAAAATGTTGCAAAGCATTAATTGAGTAATTTGATAAATTGATTCTGTCATATGATAAATTGAAGAACGGGGGCCCATAGTTTAGGCGACCATTTTAGGGTGCATACAATTTCCTCTTAATTAAATTAATTTCCCGAATTAATTTACTTTCATTCCAATTTTGAATTAGTTTCAAACTAATTTCATCCTAATTTCACATTAATTCCAGCTTACTCTTAAATTAATTTTTTAATTCAATTTTAAATCCTCAAAAATTAGAAAAAATCAAAGTTATGGGGTAATTAAATTTCTAAAATTCAAAAATCCCTCATAAACCAAAAATTAAAATTCTAAAAATCCAAAAATTAAAATCATTCCCTTTTCTAAATTTTGCATTTTTTTATACTTTATCTTCTAAAATTCATAATATCTTCTGAATCCTATCTTCTCCCTTTTTTCCCAAATCACTCTATTCTTTTTTAGTTTTAAATGGAAAATAAATCTTTGCTTTTGGAAGGTTGCCCAAATCCTCCCAGTCTCTAATTATCTTGTCTGATCGATATGAGTTTCTCAGATTAATCTCGATCGTCCATTCGAACCTGAATATCTATATAAACCCATCTTCATTGTCATTATTATCAAGAAATTTAGTATCAAATTTATGCTATCATTTTGCAGGTTATAATCCAGTTATCCAATCCTTTTATCTTGAATCTCTGAGTCGGATACTATTGAATTCAACTCTGAGCGCCAACTAGCAACATCTCAACGGAGTGCAGAGAGGCGATAAAAGAAGATAAGCTAGATTAAGGATTTTTATTACATTCTTTTCTCCCATTTTCCTTATATGTGCTTACATTTTATCGTTTGTAGGGCTTTATCTTAGTCAGTAGTTCATGTATTTCATAGTTTGGTGCTACTAATCTTTCTATTTAAGCTTGTGCAGATTTTCCCTACGTACATTTGGTGAACTCAACGTGAACCTAAAACCCATGGATCGCTTGATGACAAACTAACATTTGCTTTAGCCTCGATCGTACAGTCAAGATTTCTTTTCTTTTTTCATTTTTTCCTAAGTATTTTGCAATTTCCTGGTTTATTGATGCATATGATCATCTTACTATTGCAATTGCTCATGCAATGTCACATTTGTTTTATTATTTACCATAACTGCCAACATAATGTCATAATTGAGTAGTTTATTATTGCATTTGATTTGTTTATTGCATCATTTGCTTTCATATTGCCACAATTGAACCTACATGTTGTCGTAATTGTATCTATAGTTTGATGCATTTGCTTTCATATTGCCGCGAATGCATGCCAAAATTTTTTGCATATATTTTCTAATCCAAACTAATTTGTAGGTTTTTCTTGAGGTTTTTATGTTTATGTTATCTATTCTGTGCAAGAAAATGGATTTGATGACACATGGAAATGAAAGTTGTTAGGCACACTCCTGGCTTCAGGCCTAGGAAACAGTTCAAGAAGCACATTAATTACAAAATCTGTCAAGAGTGGGACACCTCACAAATCCAGATCAAGGAAGAAGAAGCATGTCTCGACAGGTTTGAAAGTATTTTTTAGACTTATCAAATGAAATATAACTTTGTGATTAATTGGTTGATTTATGGAACACTCATTTCTAAATTAGAGATTTTCTAACCTTTAACTAGTATCTCTTAGTTGGTGGATTTACAGAGAAGTAACATGACAAAGAATGCATGTCAAAGACCCCTTTCTCTTAACAATTTTCATGCAGGTTGGGGAGGGCTTTAAAACACAAAGCAAAATAAAAAATTTGTTTCAATTCTTTTTTTTGCTTTTTGTCTACGCTTCTTAACTTAGGAACACTTCAATTTGGGTTATCTAAAATGAACCTCTGCTTGTCACAAATTTCTTTTAAGGATTTAATAATATTAACCCAAGTGTTCTAAGTTCTTGGAACACTTGTGCTTCTGGTGAGTGGTCTCACTGTTAACATACACTATCCTCTCCCACTGCCTCTCGTGGTAACTGGTGCAAGAGAAAAATGTTATTGATGCTCATTTTTATTTTCTAAAGGATCTACCTCCTGAGTGTTTTAGTAATTAGTGAGATGAGAATGATCAAAGCGGTAACAAGATAAGGCCAAGCTACTCTCAACCTCTATATAAAATGTGTTGGGACTAAAATGTTCCACTACAGGTGCTAATTGCCTACCCACATTGACTTCCCCAATACCTATGTTCTAAGGGAAAGAAGTCTCTATCATAAAGGAGAGTGAGGGTGCATAGATGGTTGAATGAGAGCCCTTACTATGAACCAATTTGTTTTAGTATCCAAAATCCTTCTACTTGTTGATACGGAAGTTCAGAGACCAACTACGACACCCTACATACTTGCAATTCATCATAGAGATAACAATTCCTTGGGAAGTGATTACCCTTGGAATGTGAAGTCTAGTGTGTCTGAGAAGTGAGTGCACTGTAAGGAGGAGCATGTGCCTCTAGACTTCTAAGTTATCTGTGTTGAATAGTGTTGTTGTATTTTATCCAAGTGGGGATTCAACGATATTGTCGTTGTCAACCATAGGGTTGTAATTCTGTCTGGTTACTCTAGCTTACAAAACATTGTGTTTATTGTGTTTGCTTATATGATATTTTAAACGTAAAACCAACTGTAATCACCTAAAATTGGTCTAGTAAACCTATAGCCCCTAGTTTAATTAATTGGCCTTAAAAAACCTAAAACCTAAAGGCCTTCAATACTAGACCTTAATTTTGCAAGCAAACCTTAATAATCCCCCTTGCATAATTAAAATCAAAGTCCTGAATCAAAACATCAATTTAATCCTAAGTTAAGTTCTAAAAATCAATTAATCACTATACATTGCACACCTAAATAAAAGTTCTTACACTTTTATTGGAAAAATCCATTCACACAGGGGTGTGCACACTTAATCCTTGATTAAAAGGTCATCTTCCTCCCTCAACAAACATAACTTTGACCAATCAATAATCTCTCACATGGATGAAGCTCACATGGATTGAAGGAGAGTGCATCTCAATCATCCTTCATGGTCAAATCTCAACTGTCCATTTCGAGGAAGTTTCTATAAAAGGGATAACTCTCCTTGTTGAAAAGGCAGGCAAATTGTTGAAGTAGGATTATAATGTCATTTTCATTCTAGGTTTTACTCATTTTGTAGAAATGCATTTTCATGCTAACTTAGTATTTGCATTTTTTTCTCTTAGATGGTTAAATCTTAGCTTTATCTTCTTAGCATTTTGCTGCATCTTGTTAGATTAATCTCATGTTATCTCATGCCTTAGCTTAGTTGCATTTGGCATATCATTTTAATGTATTGAAGATAAAAGTATGCAATTTTATGCATTGTTCTCACCTTTGAATCTTTCATTTTGGAGTTGTGTAGTCATTGATTCTTGTACCAATCTGATGAGCATCTATTGATAATCAAACTCGCTTCATTTAGGAAGCAATAAGCCGATTTTGGGGTTTTTTAAGCACAATATTAGAATTAAATATTGATGATTTATAACCCCTAAGCTAATGTTTTATTGAGTGTTTGGTTGTTTGCAGGTTAATACCACATTTACACCATACATGTTTTGCGCCCACCGTGGGGCCAAACTAGTTTTAAGCCCCAAATTCATGATATTCTCGATATTTTATGAAACTGTGTTGATTGTCTTACGACCTATCTGATATGATCGTATGACAAAATGAATACCAATACTTTGTCATTTTAGGACACTTAAATTTTTTTACGAGTCTGCATCCAAATTTTTTTGTCATACTATCCTGCAGGAATTGTCGTACTGGGTACCATCTTTCCCTACTTTATCGTATGGTTGCATCTATATTGTTGTATGAGTTTTTTCTTTGTATTCTCTTGTTTCAAAAATAGATAGAATATTTAGGGGTTCATTTGAATTGATCTATGGTTTCTAACCTCTAATATAGTTTTGTTGGTCTTCTGGTTTCCTGCTTTTGCAGCATAACGCATTTTTCGTAGGACACTTGGTAGAAGATTTGCTTGCCAAAGAGAGACACTTGAAAACGCTCTTTCTTGCAAAACTACTAACTTCTTTATGCTTGTAGGACATTTTGAAGAAGAAAAAATTGACTAAGACTACTAAGCTTGTGGTGTTTACAGGTTTCCTAAGTCAACATCAACCAAACGATCGTGCTTCTTAAATGATTATTTAAGCACCTAGTCTAATTAGGGGATTTCTTGTGTGAGTCAAGCTAAGCATTGGGGGATCTTATGATCTCTTTCCTTTTAGGGAAGATCACAAACCTAGACATGTTTGACTTGTATTAGGAAAGTAATCTTTTGGGATAACTTTGAGTGTTTGATGTGTTTGGAAAAAACAAAGAGAAATAGGAGATTATGTTCTTCTCCTATTTGAGGAAGAATCAGAAATCTAGACCTTCTCTTTGCTATCCAACTTATTTCATGCATACCTTTTAGATGGGAATGTCCAAGTGGGAAAAATTACTGACCCTTGGAGAATGACCCACGTGAGCACAAGGTGTAAGCCACACCACTCCAACTCACGTTAAATACATTTTCTTACTGGGGCCCTAGAGGTATCAATCAAGTTTGTGTTACTACATGTTCCAAGGTTCTTTGTGGTGATATACGCCTGAATCACGCTTATGTGAACAAAGAGGATGTATTCGAATGAAGACTGTTACTAGACTCCATAGAGTAGTATCTTACCTGGTTCACCTCCGAAAGTGGGATAATCCAAGTGAAAGGGAGATAGTAACTCCCCCAAGACACTCCCCATATCATGCCCCTATTAGCATTTGGATTTGTCTAATACGACATCACTAGACCTATTGTATGGATGGTGGTGGTCGTATTCTGATTAGCTTTTGGGTGTGTACCTAAGTCAGTGAGAAAGGATTTTCTTACCTCTCAGACAAGTGATCATTTAGTTGTCTTTGACATTGACCTGTTAGTCTATTCATCTCAAATTCTTGACTACAGTTTTATTTCATGCCGGTACAGACTAGAATCCAACAATAGAAGGTTGATCTTGATTCAAAAGGTAAGGTTATCAACGATCCTACCCCTGGGCCCTCATCCTTTCAAAAATCAAAATCTACTCAAAGGACTCCAAATTAAGAGACACCATGCATATATCAATCAATACTCTTGTTCCAAACTTCAAGTCCTCAATGCCAATCATTTCACACTAAACATCAAGGCACACCAAACATGTCAAGTTTTGATTGGGGATCTAGTCAGGGTTGAAAAATCCACAACAGTAGTATTTCCTCCTCGATTAAGGAACCCATTGAAGAATAAATCAGAAGATGTAAAAAAGACAAACATTTCCAAAAGATGATGCAAATTCGCATGCAACTAGACACAGATAATTACTTCATGCACCTAGCATCCATAGGGGTTAAACTTCATCCAGACTTTGATATTGAAGTACTAATACAACTCGAGGAAGAATCTCCTATCGCTATTGTCAACCAATAGTTCCAAGACATGAGGTGTGAACTCAGAGAGATGAATAAAATAAAAGACCGATCCTCCAACAATTATTCACTAGAATCTATATGTCCCTTTCCATTTGACAAGAATCTATACATGCCACCATTTCCTCCCAAAGTTGAGATCCCAAAATATGACAAGTACAATGGAGATGGTGACCCTCAAGACCACGTGAGAGAATTTTTTGCTCTTAGCATGGAATTTATGCATGAAAGGACATACCTAATGAGACTATTCCCTTAGAGCCTCAATGGTCAAGCTTTGGAATGGTTCACTAAGCTCTCACCAGGCATTCAAACATTTGACGAGCTTGTGCAAAAGCTCATCCACCATTATTCCTACAACATCTTGCACACGATCACCATGTTGAATCTATGTAACACCAAACAATACGATGGTGAACCTTTTGTTTAATTCTTTCAAAGATGGATAAAGATGTTCATAGGGTATCCTAGACAAATCTTGGAAATAGAGAAAATAGACATCTTCATTAACAATTTGGTACTTGAAATGAACTGTGCACTCCAAATGCAAACGTATACTTCCTTTAATGTTTTCATAGAAAGTGCTATCTGAATTGAAGAAGTTCTTGTGAAGAAAGGTTTTCTCACCTTATACAAAGATGCTAAATCCTCAAGCAATCCCAATAAAAACAATGGTGAAGACAAGAGAAAATATTGGAACAAGAACAAAAATGTGGTCAATGATGGGGTGGTTGATTCATCTGATTTCAATCCCAAGGAACCAATATTCAATATATCTAGTAGCATCCAATTTGTTAAGATAAACTCAAACATTTTATCAACACCAAATAATAACCAAGACATGCATAAAGAAAAAGCACCATGGATACCCAAGCCCAAGTGAAACTTTACTCCTCTAGGCGAACCCATCAAGGCTGCACTAAAGACTTTGTTGACCAAAACAATCTTCACGTTACCAGACTCAAAACCTTGGGAACCAGCAGTCAAACCTGAGTGCTGGAATGATAATCACTTTTCTAAATATCACAAAAAATGGACATTTGACCAATGAATGCATGAAATTAAAACATGTCATACAAGACTTGATTGATAATTAAACCATCATTGTTGACGAACATCATTCGAATAGCGATCACAAGGCTTTCAAACAACCTCTACCCTCTTACAAATAAGAGGAATCATCAAAGACTCAAGGAGCCAAAGTAAATTACACCTATGCTAATAATGAAAATGTGATCCACATGCTTGAACCAGACAATTAATCAATCAATGTGATCATCATCAAAGATAAGAAAGAGTCTGAATCTGCCAATGTTGTAACAAGAAATCAATCCAAGGTCACTCTTAAGGGAGTATCCTCCTAATATAAACAACCCATCACGATGAAAAAAAAGCCTCCAACATCAAAACAATTGGTTCCATCAACCCTGGCAGAAAATTACATGTTTGATCAGTTATAATGGACCCTTGCTCCAATTTATATTCTGGAATTGCTTAAGATCTCGCCATCACACAAAGATTCTTGAAACTTCCCTTGTAGAAACAATTGTGCCAAAATACCTAGGTATCGATCAATTCCAAACAATAGTGGGTCACTTGACCTTGCCTCACTATCTGTCCTTCTCAGAAGAAGATGATAAGTCACTAAATCACCCACATAATCAACATTTGCACATAGAAGTATTGATCCATAAGCATGGAGTCAAACACGTCTTGATAGATGGAGGCATTGGTTTGAATATTTGTAATATCAAACTTTTAACAACATTGGGTTTGTCGGAGCATGTTATAGATCCAAGGAGGAAAATAATCATAAAGGCATATGATGAAGAAGAAATTTCCTCAAAGGGGTTAGTTGTATTACTTATCAGAGTACGACCAATTGAGAGGGACGTAACCTGCCAAGTGTCAGATTTACCTTTGGCATGCAACATCTTATTAGGGAGACCTTGGATCCATGACATACAAGTTGTCCCCTCGACATACCACCAGTGTGTGAAATTCCCACATAATGGAGTGGAGGTCTCTATACCGATAGATAACACATACTCTTGTAACAATTTGAAACAAGCCAATAGTATAGTCCCACATCACAAAGATTCATTTGATGGACAAGCGACTGGGAGTTATAAAACAACACTCATGAGGAACTTTGAGGAGAAATTGAAAATTAAAGACTCTGAAATGGGTGAATATTAATTACATCCCTTTCCATCGATGACTAATCTTCCTACATCCCCCAGGTCTTATGGAAATCCCTCATCGTCATTCAAGCCTTCTAGTACCCATACATTAACAATACATGAAGGAATCAGTATGGTAAAAGCTATTGTTTCTCTTTTAGAGAAAAATGAAGAAAAAGTTGTTCTTGTCTAGCTTTACAAAGGAGAAGAGCACAATCAAGAAGTCAAACATGTTGAGATCTCCCCTCAAAATATGGAAAAGGATACCAAATCATGTAACGAATGGGGTATAAAGGAAAAGGACCCCTAGGAAAGAATAAAGGATTTATAGAGCCTATACACACTCAATGTCAAAGTCTAGTAGACAAAACAGGGCTTTCAATCTTTTGTCCATTCTTTCAATTTCAGATTTCAGTGCTTGATTCTAAAATTCCTTCTGGGTATAATCCTAATTTGCATTCAGAAGTTGGTCAGTCATATTGTAGTGAACTTGGGTCATCCTTAACATTTCATTATCTTTCTCAGTTAACCTGATTTCAACTTGTCTTTTTTCATCTTCTACAATTCTCTTTTCATCCTCATCTGTTCTTTTACCTTCAATCAATTTGGTCATTCTTAAGCTATTAGCATCAAGATCCTTCTTCATCAAATCCAGTAGCTCAGAAAGTGATTCATTCTTTTTAAGCACTTCTCTTGTAGTAGTCTCAGACTCATCAGTCACACTTTATTTAGATGCAGTCTCAAGTGTATCAACTTGTTCTTGTGTAACCTTTAGTTCATCATATAATTTCCTTCTTATCCTCAGATATTTCTCAAGTTTCTTTCTCAGATCCATGATTAACTCTCGTGCACTTTCCAACTTAGATTCAAGACCATCAATTCTCTTAAATTATTTATAACCTTCCATGACTAAGATCTTTAACTCTCATGTGGTCAAACCTTTAAATCAAGAGTATAGGCTATGATACCAATTATTGGAATAACTAATGGAAAGTTGGGACTAGGAGGGGAGGGGTGAATTGGTACCACTAAAAAACTTTTAACCATAATTATTGTTTAAACCATACACTATTTCTTGTTGATTACTGAGTTCATAACTTTGAAATAAAATTAATGTAATGCTTAGAAAACCATAACATCAAAACATTAAACAATTGAACTCATAACACCATGATTTTAGTAACGTAGAAATCCTTGGTTAGAGGATAAAAACTACAGTGGGGATGACACCCACAATATTCACTAACTATAGTATAAAGGGTGCTTGGTTAGAGCTAAAAAAGTTTAGCTATTTTTGATAGCTTACCCGGTTAGGAGTATATATAAGACTTGTTAGGTCTACCTGGTTAAAGTATTTTTACAAACTCTACACTTAGAGATGTACCCTGTTAAAGGATTTACAAATATAAGATAGGTTAAGATCTACCCAGTATTGGGATTTAAATCTCTCAATACAATAGTATCAATAACTTAACAATGTCTAAAAAATGCATCAAATGTAAATGTTGTTAAGACTCTATGTGCTCTGATATGTGTTACCTCAATTCCCAAATTGTAACACTGTTATGTTATGCTCTGTTGTGGCTGAATTTCTGCTTGGTGCTCTCTGCTCTCCAATAATTTCTTTAACAACAATAACAATAATAGCTCTATGTCCTCCTTCTTTGTATATCCTCACGTGTCTCTTCTTGTATATATTACACATACAAAATTCAACCAAGATATAGATGATTTTTTCCTCTTAATCTTATGTGTTAGGTACACTATAAATTTCTCTTGACTGTTAGATCTTCTTTCCAGCTCGGGGACCATGTCACTTTTACCTTGGTACTTGTTATTTTTCTTGGAAATGACAAACTTTTATTTATTTCATTTAATCTCTGCCTTAGATCCTCACTCTGATTTATTTGAATCATTGATCATGTACAAAAAACTATTATAAACACTTGTATATGCATAATTAATGCTTTGGCAATCATTAAATATGATATGATCACATTTTTTTATCAATTGTCTAACTCAGTTGAGTAACTCCACAATACTCGGTTAAGTGTTCTTCATCACTTGGTGGAATACATGCGCTCGGTGTAGTGTGTCACTCAGTTACTGTAGGTGCTCGATACTCTATCAATTCTATGCTTTACCGACTGGCTCGGTGTGCATTACTGACTTGTCTTATCCTTGTCTTTCTCCATTTACCAATTGATTCTCCTTGACTCTATGACTTTGTCTAAACTAATGATAAAAAAATATCTTATAGAGATAACAATATTAACAAGACTTTCACTCCAGAAGAAATTAGAACAACTCTATTTCAGCTCCATCCTAATAAAGCCCTATGACTGAATGGATTTCAAGCTGATTTTTTTTCAGAAATGTTGGCATTTCCTTGGAAATGAATTATGTGAGGAAATTGAGAATACAATAAAGCTAGGGAGACTCCTCTAGGAAATTAACAATACCTTTTTAACCTTAATTCCCAAAAATATCTAAAGCGGAGGAACCAAGTGCCTTCAAACCCATAGCATTATGCAACACTATATATAAAATACTATCTAAAGCCATCACTAACAAATTAAAGAAGTTTCTACTTTAAATGATCTCAGAAGAACATACAAGGTTTGTACCAGGAAGGTCAATCCTTGTTGGAATTACCATAGCACAAGAAATCATACATTCTATACAACAAAATAAGGAACCTAATATGTTAATAAAATTAGATATACAAAAATTATATGATAAAGTGGACTGAAAATTTCTTTGCAAATGCATGGAAGCATTTGGGTTTTCTAAAATGTGGATCCACTTAATCTTTAACTATATATCAAATCCTAAAATATATTTATTAATCAATGGCACCCCAGAGGGCTTCTTTAATATATCTAGGGGACTGAGGCAAGGGGACCCCATATCCCCTTTTCTATTAATCTTGATGGTGGAAGCTTTTAGTAGATCCATTACAAAACCAAATCAACAAGGCCTGATCTCAGGCATCAAAGTCACCGAAAATGTACCAAGTATAAATCATCAACAATTTGTTTATGATGCAATTTTACCAATCAAAATTTTAAAATTTGAAGCCAAAAACTACAAAGAAATTTTAAATATGTATACGAGGGCTTCAGGACGGTGAGTAAATGTTAATAAATTTTCTTCCTTAATACAAACCCTATCTTGGAAAGAGAAATATGTCATATCTTAGGTTTCAAGAAAGGTACACTTTCCATGTAAATACTTAGGTTTACCCCTAGACAAGGGTAATAGAACTAATAAGCTATGGGATCTGATATGTAAAAAATATGGAACAAAAAATGGAGAGATGGAAATGAAAATGACTCTCCAATACAAGGAGAGTAACTATGATCAAATTTGTACTTTCTGCAATCCCTACCTATCAAATTTCATGCTTACCATTAACAAAGGGGGCTGAAGATAAATTGGAAAATAAACTTAGAAATTTCTTTTGGTAGGTAGTATTAGAGGATAAAAAGATGACACTAATTAAATGATATTAGCTATGTAAACCAATGAAAAATGGAAGACTAGACATCAAGAATGTAAAATGGAAAAATATGGCATAAGGGGAAATGTTGGTCTAGAAAATCTACCAAGAACCCAACAAAAAATGGGAAAGGATCCTTATTAACAAATATCTCCAATCCTCATATCCTACTAGCATTCTTAGAATTGATAATCTGCCTAGAGGATCCAAAGCTTGGAACTTCATTCTAGATTGTAGAGAGATTGTAAGAGAAAAAATCCCCTGCGACATTGGTAATGGGGAATCTGCTCTCTTTTGGGAAGACTCTTGGATGGGTTACGTTGTGTTGGATGACACTATTTATTCTAGTATTAAAGATGTACTAACCACCCTATGGGGGAAATATGTTAAAGAGTACATATAAATCCCATCGGGAAACCCCATCTTGGGATGAAATTGGAAATCCCTTGAAGCCACCCCTTTAACTAAAAATGAGAAGGATGAATTAAGAAAAATTCTTAAGACCAAAATATTAACCATCAAGAACATAGTAGACAAATTAATCTAGACAGAATCTAAATCTGGATCATATACAGTCAAAGAGGGCTACAACTCTCTCATCAAAGCCCAAGAGTGGAAATAATTGAACCCTCTACTACATCTTTGTTGGGATAAGCAATGCCTCCCAAAAGTAGGCATGTTCTTATGGGATGCCTCACAGAAAAGGATCATAACTTCTGAATGGTTTAAGAAAATAGGTTTCGAAGGTCCATCTAGATGTGTATTATGTGAGCATAAGGAAGAAATAGTAGACCATATTCTACTAAACTGTCCCTATGCTGCCAAGTGTTGGAAATAGTTGCGCATGAAGCTCAATTGGAAATTAGCCCTTGCCAAAACCTTAGTGGATTACTTAAAGGCATGATCCAAAGTTCAATATTAAAGTCTTTATCAACACACATGGAAGATTGCTCCATCCAATTTAGCATGGGAATTATGGAAAGAATGGAACATGAGAATCTTCTAGGATAAAAAGATGAGCACATAGTGTCTCCAAAATAAGATCAAAGCATGTATATTGGAAACAGTAAATAGAAGACTCAATAACATGAACCACGTTGAAGACATTTTATCCCTATGGGATAGTTTTATTAGAAAAGAATTGTTTGGGTTAATCAGTCCTCCTCAATGTGGAAAAGGGGGTAAAGAAAGAAAAAGAGAAAGTGAATCATGTAAAAGGAACCCTCCTCAATATGGATGGTAATGGAGCCTCTAGAGGGAACCTGAGTACAACTGGTATAGGTTTTATAGTTCACAAATGGGATGGAAACTTATGTGGTAAAATAGACAAGCCAATTGGGGAGGTTACCAACAACATTATTGATATTGAAGCATTAGTAGAAGGATTACTCGTGTAAAAATATAGGTATACAATAATTGGAGATTAAAGGAGAGTCACACATAATCATTAATGCACTAAGAACTGGAACTACTCCTAATTGGAAACTTAACACCTGACTTGAAAGAGCTCTAGGTCTATTAGTCTATTTCAAAAACATCAAAATCAATCATATTTATAGAGCAGGTAATAAATTAGCAGACGAATTGGCAAATATGAGCGTAGATGGATTGACTTTGGAAACTCTATAAAATGTACTTATATGTATGCTACACACACACACACACACACACACACACACACACACACACACACACACACACACACACACACACTTAAATGCATAATTAAGTGCTAAAATTCACCTTATTTTTACTAACCCTGTGTAATATGACCTTGATTATGGTATCCTTTAGACCTCTGACTTCTTTAAATATAGTCATGTATATATACATATATTTATGTATATATACATATATTTATGTATATATATATGTATACACATAAAATATATAAATATATATCTATATATGTATGCCTATATCATATCATATCCTATATTATATTATATTATGTTAGTATATAGAGGCACTAAGAGGGGTAGGGGTGAATCAGTGAAAATAGGTAATTAACCAATTCAACCAAGAATCTGATTATGCTTTTAAATAACTTCCATACAACCAAACATGCAAGTGTAACTATGCAACAAAAGTAAAACAATTCAAGCATCCACAAAGCATAACACCATTATTTTTATCATGGAAGCCCTTGTAAGAGGGAGAAAACCATGGTGGGGATGACACCCACAAATATCTTCACTATAATAAAAAGAGTTGCCCTGTTAGGATCTTACAATGCCATGTTAGGAGCTCACCTAGTTAAGAGTGACTAGTAGCTTGTTAGAAGTACAATCAAACCTCTTAGGATCTACCTTGATAGAGGATTTAGAATTCCTTCTTAGAAGTCACCTTGTTAAAGGGTTTATATAATGAGACTTGTTAAAATTCACCCTATTAAGGGATTTAACCTACTAACCTATTAGAGTTAGCCTTGAGAAATGAACTCAAATGACTGATCTGGGAATGGCACTGCTTTCCTGTCAGCTCCATTCCAACCTCTGAACCCTGGCACAATTTTCTACTTCTATCTCTGATTGAAAACACCAATAACATGATCTTCAACCCTAAATCACATAATTTATCTTTCCTTTATACTATTTTTGTTCTTAAGCCCGTTAAGACTTAAATTTTTTTACACAAGTCAGCCCAAAACATTGACCTAACTCATGAAAATTAATGCCAATCACACCTAACATGTCAACCAAAAACATAATACAAAATTTCATTACCAAAAACTAACAAATAATAAACTGCCTCAATCATTTAATCTTCAGGAACCAATCGGTAATTCAATTGGTTCAAGCTAAACACATCACCAAAATACCAACTTACTCAAAACATTGAGTTAACTGTCATAGTTGGTAAACTGAACTTGACTAACAAAAAAATTTATCTAGTAACAATTGTGCCACCCAATGTGATCTCTATCTTGATCACCACTCAAAATACTTTATGTTACTGACTTCTAGTTAACCAATTAAAACACTTAGCTTATTTTGCTTTACCTATCCATCTGTTCGATCAATATTTGTAACCTATTCATGAAATCTGATAGAGTTGCCACCAATGACAAACTCATAAACATCAAACACTGCATCTTAACTCCAAAATACATCATAATTCCAACAATCTCCCCCTTTGGCATTGATTTCAAGACATTGTGAAAATAAGTATCTTCTCAAAAATGTTCCTCTCACCGATTCACCAAAAACATATACATTATGCATAGATACATAGATGCATAGAACTCAAACTCAAATATAACCATCAAGATTTTCACTGCTATACACTACTCCCCCTTTGAACACTAAACTAGACCCTTAACTTTATTTTCACTACATCGATCACTTCCCCTTTGACATCATTGACAAAGGTACATAAGTAAACTTCAAAAATGAAATCATCTTATCGATCACAACATTTCAAAAAAATCTCTAAAATTAACTTTGGCTGTCTCCAAAGAACTCTCCCATGACTTCTGCAAGTGCACTATGGCATTAATATGTCAATGCAATATAGAAGCTAACTCCTCCATAGATTCAAGTGTACTTATATCTGGTAACCCAAGTGTTACCTCTGAATCTTTAACATTTTGTTGTATTACATCAATTGTAGGAATCAAATAAGTCTGTAACTCTAGTAAAGTAGTGATCCTCTTAACTTTTTCTACTTGTAATGTCTTCATCTTGTGATTTACAACCTTAACTTGTGATCCATAAGTGGTAGTTGAATGTGAAATGGGATCAAAACTAGAAATCAAAGACTTAAGCTCCTGTTGAACTTCATTTCTCTTTAGCTCCAAATCTTGGGTTAATAATGAAAAATGAAAAAATTTAGCAAGTACTTTTCCAACCTCTTTCAAAGTTTCCTTCACCTGGTTCACTTGAAATGTAAGTTTCATTTATCTGATACAATAGTCTGCATTAACTTATCAATCCTCTTATTTTCATAATCCATCTTTTCTCCATTCATGGAAGCTTCGTCCAAAATAGTAACTTGCTCAGTTATAGAATTGATCAAAGTATCTATCTTCTCAATTGGTATAGCATTAGGATCATAGTGAACTTTAGGTACAAGATCTGCAAGAATGTCTCTAGCTAGCTGAAGTACTTGTTCTTATTTCTTTTCAGCTCTAAGTTTGTCCCATTTAGCTTTGAACTTTAGTATCTCTAATATTCTCATTAATTCAATAGGACTCATTTTGGTAACATAAATAGGTCCTTGTATGACCTCAACATCCTCATTTCTAAATTTATCTTCATTTTATTCCTTTGGAATATCCATTTCCTTTCTCTTCTTCATGTAGCTTGAACTCTCACGTAGATCCAATTTCCTCTTTACTGAATGTGTTGCAACATCAACTTCATGAGCTTCATCTTTCTTTCCAACATCACCTATCTTTCTAACTATATCATTTGTTATAGGTATCACCACCTCTTCATTCTTATCCTTATGTGCTTCCTCTTTTATTTTCACATCTTCAACTTCAACATTAGGAGCTTGTTTTGGAGTATCAAAAGGTATATCACAAATAATTCCTTCAATCACTTGCTCAGTAGTGACAAATTCATCTATTTTTACCTCTTCAATGGTATCCTCTTGTGTTTTTTCTCCTCTTGAGTATTATACATTGGTCCATCTTCTTTCTCCAATTTCTTCTTCATGATATCAAGAGCCTCATTATGAAATGCCTGTGATTCACCAATGAGTATTCTGCATACTCTACTTCTTGTTTTGAATTAAGGTCTAATAACTTCAATTATGATCTTCACATCTTCCATAGACAATTCAAGCTTAAGTAGAATCAATGCTTGTTCCATTATTTCTCTATCTTGTTTCAGAGCATATGTCCATCTAACATCAATCTTCTTGTAAAGTGATTCAACTACCATTTTATGAAGATCACTAGGTCCTCTGCCAAACTTATGCAAACTATATACAATAGTATCTTCTATTTTTTGATAACCTTCATTATCATATTTTTCATAGCATCAGTTACCATCTCCCACACTTCCATATTGCCTTATGTTTTTTATTAAGGAAAACAAGTTTTGACGGGTTCTTGAAACCCTACAGAGCTAAAAATAAACCATAAAATAAATATCAATTAGCAGCAACATAAATGGATCAGGCTAACCAACAGCCAAACAAAATAGTCCCAAAGATAAACTAAAAATCCAAGGAAAAATAAAAAAAGACTAGGCAAAAAAGCCAAGATCACAACTCGGGCAATTTCTCTGAGAATCTCAGCAGCTTGAATCTCCAGCTCAGTCATTCTACCCGTAGCCTCTTTCAGATCAGACATGTCCTTATCATCTTCCTGGGTCTCCATCTTCTTTGTGGTGGCTCTTGTCCTCTTCCTCAATCCCTCTTCAGGTGACTTATCCCTACCACAGTTCGGTGAATGATCCTCCTTGCTTCCCTATGCTCTTCAATTTTAGCAATAAGCACCTTTATGTTATCATTTGATGCTTTAAGGATATTGTAGCTTTGACCTGCAATTTTTAACAGTGTACCCTCAATACTTTGTACCCTCTTCTTCAACTCATCAACTCTATTATCTAGATCCATATCCTCCTCTTTGTTCCTGTTATTATTTTTTATGTTATCTTTCTCTAGCCTATCCACTCTATTTTTTAGCTCGTCGATTTCAAATAAAGTCCACTTAGTGGTTCTGTAACTATCAATGACACTATTTTTTGCATTGTTCAGCACATCCATTTGAGGATCCTCCCTTGCATTGCCACTAAGAATCACTAAAGTGGGATCAATTAACTCCTCCATCTGGATTATGCCCTCCTTGTTCTCCTTTACCAAAGTCTTAATCATTTCTCTCTTAATCCCCATTTTAGCAGAAACAATATCAAAATTTCTCCAAACAACTTTCTTGTTTTTACCAATGATTTTGCAAGTGTAATGATCAGCCCCATACTCCTTAAACCCCTGTTTCCCATCATCCACCTCATTCTCCTTCCCTTTTTTCTCCTCTTTCTCATCACTCTCCTCTGGCATCAAGCTCTGACTATCCTGCCTCTCCTCCTGGGTCTCCTCCTCATACTGTTTCCCTCTTTTAGACCTCCTAAACCCCTTACCTAGACAGTCCTCTTCTTTCTGAACATGCATGTTATTTTCCTCTTCACCAGAACTCTCATCCTCTGTTTCCATACCATCAACATTCTCATTGTAATCCTTGTCAGACGATATCTCAATATGATGTTTTGTATTTGGAGACTCATTTTTCTCCATTTTAACCCTTTTCTTCCCCTTCTTCATCTGTTGAATCTCTTCTTCCTCGTTACTCGAATGCATATCTCGGCTGTCCTCAGTATCAGAAGGGACGTAATCCTCACCCGAGTCCTCCGACTGAACATTTGCCTCCTCCAAGCTCTTAATTTCCTTCCCCATAGTCTGAGCCTTAAAAAATTCATAAATTAACAACAACAAACCCTCATGAAATGCCGGTTTGTTGATGGGTTTCTCCTTATAATCGTTTATATTTTCATTGATAGATGAATATAGGAAGAAGGGGATAGAAATCTTTGCACCATACCTGAAATGGTTGAGAAGCACAAAGTGGTGAGTTCTTATGTGGTCAAATCTCATATCTAGGGAAATGTACTTAATAATTACCCTCAAAATGAACATCCACAATAACTTGATAGAACTCAATAGGTAGAAGGTGTTTTTCTTCACTAAAGCCCTCTTTTCATCTGCATCCTTCACAAATTCGATCAAAGCCTACCCAAAAATCTTCCTATCTCTGTAAAATTTCTTCCCAATAATGGGGATGCCCCTCACAGCTGAAATTACTTCCTCTGTCACCATGAAATCTACCCCATTAATTTTAACTTGCCCTTCATTCCAACTTTTCACCATCATCTTCGTAACAGAGGGCTTCCATCCATGGATATGCTCAATGAAAGTACTCACCTAACCTTTTTTCAAAATATTCCATACCTTAGAGCATCATCACCATTTATCAGTTTCCTTCTCCAACCCCCTCCTGTGCCTTTCACCAACCATATCTACTCCTTCTCTGCCTTCTCTATTTCTAGTTTTTTTCCCACTCAAAACCCTTTGTTTCCAGTTGAGATTGTGTTTGTAATTCATGAAGCTTCTTTTAGTCTCATGAATGCAATAAATGGTATTTGGCCTCAAAGTGTGCTGATGAGACCTAAAAAGGTAAATCTCATTATCTTTCCTGTACTTGCACATCATTCGGTGACACTTCCCCAAAATGTCATTTCTCCTCATTATTATCATTTGATATTTCCAAGTTTTCCTGGAACTTGATCACTTTCTATCAGAGCTAAGATTTCCAGTGACATTTCATACCCGTTGGTCCACCTTTTTGTTCCCTCACTTTTGACTACCATATTTTCCAACCTGTCGTCCACCTGATTGGCTTCCCGGTATTCATGTGTTGCATGGACCTGATCAAAGGTTTTGAGGATTTGTCTACATTCCCCTATAATGTTCTCAATTATCCACGCGGGTTCGTTCTTTTCATTTAAGCAATCTATAATGTTCTTTGAGTTACCTTCTAACCACAATTTTTTAATCCCCATATCCCGAGCCAGCCTTATGGTGTGATGGGCCACACTCGCCTCCGCATAGTGGTTTGTTTGTGACCCAAGGGGAGCTAAAATAGCCACAGTGCCTTTTCCATGAGAGTTCCTTATAATTCCTCCCACCCCTGCCTTCCCAGGGTTTCCTTTTGCAACCCTGTCAAAGTTGTCTTTGAACCAGCCTTCTGATGGTAAGGTCCATCTGCAATCCTCTCTTTTATTGGTTACTTTTACCCCTTTTCTATGTAGTGGGTTGGGCCCTTTGCTATTAGTGTAGTTTTCCATCAGGGCATTTGTTATTTTTTGGAATACATACTTAGCAGTTGTTTCTTTTTCCCTAAAATTTTTTGTTATTTCGCTCCTTCCACACTCCCTAGCATATATGTGGCATCACCCATGACCATAAACAATATATCTCGTACCCTTTAAACATGTTTCCATTGATCAAAGAGCTTGAGAGTCATATTGGGGAAACACCGGGACATCTCAAAAAAAGATAGGAAATGAGACCATATTTGTCTGGTGAAATCACAGTGGATAAACATATGGTCAACACTCTCAGTTTGTTTTTTACATAAGATACATCTATTAGGAATGTGATGCCCTCTCCTAATAAGGTTATCCACCATCAAGATACGGTTTTAGAGCATTATCCAGAAGAAAATATTAATTTTAGGAAGGAGACCAGGGTACCAAGCCTTAGCCCAATTGGGAGGAGTATCAATTTGTTGCATGATTTCATAGCTCGAGGCCACCGTGTAGATACCATCTATTGTTTCCCCCCAAACAATAACATCCTTATTGAGAGAGAGGGGGGTATGACCAATTTTGACCATCAGAGGATTTAAGTCCCGAGACACCTCAGTAAGGTCCACCCAATCATTGTTTATTCTGTAATCACTCACTCTACTACCATATCTTTTGATGCAGGTATTAGCCCTTCTATTTTAAGGCTCCATGTTCCATAAGGGTCCCTGTCTTAGCCAATCATCATGCCAGAAGTTGACATCCCTGCCATTACCTATTTCCATCTTTCTTTTTTGTGGCAATACCCTTAGTCCTCAGAATTACATTCCAAATGCAGGAGCCCCTCGGGTCCATATCTCTGCTGATGAACTATTTGGAGGTCATGTTTGAGGCATATTTGTCCTTCAAAATTTCCTTCAATTCCTTAATAGAATTAAATATTATCCAAATCTATTTTTCTTGCAGAGCCTTGTTGAACTACTTCAAATTCTTGATACATAGGCCTCCTTGTTTTTTGGGCTTATATATAGTCTCCCATGCCACCAGAGGGTACTTCTTGTTTCCCTCTTTACCGGCCCACAGAAAATTCCTTTGAATAGCCTCCAAAGAGTCAACCACTTTAGCAGGGATAGAAAAAGGCTTAAGGCATAAGTAGGGAGGTTCTGAAGACTGGATTTGATCAAGAGCACTTTCCCTGCCTGACTAAGGGTGATACCCTTCCAACCAACCAATTTCCTTTTGAATCTGTCAATTAGGTTTCCCCAGAAGGTCTCTGGAGGTTTGGTTCCTAAGGAAAGCCCCAAATAAGTAGAAGGAAGAGAGCCAATACCACATCCCAATATGCCAACCATTTTCCTTTATCTATCCATAGGGGTATTAATGAAGAACACCGAGCTCTTGTTCCAGTTTATAAGCTTTCCCATAGCATTGGAATAGGTATTCAGGATTTTCTTTACATTTATAGCTTCTTTCACCGAGGATTCACCACCTAAAATGGTATCATCCACAAATTTCTGATGAGAAAAAGTAAGAGGACCAGAAGAAGGCTTCAAACCAATTATGTCTCCCCTTGTCCTTTTATCTTGTATTAGCCTTTCAAGGAACTCAACCAATATGATGAAGAGGATCAAAGAGAAAGGGTCTCCTTGCCTAAGACCCCCTAGAAGATTTGAAGAGATCAGAAGGAGATCCATTCACCATCACCACAAAAGTGGGGGTATAAATCAGTTGTGAGATAATCTTTCTCACCTTATCATTGAACCCAAAAGCTCCCAAAACTTTATTCAAGAACATCCAATCCACCTTGTCATAAGCCTTGGAAAGATCTAGTTTAAGCAGGAATCCTTCCCTTTTTCCTTCTTCCAAGGAGTGAATCACCTCATGCACTGCCATGATAGAGTCTAGGATTTGTCTTCCAAGGACAAATCTCATTTGTTGAGGGGAAATAATAGTCGGTAGTATTTTAATTATTCTATTAGTTAAAACTTTGGATATAATCTTGTAAAATGAGTTACAAAGACTAATAGGTCCAAAGCTATCAAAAGAATCTGCACCTAGGGCTTTAGGGATGAGCACTAGAAAGGTGGCATTGATCTCTTTAATCAAGCTCTTAGCCCAAAAAAATTCCTGGACCACTTTAACAAGATCATATTTGATAACTTCCCAATACATCTAAAGTTGGGAAGCCATCAGGACCTGGTACCTTTTCCGCTAGCAGGGCAAAAACTTCTTTTTTGATTTCCTCCTGGTCGGGGATAGCCATCATATCCTTGTTCTATCTTTTAGTGATCACCTTAGGGATGGTATGAAGAATTTCCTCCTGGTCTTCCTCTCCCAGATTATATTCTTTAGTCAGGATCGAAGAGAAGTAGCTGATGGCCTCATTTGCAATCTCATTGTCTTCCCCCAAAGTTATATCCCCTTTCTTAATACCAATAATTATGTTGGTAGTCTTGTGTTTCATAGTTGATAGGTAGAATAATCTATTATTTTGTCCCCCTCTTTCATCCACACCAATCTAGACCTTTGCCTCCAAAAAATTTCCTCTTTGCCTACAATGTTGTGAAGATTTGCTAAAATGGATTTTCCAGTGCTCATTCTATATTCATCGTATCCATGTCTTTGGATCTCTTCCTGCACCCTTGAAATCTCTATCATAATCCTATCTTTGGACTGAAAAATGTTCCCAAAATCCATTTTTTTCCACTTTCTAATCTCCATTTTAATGTTTGTGAGCTTCTTAGCCACCTTATACATCGTTGTTCCATCCACATCAATACTCCACCACTCCCTTATCTTATCAAGAAGGTTAGGGTGATCAGACCACATCCTCTTGAATCTGAAAGGGAAAGCCTTTTTCTTATTGTGAGTATCCAGGATGAGAGATATAGGGGATTCCAACTCTCCTATTCGTCCAAGTAAATTTGCCTCCACCTAATTCCACATCAATGAGAGCCAAGTCATTGATCATATCAGCTAAATGTTGCCTACTATCCAGGTCTGGGGAAGCCCTCCAAGTTTCTCAGATTCCATTAGGGGGGTGTTGAAATCACCCATGATAATGCCTTTTGGATCACTCATCTTTACAGTCAAATTCCGTATTTGATTCCAGAAAATTATCCTACCATTCTTGGTATTTAGAGCATAAATGTTCATAATGAACTAGCTCTCCTGGTCTTTTAGATTCTAGAATTGAATTAGTAAAATGTTACCTTCATCAAAAATAATTTGTGCTTTGAGATTGTCCTTCCATAACACTAGCAATCCTCCTGAGGCTCCCTCAGAGTCAGTAGCTGTTGTCCCCATGCCTTTGCTAAAGGAAATGCTTTCCACTTTTTCTTTCTTCATTTTAGTTTCCTGAATCAAAAAAAAAAATGGTCTATAATCCCTTATCATATTCCTAATCATTTCTTGTTTATGGACACCATTTAGCCCATGTATGTTCCATGATATGACCTTCATGAGTTCTTGTATGAACATGACTCACGGATGGTTCTCTGAGATCCATCCGCTATATTTCTTTTTTCTTCTTCCTTTATGATTTAATTCTTGCTCCTCCTACCTGGAGTGTTAGACTTACTTCTTGTGTCTTCTTTAACTCTACTTCTCATTGTTGCTGGTGAAGCCAGAGAAGGGTCCCTACTATTTTTATTTTTCATTGTTATCTATGGTCCCGCCTTCTCATCTTTGCAACTATCAAAGAGGGCTTCCATTCTTGAGATTTGTCTTGGAGTAGTAGCTGATACCAGCTCTAGAAATCTGCTTATCTTCTCTGGTGAAACATAAGTGGTCCTACTAAAGTTTGATTCTTGGGATAGGATTGGGCCTTGTCCCTCCTCATTCCTCCCAACTTCCTATGAATCTAGAACAAAGGACATCTCAGTGATGTCTTCAACTATGAACTCACCATCTTCTGGTTTTTCTCGATCTCCTTTGTCTCCTTTCCCATTCTCCATAAGTGGACCTGTTGGGCCTGCCTCTTTCCCTCACTCTCCCTGCCTTTTTCCAGCTGAGCTTGTTGCTGTCCCTTTACCTCATTGGTTATCTTCTCTTCAATCCTCTGTTGAGATGGCTATTTTTCCATGTTTTCAATGGTTTTCTCCCCTTGTGGTTTTTTCTTTTCTGTTTCAAGGGTTGTTTCATTAGGGGCTTTCTCTTTCCAAACCTTCTTGGTTCCTTCTTTTTGGTTAGGTCCCTTAATTAGAGGTTGATTCTCCATCCTCTTTCCTTGTTTGATTTGGGCCTTTCGAGCTTTCTCCTTCTCAATGAACATAGGGCACATTTTGGCCTTGTGTCCAGCTTTTTTACAATGTAAACAAGCAAAGGGAACACTTTCATACTCTATTTGTTGCACTCGTTTTCCCAATCTTGATTGAAAAACAATCACCTCTAGCATATCCTAACCTTCTTCAACTCCAATGCATATCCTTGCATAAGTGAGTCTTTTTCTAGCTACTATAACTAGATCTATAGATAGCAGCTCCCCAAAGGATCTAGCAATGCCATCAAAGACATCCTCATGCCAATACTCCAAAGGCAGTTCAGGTAGCCTAACCCAAACCGGAGCTTGGATCAAGAAATCATTGTTGAGATCTAGGTTAGAGGTCCATTTCTATAGAATGAGGGTGGATCTCCCAACCGACCAGTTCCCCGCACAAAGTATCTTTGAATGACCCTCTTGACAGGAAAACTCAAAAGACATAAACCCTTTTACCATAGCCGAAACTACTACCTGCCCTTTCAGATCCCACTTGTTTTTAACAAAGGCTCTTACTATATCTATATTGGGTCTGGATCCTATGAACTTGCCTACCAGAGTTGTAGCCATACTCAAAATATTATGATCAATAAGCTTAGATGGAAACTCTAAAGCATAGATCCCCTGCTCTTTGTTAGATACATCTTTCATCATCGGGAATGGAGACTTACCCGAAGGTTTGACTCCAAACAGGTTTGTCCAGCACCCTAGTGGGACTGAGCCACCTCCTATGCCTCTCATTTTTGGACCTGTGGCCTCATTTTTCCCTAGATCCAGCTGCATTTCCCGTGGGTCCATATTGCCTTATGTTCTTATCTATGCTATCAACAATAAAATTTATCCTAGTCATAGGTTTAACTAGTTTCTTAGTTGTCATGCCAACAATCTTTGATCTATTGCCAGTAGCCCTCAATTTAGATTGCTCTTTGTCAGAATTTGTTTGAGGTTCTTCTTCCTTGACTGTATCCTTCTTTTTACTCTTGCCTTTTGACTCTTTGTAACCATGTGTTATTCACTTATTTCTCTTGTAAGTTTTTTATTTATCCACATGCCTCTTCTCTTTTTCCTTTTCCTTTTCCTTTTCCTTAACCATTGTAGGTTCAAGATTTGATGTGAATTTTCTATTAGGATGCGCTCTAGCAGCAGGGAAAGGAGCCTCCTTTTGCACTATGGAACTCCTAGTTTCTCTTCTTGTTTCCATACCAGTTGTATAAGATACAACCTCTACCTCTTCTACTTCTGCAACAACAAAAAAGGTCCCTGCCTCCTCAGTCATAATTTTTTTCCTGATCTTATCCATCATTTACTTTGTAATACCACTCTTCTTGGTTAAATCATCAACTTGTTTCCTCACTATTCTCTCTAACTTATGTTCCTTTAGTTGTGAATGAATTTTCAGATAAGTTTCTTCATAGGTACCAAACCTGGTAGTATTGGCATCAATCAACTTAGATAGTAACTCATTAGCATGGAGTGATATAATATCACCATCTACCTTATAACTATTAGTAATAACTGAGAGGGGGGGGGGGGGGGGGGGGNGGGGCTGAATCAGTGGCCTCAAACAATAATCCTTAAATTAACCCTTAAAACTCATAACCACTTAATTATGTCTCAAGTTATCTTCTGTCCTACAAGATATATGCCTTGAAATACTTTAATCAATTTTCTACTTGTCAGATTTCTTTGCTAATCTCTCTTCTGTATGATTACCGATAAGCAGTAAACTTATTTACCGAAACATAGTAAAAATGCAGAGTATACTGATAAATCTAGAAATGCATATGTGAAATGTAAAATAGTAAAGTGATAAACCATAAACACATAACACAAGGACTTTAACGTGGAAACCCTGTGAAGGGAAAAACCATTGGGAATGGTACCACAAATTTTCACTCTTCTGAAGTGAGCCCTGTTAAGAGCGAACCCTGTTAAAGGTTAAAAACACACTGTTAGGTGTTAGAGGATTTAGAAATAGTTTGTCAACTAGTATCTGGCCTCTAATGCTACCATCCTTGATCAAACACTCACTTGGCCTGTCAATAGGTATCGGGCATATCCAGTGCTACTTTTGTGATCACACTTTTTGATACTCCTTGGGATGTATCTCAATTATAAAATTTTTTTAAGTCCTTCTCTATTAAGAGGCTTATATGCTTCAATGGTTAAACTGAAACACTAATGATCTGTTCATACATACAACTCAATTGCAAATTTTCAGATCTATTGTAGGTCCATTACTTCACTGATCAATATAATCAAATATATACCTTTTCTTTACACTTGTTCTACTCTATGATGCTTGTCTCACTGTTTGTCGATGTCTACAAAATCTAGCTCCTTTTTTTTTAGCTTATTGATCAGGACTGAATGAATACTTTCTTCTCCTTTAGATTTTCTTTAGCATCTTTCCTCTATTCTCTTGTTCACCCCACAATTCGTAATGAATTGGGTTTGTCTCTATATAGAAATTATTTCCTCTTTTCTTGGCGTTCTTGATTCTTGGCTTGTTCCACAATTCTTGCTAATAGATTTAAAGAAAAACTCCTAATTTATCTCAAAGAGATCTTCTTGCCAACTGGACAAATCAGCTTTAAATCAATTACTTATCTTCAGCTAATTAAAACAATGATAAGTATCTGTTAAATCTATCTTTAGATTCTTGACAACTAAGTATTTTGTCATTTTTCTGAACTCTCTATTCTGTCAGTCAACACTTCAATTAGTCATCGGTGATAACTGACTATTTCATCAGTGTGACTTCAGTTGTCATCGGGATCTCCATCCTTTGTTTTCTCTATCGGTCAACATTGAAACTCCGCTCATCGGTAATGTTGTGCATTAGCTCGTCGGGTAACACTGTGACTCTTCTCTTTCACTCTGACCGTCGGTGTACACTCTATCGGTGTATGCAGTCACTTAGTGAATACTTGACTTGTATGAATTACTAATAGCATAGTCTTGATTCATTGGTTCTTTGAAGTCTCTAGGCAGTGTTTCCATGACCATACAAATTATATCAAGTTGGCATCAATGACAATACAATGCATTAACTGATTTAATGCCTTGCATGATCATAAACTTAATATCTTCAAACATTCAATCAGTTACATGTCATCAATCTCTCCCTTTGGCACTGATGGCAACATACTACATTATAATACTATACTATTACTAATACAATATGAAATATACTATTTCATCAAGCTTTCCTAATGTAAATAATACAAATGTCTGGCTTTCGATAAGTTCAAATAGCTTTGACTTGATTCTTGCAACTTTTATTTTGTCTTCAATCCCTTTACTAGATGGATGTGTAGAAGCTTTCTTTCTCTGATGTGATGTGTTCCCTTCTATGTCAAACTCTCTCCCTTTGATTGTTCTCCTTTCTTGTGATGTGTCTTGTCAGCATTTATTTTCTTTTGTGTGTACTCTCCCTTTCTCGTTACATTTTTCTCTCCCTATGGATACTATGATGAATATGATCTTTCCCTGAGTTGATACTGGATATAATCTTTATATGTATGATAATGAGATATCTCTCTCCCTTTGACAACAATGCCAAACATCTTTTTCAAGAAAATATTTGACAATGATGCCAAATGGATTCTTTCTATCCATACTATATTCCTTGAACTTCCCATTCCATCAGTAACAAATCTAGTGACATTAGTAGATAAATACCTTGTTGTGTATAGATTTATCTTTGAAGTTCATCTCTCTGCTTGCATCAACATGAATGATATATGATAATATGTAGGCTGATGCAACCTTCTAGTCAGCTTACTGACCAGTAGACAAGGGTCTGACCCCTAGTCTCTTTCTCAAGTACTTAAATGCATCCTTGGACAGTGGCTTGGAGAAGATATCGACCAATTGTTCCTTTAATTGCACATATTCAAGTATTACCTCTTTTGTCTGAACTTGTTCTCTTAAATAATTATACTTGATGGAAATATGCTTTGTTTTAGTATACATAACTAGATTCTTGGAAATGTTTATTGCACTTGTATTATCATAATAGATAATACCTGGTTCTAAAATTTTCATATGCATACCTTCTAGTAACTGTTTGATCTATGCAATATTTGAGCAGTTTGCAACAACAACAACATACTCTGCCTTTGCAGTAGATTGTGAGATGCATCCCTGTTTCTTGCTGATCCATGTGACAAGTCTGTCACCCATAAAGAATGCTCCTCCAGTTGTGCTCTTCTGGTCATCAATATTTCCAGCCCAATCAGCGTCGATAAAGACCTTAAGTTCAAATTTGCCTTCTCTTCTATACCATAAGCCATACTCCTCGGTATTCTTCAGATATCTTAGAATTATTTTCGCAATAGTCATATGTGATTCTCTGGGATTAGTAGAAAATCTAGCAACTATTCCTACTGCATGTGCAATATTTGGTCTAGTATGTACAACATACATGAGTTTTCCAATTATTGATCTGTACAAAGTTTGATTTACCTTTGATGACTTGTCCTCCTTTGTCAGATTACATCCTGTTTCCATCGATGTTCCAACTGGTTTGGACTCTTCCATCTTGAATATTTTCAATACTTCTTTGATGTATTTGGATTGTGTAATGAAAATACCTTCATCTTGTGGCATGATCTGCAGACCAATAAAGAACTTGATCTCTCCAAACATAGACATCTCAAAATCTTTGCTCATCTCATTTTCAAATGATTTTCATAGCATATAATTGCCTCCAAATATGATGTCATCAACAAATATCTCAGCAATCAAAATGTTGGCATCAGTATCTTCCTTCAAGTAAAGATTAGTGTTTTCACTAGTTCTTACAAATCCAATACTTATAAGATAGGAATGAAGTCTTTCATACCAAGCTCAGGGTGCTTGTTTCAATCCATATAGGGCTTTGTGAAGTCTCCATACCATGTCCCTCTTGTCTGGATCAACAAACCCTTCTGGTTGTTTAATGTATACCTCTTCTTCAAGTATTCCATTTAGGAATACAGACTTGAAATCCATTTGATATACCTTGAATCCTTTATATGCAGCATAAGCAAGAAATATTCTTACTCCTTCTAGCCTAGCAACGAGTGCAAAGGTCTCTCCATAGTCAATTCCTTCTTCTTGTGCATACCCCTTGCATACTAGTCTTGCTTTATTTCTGGTGACTTCTCCATTCTCATTCAGCTTATTCCTGAATATCCATTTTATAAAAATGACATTCTTGTCATCTGGTCTTGGTACAAGTGTCCATGTCTTGTTTTTCTCTATCTGTTCAATCTCTTCATTCATAGCACTTATCCACTCATCATTATCTAGTGCAACATTGACAGATTTGGGCTCATAATCACAAATAAGACATCTTGTATTTATAGACTTACTTTTGGTTCTCATACCAGCCTTCTTGTCTCCAATGATCTATTTCTGTGGATGGTTCCTTTTGACATATCTTGCAAGTATAGATTCAACTCTTTTTCTATCAGTTTGATCATCATTTTGTTCTTCATTCTGTTCTCCATCACTTTGTGCATCATTTTGAGCAATATTCTGGTCATCGATATTTGCAACCTAATGCTCAGGTGCAATGATATGTTTCTCAAGAGCTCTACATTGTTGATCAGGTAGAGTTTCAGGTTCCTCATTGTAAGCGAACCTATTGTAGTCCTCTGGTTCTTTAGTGCTTTCCTTTTCATTTTTCTCTGCAAATTCATCTATCTTTACATTTGCACTTTCAAAAATTTTGTTAGAGGCTTTGTTTAGACATTTATAAGCCTTGCTCTT
>MU217870.1:458665-474733 GCA_018584345.1 Thuja plicata | reverse complement strand
TTTCTCGAAATATGTGCCGTACGGCCATTGAAGACCCGAAAAACTTCTCCAGAGCCCCGGTGTCCAAATCGGACAAACCTTATATGGTTTCTGGGGTTTTTGGGCCTTCCGGACACAATGGTGGTGTTCGTTTGGGCCCAAAGTGCCTCCAAAAATAGAGACCCCCCAGAATCACTAAGAGAAGCCGAAAAAGCTTCTGAAACCCTCAAACCCTCAAAGCTTCAATAAACTACGAACAGCCAGCTGCAGAGTGGCTCTGATACCATGTTGAGATTGCCAAAACGCAATGCAACCAAGATCACCTGCATGCAAAGCTGTTACACAGAAGAAGAAGATAGAAAGAGGATAGAAGTAATCAGACAGCTATGGCGGCCAAAATGAAAGAGACTGCAAATCCATTGAAACAGAAATGATTTCTATTAACTAAAAGATTTACAAAGTAATCTCCTTATGAAATACAAAGAAGACAATCCTTATAAAGGATGTCGAAACCCTAAACGGGCAGCTACTAGGAAATAGAAACTTTCCTAGAACTAAAGAACCTGCCTAAGTGAAACTTAAGCACTAAAGAGCAATTGCTAAATTACTCTAACATATATATCAGAATTGAGCACCAGAGCATATTGTTGTATTGTTGATGGATAAGGGAAATTCAAGGAATATATTATGGATAGGAGGAAAATGATTGTTTGAAATGAATGTCATATACTTGTAACAATATTTGTTTGGCATTAATGTCAAAGGGAGAGAAAGTATCCATATTATCACATTATTCTAAGAGAAAAGGGAGAGAGATTATCCATTATCTGATTACTCCAATAGGGAGAGATCATATCCATAGGGAGAGAGTTTGTAAGAAGGAGTTAATACAAAGGAAGAGTTGCTGACAAGAGAAAAAGACATCACAAAAGAGACAACAGTCAAAGGAGAGAAATTGACACAAGAAGAAGATTCAACACATCAGTAAACATCAAGCTGCAAGAATCAAATCTAAGCTAAAACAGAGCTTACCGACGTTCAGACATTTATCGGTTATCAAAACAAACTGTTTGGTAGTTTGATGAATCTCAATAAATTGTATTTCATATTGTATTAGAAATAGTACAGTGTGATAATATAAGTTTGTTGCCATCAATGCCAAAGGGAAAGATTGATGACATGTAACTGATTAAATGTTTGATAATGTTAAGTTGAAGATAATGCAAGGCATTAAATCAGTTAATGGTTTGTATTGTCATTGATTTAAACTTGATATCATATGTATGGTCATGTACATAATGCAAAAGACTTTAGAGAATCAATGGAACAAAGGTTATGCTTTCAACAATGCATAAAAGTCAAGTATTCACTAAGTGACATATAACACCAACGGAGTGCACACCATCGGTAAAGGCAAAGAAGAAAAGTCATAGTGATACCCTACGAGCAGAAGACAGTGTTTCCTGACAAAGAAAAACCACAAGATGCCCAACGAGCTGAAAATAGAGTTGCTCGACGAGTAAATATCCAATGATGCCCGACGGATGGAGATCCCGAAGCTAACTAGAGTTACGTCGATGAAAATATTAGTTGTAACCAATGACTAACTAAAGAGTAGAGCGACGTAACATAGAGTTCAGAAAATGACAAAATATCTAGCTGGCAAGAGCTAAAGATAGACTTAACTAGTTTTTTTCTTTGTTTTATTCGACCAGAGTTAAGTAATTGATTTAAAGCTGATTTGTACAGTTGGCAAGAAGATAACTACGAGATAAATCTGGAGTTATGCTTAAAATCAAATTGGATGAATTTTTTTTCACGCCAAGAATCAAGAACCAAGAATCAATGAATATCATGTCTATATAAGAGACAAGTTTAATTCATTTCCATATCACATGAAAAAGGGGAAGGGGAGTGAATATAAAGAGGATGCTAAGAAGAAACTGATGAAGAACAACTTCATGTAGTACTGATCAATCAAGCTAAAGGAGAGCTAAGGAATTCTACAAACACCGACAAACAGTGAGCACAACATCACAGAGAAGAAAGTATGGAGCACAAAAGAATTGAATTGATACATTGATCAGAGAGGTAATGTACTTAAATAGATCTGAAAATCTGCAATTCAAGTTGCATTAGAAATAGGTCATTTTGTTTCAGTTTAACCATTGAAGCATTAAGTCTCTTAATAGAGCAGGACTTAAGAATCTTCTATATATTGAGGTACATCCCAAGGAGTGTCAAAAAGGTTGATTCATGGAAGTAGCATTGGATATGCCCGATTCATATTGACAGTCTAAGATAGAGGCTAATTCAAGGATGGTAGCATTAGATGCCCGATACTAAGTGACAACCTATATGTGTAAAATCCTCTAACAAGTTCACACCTAACAGTGTGTTTGTAACCTTTAACAAGGTTGGCTCTTAACAGGGCTCACTTCAGAAGAGTGAAAAATTGGGGTACCGGTCCCAGTGGTTTTTTCCCTTAACAGGGTTTCCACATTAAAAATCCATGTGTTATGTGTGTATGGTTTATTACTTTACTATTTTACATTTCACATATGCATTTCTGGATTTATCGGTATACTCAGCATATTTATTGTATTTCGGTAAATAGTTATACTGCTTATCGGTAATCAAGGAGAATAAGGACAGACAAGGAAAACCGACAGACAACTAATTATTATAAGTTTTTCATGACATGCATCTTCTAGGGACATAATAATCTGAGGTTTATTTGATTGGTGGTTAGATTAAGGATAATTTTTTGAGGTCACTGATTCACCCCCCCCTCTCAGTTATTACTAACAAGAATCACATGTAATACAAGATTATTCATCAGATTCTTTCAATAACATCAATAAGAATCTAAATATGATGATAAATCTTACCATGCACACAGCTTCGGGGATAACTTATAGATCTTGATTTTCTCCCCCTAAGCCAATATATTTGACTTAGTCTGATGATGAATTCTCCACATTACCTAATGTTGTGGAGATCCCTATCAATTCAAAAGATTTGAGTTCACCTTTCTTAACCCATGTTTCCTTCATCTGCTTTCTGATTCCTTCAACATCTACAATCTTCTTTCCTTTATCATTAACATGCCTATTCACCGGTTGACCTCTAGTTTTTTTCTTCTTAGCTCTGTAAGATCTAGGAAGATGTCCAAACTTGTTGCAATAGTAACATACTATACCTGTTTGTTCCACGATCCAACATTGCCTCTACTAGTTCTCATCCTACAATTCACTACTGTGTGTCCATAACTGTGACAAATAGAACATGTAACATTCAATTGGTTTTCTTTTTTATTATGTCTTTGTTGATAATAGTTACCATGAAAGATATTAGATCTAGTATTATAACCTTTAGATCTTTCATAAAAACTTCCAAATCTAGGAATAGGTGTGTTAGTTCTAAACCTATTGTGAAAATTGAAACATACCGGTTTGTAATTCCTCTTACCAACTTTGTTGTTGTTCACCTTAGGTGTTGACTCTCATTTTACATGGATCTCCTTTATACTTGATGACTCACTGACTTCAAATTTAGAAAACCATTTAAACCTTGTTTCTCACCATTTCTCCTTTGGCTTGAGAGTTGTTCATCAAGTTTAATAGAACTCTTATTGAACTTGTCCAATAGATCATTGGCTTCCTTATGTTCTCCTTTCAACTTTTCATTCTCTTTCCTCAGATTCTCATTTTCTCTTATGGCATTAACATTCTCTTCATTTGTATGATGTAGGTGTTCATGAAAAATAAAAAATTCTTGTTCAGATCTAAATAGTTCCTCCATCTTTGCTTTTAAGGTGTCATCTTTAGATTTGAGAGCGTCGTCTGCAACCTACTTGACTTCATCTACAACTTTCCTTTCTTCTATCTATTGACTCATTCTCATTGAGAAGTTTTCCAATTCCCTTTTCATGTTCTTCTTTTCTTTCTTCAACTTGGCCAACACCTTATGCATGTCCTTTTTGTCCTTAGCTAGTTGCTCATTCTCGAAGACCACAACTTCTACCTCATATTAATCAGATCCACTCTATTCATATAGGTGTTTGATGAGATCTTGAATCTCACTCAATTGTTCAACCAACTCTTGTCTCTTATCCCTAGAGATCTTCAATTGATCCTTGAGTTTCTCAATCATATCTTCAGCCTTTACAAGTTGCCTTCTATAGAACTCCATGTTTTCCTTAAGGATCTCTCCCAAGCTATTAGGCTTCTTCAAGGGAACTTGGCCCTGATACCAAATGTTAGTATATAAAGGCACTGAGAGTGAGGGTGAATCAGTTCAAATAGGTAATGAACCAATTCAACCAAGAATCTAATTATGCTTTTAAACAACTTCCATACAACCAAACATGCAAGTGTAAATATGCAATAGAAGTAAAATAATTCAAGCAGCCAAAAAGCATAGCACCACTATTTTTTTATCATGGAAACCCTTGTAAGAGATAGGAAACCATAGTGGGGATGACACACAAATTTTGTCATTGTAGTAAAAAGAGTTTCCCTGTTAGGAGCTTACAATACCCTGTTAGGGGCTCACTTGGTTAAGAGTGACTAGTATCTTGTTAGAAGTACAATCAGACCTATTGGGATCTACCTCGCTAGAGGATTTAGAAATCCTTCTCAGAAGTCACCTCATTAAAGAATTTATTCAATGAGTCCTATTAAAGTCCACCCTATTAAGGGATTTAACCCGCTAACTTATTAGAGTTAGTGTTGAGAATTGAACTCAAATGACTGACCTGGGAATGAAACTTCTTGCATGTCAGGTCCAATCCAATCTGTGAACCATAGCGCAATGTTCTACCTATGTCTCTGATTGCAACCATCAATAAAATGATATTCAACCCTAAATCACATGATTTACATTGCCTTTATACAGTTTTTCTTAAGTCAGTTAAGACTTGAAGAACATTCCACAAGTCGGCCCAAAACATTGACCTAACTCATGAAAATCAGCGTCAATCATACCTAACATGTCAGCCCAAAACGTAATACATAAGTTTATTACCAAACACTGACAAATAATCAACCACCTTAATCATCTTATCATCAGGAACCAATCGGTAACTCAACCGGTTCAAACTAAACACATCACCAAAATATCAACTTACTCAAAACATTGAGTTAATTGTCGTGGTTGATAAACTGAACTTGATTGGCCAAAATAATGCTTTAGTAATGATCACACCACCCAATGTGCCTACTATCTCGATCACCACTCAAAATACTTTCTGTTATTGTCTTCCTATTAACCAATCAAAACAATTAGCTTACTTTTCTTTACCTATCCATTTAGTTGATCGATATCTATAACGTATTCATCAAATCTGATAGAGTTTTCATCAATGACAAACTCATAAGAATCAAACACTGCATCTCAACTCCAAAATACATCATAATGCGAACATATTCACATTTTTGTTTTCCTTCTTTTGTACTGTATACTTCTTTGTCCCTTTATTGCCTTCTTTTTCCGTTCTCTGCTTAGCTCTCCTTTATACTGTATACATACATAAATACTATATATATATATATATATATATATATATATATATATATATATATAACAACTAATATATTATACATTATATAGGTAGAAATGGTTAAACTATAGAGTGTCCTAACCCATAAATATTTCAATAGCCACAAATCTAATAAAATAAAATAAAAATAAATATTTAATTAAATGATCTTGATAGAACTATTCTAGGATTACAGGAACTTAATATCCCAAAATAGAGTATAAATTATGCCCTTTAATGTTCTCCCTCATTTCTGTTCTTTTTATTTCTTTTAATACATCCTGATTGGACTTTTGTTCTCTTTATTTCCTAATAGGTCACTTTAACTTGGCCTATTAAAAGCTTATATATATACTAAAATAATGTTTTATAGATTTGGATTATCAATTATATAAAATAATAAACTGCATGCACATATGGCTAGTGTGGTTTTCGAGGGTCATGGCCAAGCATACTACTTTTTATCTGGATTTTATATTTTATTATTTTCCCTCTTGTTTTAGTATTTGTAACCATATTGTTGTTAGTATCTATATCTCAAGTGCTTTTCTAGATTTAGTAAGCTGTTAATTTGGAGTTCGTTGTGCCATATTCTTCTATGATTGCTCGACTTCCCCTTCATCCTCATTTCCACCCTCGACTCTGTATCATGCCTCGTAATCATTGCATGTTCTCCTCCTCATTGTTTATGTCCACATAGATGTTGTTGGAATCATGGTTCGATCACCCTTCTCTCCTTTGATTTCTTTAGCTTTCCTCTCCTAGTCTGATTTTTGTATCCTTTGTTTCTTCCTAGTTGTAATCAGATATGTTTCTATGTAAATTTCCTTATATAGTATGAATATAATGATAAAAATTTTATATCGTGTATTAAGATTATTTTTAAATCACAACATATGATGGTCAATTTAGTAAGGGATTGTAAGTTAAGATTATAGTGATTAACATTTCAAAGCGGTGTACATCCATTGTAGCAGTAATATGGTATTTTTGAGTGTAATGAGAATGCATGAATTAAACAATCTCACTCATTTTGGGTGCACATAAAATATATTTAAAGCCCTTTGATCTTATTATCTTTAAAGAAACATATCGTTATAGGGGATGCTTATAGGTCAAGCCTCAATACGGCCCAAGAATGTGTACTTATAAAAATTCATCACTATTACATGGTATTTGGTCTTAATAAAATATGATAATGAATGTTCCTAATAGTGAAACGATATTTATAACTGATCTATCTCTGGCTTTCAATTATAGTTTAAATTAATCAAACTTCCCAATTGATCAAATTAAAAGTATGAACAAGTTTAGATTAGAAGACAGATCTCTGTTAGCACATCCATTCACTATAGGTTATAATTAATAAAGTAATTAGATTAAGTTCGGTAATCCCAGATATTTTTTTGCCACTTGGAATAGTATAGTGATTTAGTAGAATCAGTCGAAGTAGAAATATTGACTACGAAAGATAATTTTCCTATCAAATCTAATAGTGTAAGCATATCCTATACTTTTATAAAAAACACTATTAAATAACATAACATAAACATGATAAATTGATCTTCGTTTTCAATTAACCGCCAGAATTATAGGCTGTATTAAAATTTCAAATTGCATATGATTTTCTAAATTAGTATGGGTCTAACTCTTGATTATAAGATTTTGTAAAGGACAGTGAAACACTTTGAGGTATGTGGAATACGAGCCACCAAGGTATGACGTACTTAAGCAATTCCATTTCAGAGGATTTGAACTAAAATTGATTTTCAATTCAATTCAATTGAAATAATTTCATTAGATGATCTGACAAGACGATAATTAACTCAGTTTTGGAAGTGTTTGTGTGTTTGATGATGTTTTCAACAACTTTTGGACTACAGGATTACATTATGATCTGGAGAAAGGGGATTAAATGAAGATTAATAAAGATTAATGTAGTCTCAATGATTTAAGTCATTTATTTGTAAAGCTAGCCTCATAATAATTTGCTAAGCTCTTAAGTCACAATAGACTACACTTGAGAATCTGAAATGATTGTAAGGATCTTTGTCCTCCCCCGAACTCTATTTATTTTATTTTATTTTCTCGATTGAAAAGTCCAGGGCAAGACTAAAGGTTTTCTTCTCCCTTCTTTCCTACCGATTCCTGTACTGAACATAGATGTATGCTATCTTTTTAAAATTAAAAAAAAATCTAATCGTCTACGACCCAATATCTACCCCCCCCCCCCAAAAAANCCCCCCCCCCCCCCCAAAAAAAAAAAAAAAAAAAAAAAGCAACTATGTTCTTCAGAGGAATTGTGTTGTAAGTATGGCATCCCACCATCTGACAAGAAGAAATTTTCTTTGATTAGCAAGGCCATTGGTTTATTTTTCCAGGGAAGATTCTTACTAAGAAGCAATTTTTGGATCAGTTAAGTGGAAGGATGGGACTCCTTTTACTGAGGTCAAGGTGAAGCAGATTTACTAGATGTTAAGAGACGAAGACCTGATTCTTGCATGGATTAATGTATCTTGGGGGTGTCACTGGTCTGAGTCTAAGTGATTTTTTGTCCTAAATAGGATGTGGAAGAGTTTGTGTGAACCTAAGAAAACCTATCTTAGGTGTCAAATTCTCCTTAAAAATGTTGTTTTCGGTGATGTCTTAACTTCCCTTGGTTGTGAGTCTATCAATTGTTCATTGTGTAGTGTCTCTTAGACTGTGAGTCATCTTTTTTAATTGTTCCTTTGCTTCTAGGGTGCAGTCTCTCTTCCTCGGTCAGCCTGTGGTCTGGAACACATCTCCTAGGTTGTTGTGGGTTGAAGCTTTGGCTGGGTTTGTGGACACTTTTGATGATACTCTTAACTTGTCTTGGTCTACTTTATTTGTGAGATACTCTTGATGATACTCTTAGTTTTTGTGGTCCAAAATGAATGAGGAAATCTTATAACATAATAAGAGAAGGCTTACGGAGTTTAATGATAAACTCACCCATATTTTTATTATGACACAAGTATCTGAAGTTATTGAAATACCCAAAAGAAGGGTTATGATCCTCGCACAACAAGGACTGATGATGCTATATTAGTTTGATGTCAGATTGGCTCATTTTTTCAATGCCTATAAAGACATGTTGGAACATGAGAAAATAAAAGCTTTGGAATAGGTACTACAAGATACCAAAAATTTTAGAGTAGAGATCAAGGCTAAGAATAAAGAACCAAAGCAAAAGGATGCATCGAGTTAGTGTGGATGACAATTATTTAATTGTGTATTATCATTGATGTTTACACAAATATAGTGATGTTCACACAAATGTCTAATCCTATCTGAGAACAGTCAATGTATGCCAAGCTCTCTCGAGAATTGAAGAAGACCAAAGTGATTTTTAGTTCTAACCGAGTTCACTCGAGCATTACAGTATTGGTCAAGCATTGAAGGATTTCAGTATTAACCGAGTTATGCTTTTAGTGACAGCCGACTAACAATAGTTTATATTTTATGGTTAATTGGTTATATGTAGTCGACAGACTTAAGTTTTATTGAATATTTGAAAGGTTATTCAGGCCGACTTGACAAGGCTTATTATATATATAACGTCAAGTTTGGATTGAGTGAATGTGAGATGTATGTGTTTATGACATGAAGTGTGGAGGCAAAATTAGATGGGATTCTGAATGAGAACAAAACATACAGAGCTGCAACATAATATCTGATCAGTGAGGATCAAGTCTTATAAACCAAAGCAGAGATCTGAATCAACAAAGATAGTTGCTTCGTTAAATAGGTCAATTCATTGTTAGTCTCTAACAATTGTAGCAGTGATAAAAAATCTCTTTACAGAGTAGACTTAATAATATTTTGTAAATCCTCTCACAAGGTGACATTTCTACATTAAAGTGTTTGAAGACCTCTAACAAGGCCATTCCTTACAGGGTGATTAAATCCTCTAACAGGGTCACACCTAATAGTGTGTTATTGTAACCTTTAACATGGTTGGCTCCTAACAAGGGTCACTTCAGAAGAGTGAAAAATAGTAACTAGTTGCAATTGGTGGTTTTTCTCATATTGGGTTTCTACGTTAAATCTTGGTGTTATCTGTGTACATTTTATTTTCTTTATGGTATATGTTTCTGCAATTAATTACTAAAGGATAATCACAGTTAATATCTTAAGATTTTCTATGTTAACCGAGTGACAGTAGAATATTTGTGTTAACCGAGCAACAGTAAAAAGTTTGTTTAAAGACATCTAAGGGACTTGGATTTGTTTTTGTGGTAACTGATTCACCCCTTCCCTCTTAGTTACTCAACTCATTTCCAACAATTGGTATCAGAGTTGTTGGTGCTTTCAGGGAAGGTTTCAAGGCCTAAGCTAAAGATCAGAGATGTCTTACAGAAGGGAGATCCTTAATCTTAACAAAGACAACTTCATTGCATGGCAAGATTTTATGAGGCTACATATATCTACTATTGGAGACACTGGTTTGCAATTCCTAGATCACAAGTATGTGGAACCACCGAGACCTATGTCTGTGGAATAGATGATAGACATGAAGAATCATAACATAATGATGATTAATATTGCTTCTTCACTCAGCTATGCTGAATTTGATGAAGTCAAGGACTTCCCTACTGCCTATTATATGTGGAAGAAACTACATGATATACATGGAGGAGATGACAATGTAAAGAGATCCAAAGTAGAAATTCTCATAGGTCAGTTTGATCAGATGAAAATGAAAGGAGAAAACATTACAAAATACAGTGAAAGAATCAAGAAAAGTGCCAGTGCCATCACAGACTCCGGTGGAACAATTGAAGACAAAATAGTGGTTAATAAGGTATTGAGAACTTTGCTTCCTATCTATGCTATTAGAGTTTCAATTATTCAAGAGATGAGGTGTTGTAATGATATAACTCTAGATGCATTGGTTGGAAGGCTTACAACTTTTGAGTTGGATAACTTTGACAATTACTCTCCTAATCCTACCAATTTTGAGTCTGCATTCAAAGCTAAATTAAACCTTGGTAAGATGAAAGGAAAATATATTGACAGTGATAGTGATGATGAATATGATGATGAAGATCTAGAAATCATTGAAGCATTACTTGCAAAGAGAGTTTCCAAAGGAAAGTACAAAGGAAGAGTACCATTGATTTGTTTTTCATGTAATGAGGTTGGTCACATTGCTACTAAGTGTCCGGACAAAGAAGACCAAGATGAGAAAAATTTCAACAAGTACAAAGGAAATAAATATTTCAAGAGTTACAAAAGCGACAAGGACAAAGGTAAGAAATCTTGTTATATTGCTAAAGATTTTGATAGTGATGAAGATGAAGATGAAATGGTTTACATTGCTATTAAGGATGAGTCAGACAATGAAGATAATCAAAAGAATGCACTTTTATCTCATATTAGCAAGAATGATACTTGGATAATTGATAGTGGTTGTTATCACCACATGACTGTTGATAAAACCAAATTTGAACATATTGAGCACTATGATGGTGGGAGTGTCAGTTTTGGGAATGATGAACCTTGCTATGTGAAAGGTAAAGGTTGTATTGCTTTAACTAGAGGAATCAAATGTGATAATGTTTATTGGGTTGAAGTACTAAGGTGTAATCTACTAAGTATGGAACATCTGAATAACATTGGTTTCAAGGTAGAATTCATGAATGATAAGGCCATGCTCCTGGATGGTAAGGGAAACCTAGTTGGAACTGGCAGGCAAACAAAAGGTAATCTATTTTATCTTGATCTCAATGAAATTTCATGTTTTATTGCACAAGTAGAAGAAAGTTGGTTATGGCATAAAAGGTTATGTCATGTGAACTTTGATAACCTGGTCAACATAAGAAAGAACAAAAGAGTAAGAGGTATTCCTATTTTGAAGAAACCTGAACTAGCAATATGCAAACAATGTCAAATTGGGAAGATGGGCAAGACTAGTTTCAAGAGCAAGAATTACCATACAGAACAAGTCTTGGAGTTAGTGTATATTGATTTGTGTGGACCGATCAGAACAACAAGTTATAAAGGTGAGAAGTATTTCATTATATTTGTTGATGACCATTCTAGAATGATGATTGTTATGTTTCTTAAAGAAAAATTAGAAGTTTTTTAGAAGTTTAAGTGGTACCTTGCCAGAGTTGAGAAAGAAACTTAAATGCTTGAGATCTGACAGAGGAGGTGAATTCATTTCTAATGATTTCAATGAATTCTGCATTGGAAGAGGAATCAAGAGACAAGTATCTGCCCCAGGTACTCCACAATAGAATGGGATAGCAAAAAGAAGAAATAGATCTATTATGGATTGTGCAAGAACCTTGATGATTGAAAAGAATGTTGCTACCAAATACTGGAAGGAGGCCATCAACACTACAATTCACAACTTGAATAGAGTTCAATTGAAGAAAGGTACTGAGTAGACACCTTTTGAATTATGGTATGGCTATAAACCTAATGTTCATTACTTCAAAGTATTTGGAAGTAAATGTTACATCTGGAAGGAAGCAAGAAATAGAAAATTTGATGTAAATGGTGATGAAGGTATAATCCTAGGCTACTCCTGCAAAAGCAAAGCATATAAATGTTTGAACCTTCCTAGTCATAAAGTCATAGAAAGTATACTTGTAAAGATTGATGAGTTTGCATAGAGAAGTGAAGAACAAAGAAGTAAAGAGCCTGAGGACTACAAAATTTTTGTGTATTATGAACCTGATACTATACCTAAAACACAAACAATGGTGATTGGACAACAACCCTATCAACCACTAAATTCATCTACACAAATCTTGTTGCAACCTGTATAACTTAGACTGCTAACTGAAGAAACAAAGTCTTAGACTGAATAAACTGAGTCACAAACAGAGGGTTCTGAGTCACAGATAGAGGCGCCCGAGTCTCAGACAGTGGAACCCGAGTACCAATTGGAAGAGCAGAACAAAAATTTTGAACATGGTGAACCAAGTGGATCAAGTCCAAAATCAAAGAGGAAGGAACATGTACTAGCAAAATATGTCAGAAGGCAACAAGCACTTGAACAAATAATTGGAGATCAGACATGAGGTGTAATGACAAGGAACAAAGTTAAAGGTACATGTTTGCTTAATGAAATTGAACCTAGATCTATTAAAGATGCATTGAATGATGACTGTTGGATAGAAGCCATGAATGAAGAGATTGATCATATAGAAAAAAACAAAACCTGGACTCTTGTACCTAGACCAAAAGACAAGAATGTGATTGGTACTAAGTGGGTTTTTAGAAATAAGATGAATGAAAAAAGTGAAGTTTCCAGAAACAAAGCAAGATTAATATGTAAAGGATATGCTCAAGAAGAGGGTATTGATTATGGAGAAACCTTTTCTCCTGTTGCAAGACTTGAAGGAATCATAACTCTTCTAGCATATGCTGCACACAAAGGATACAAGGTATATCAAATGGATGTAAAATCTGCATTCTTGAATGGAATCCTTGAAGAAGAAGTCTATATTGAGCAACATGAAGGTTTTGTTGATCCTAACAAAAGGAATATGGTTTGCAAATTTCACAAAGTCTTGTATGGACTGAAACAAGCTCATAGATCCTGGTATGAATGATTTCATGGTTACCTAGTAAGTATTGGATTTCAGAGAACTAATGACAATAGTAGTTTGTATATCAAAGAAGGACCTCAGAATAAAATACTATTAGCAGAGATATTTGTTGATGATATACTGTTTATTGGATATGATGATTTATGCAAAGGATTCTCTTAAGCCATGAGTAAGGAATTTGAGATGTCTTTGTTTGGTGAAATCAAATTTTTTGTTGGTTTACACATTTATCAGATGAATAATGGTATCTGCATTGCCTAGTCCAAATACATCAAAGAGATACTGAAGATATTTGGAATGGAAGATTCCAGACTAGTTGGAACACCTATGCCTATTGGACATAAGTTGTCTAAGGATGATGATTCAAAGGAAGTAAATCAAACTACCTACAGATCCATGATTGGTAAACTTCAATATGTTGTTCACACTAGACCTGATATTGCATTAGGAATTGGTATTGTTGCAAGGTTTTTAGCTAATCCTAGAGAGAATCATTTGATGGCTATCAAAAGGATTCTGAGATATCTTAAGGGTACTGAAGAGTATGGATTATGGTATAAGAAAGGAGGAAACTTTGATTTGAAGACTTTTACTGATGTTGATTGGGCAGGAAGTGTTGATGACAGAAATAGAACAAGTGGTGGAGCATTATTCCTTGGTAAGAGATTAGTTTCTTGGACCGGTAAGAAACATAATTACATTTCTCAGTCTACAGTAGAGGCAGAGTATGTTGTTGCTGTAGTGAATTGTTCAAATATCATATGGTTCAAACAATTGTTGTCAGGTATGAAGGAAGAAATTAAAGAACCAGTCATTATCTACTGTGACAACACAAGTGTTATTGACGCTACAACATTTGGGGTCAAATTTTGATGTCGATTTGTGATGGCACTACCATTTGTGTGTGATTTTGTGTTTTTTTCCAAGTGCCCCCGATGTTGTCATAATAGCGATGGTACTATCAGAATTACGACACCTGCGTGATTATAAAAAAGAAAAAAGAAAAAGAAAGGCTCATTTCTAATTTAGCATGATCGCATACCGTCGTGCACGAAGAGGGCCTAACTGTGGAAGATTGGAATCTTGGTATATGGTAGCCACAACTTGATTAGGTAGGCATTCAAGATTTGCATTCTCATTAACTCAACTTCATTTTGATGGAATTTATTGATTTAATGACACAATATGAATGTTAATACTGGCATTGTTGGCATTGTTAATACTGGAAATGTCTTGATGGATCATGGGCTGCAAGCCAGAGAATCATGCATTGTTTATGAGCTCACTATTTAATACTGGCATTGTTTACATCTTTGCATTTCAAATGCTTGATGAACCGCGAGCTTTGAGAGCTAGGGAATCATTGCTATTACCTTCAAGGCATTATGTGAAGTGTTTGATCTCTCTTTATTTGTTTTGTTGTTGATATTCATTATGTGGTACTCCCTGTTTATGATCATTTCATGAGGAAATATCTTGATGGCTCGCGGATTGCAAGCTAGGCCATCATGCATTGTTTATGAGCTCACTGTTTAATACTGCCATTATTTACATCTTTACATTTCAAATGCTTGATGACCCACGAGCTTTGAGATCTAGGGCATCGTTGCTATTACCTTCAAGGCATTGTGTGAAGTGATTGATCTCTCTTTATTTGTTTTGCTATTGATATTCACTATGTGGTACTCCCCATTGATGATCATTTCATGAGGAAATGTCTTGATGGCTTGCCGGTTGCAAGCTAGGACATCATGCATTGTTTATTAGCTATCTATTTAAAACTTGCATTGTTTACATCTTTGCATATGGAATGCTTGATAACCCGTGAGCTTTGAGAGCTAGGGAATCATTGCTATTACCTTCAAGGCATTGTGTGAAGTGTTTGATCTCTCTTTATTTGTTTTTCTGTTGATATTCACTATGTGATACTCCCCGTTTATGATCATTTCATGAGGAAATGTCCTCATTGATCGCGAGCTGCAAGCTAGGGCATCATGCATTGTTTATGAGCTCACTGTTTAATACTGGCATTCATTTACATCTTTACATTTGGAATGCTTGATGACCCACGAGATTTGAGAGCTAGGGCATCATTTCTATTACCTTCAAGGCATTTTGTGAAGTGTTTGATATCTCTTTATTTGTTTTTTTGTTGATATTCACTATGTGGTGCTCCCCGTTTATGATAATTTCATGAGGAAAAATAGGGTATCTTCTTTCCTTTCTGCAGCATTCTTCTGAGTGCACATGTCTTATAGCATGGTTTTTCTTTTAGAAGTGTATGTATTGACTATGCACACGCATAATTGTAGATGAGGATGCCATTCATCGCTTAGGTATTCTTGATCTAACCCCCATATCTCTTTTCTTTGCAGGTTCTGGATCACATATGAGCACACTGGATTCATGCCCAAGTCAAAAATTCATCACTTCAGGCAATGTTTGGTACCCTTATTATTTATGTTCATCCTCTTATGTATGTCTATACTCTTGCATATTCTTCTGAAAGTTGGTTATGCTCACAACAGCCCAGATGATTTTATCTTTCAATTCCTTTCCTTGTGTAGTATATACAAGTTATTTGGCATATATATAGTATATACATGTAATCTTTAGATGCATAAATTTCTTTTCCTTTACATGTATCTTTTCATGAAATGAATACAAATTAAACAAGATCATCTAATAATGCAAACTAGGGTATTGTAGTCACTCATCTAGTAATTAGGTTACCAATGTACAATGAGGTAACTATTTGTTTATATATCAAACCATGAAGATGGTGCTTAAGAGACAGTGGAGCTAGAGGAATATGTGAAAGATCTAAATGCTTCGAAAAATAAAAACTCCTAAGGCTTTCAAACACCTAGGAGCCTGTAATAAATTAAAATGGAAGAAGATAGGTCCATGTATGATCTTAAGGAATTTTTTATCTAATGCCTACAAAGTTGACTTTCTAGA
>MU217870.1:398955-414031 GCA_018584345.1 Thuja plicata | reverse complement strand
ATATATATAAGGTCAAGTTTGGATTGAATGAATGTGAGATGTATGTGTTTATGACATGAAGTGTGCAGGCGAAATCAGATTGGATTCTGATTGAGAACAGAACATACATAGCTGCAACAGAATTTTTGATCAGTGAGGATCAATTTTTATAAACCAGAGCAAAGATCTGAATCAACAAAGAAAGTTTCTTTGTCAAACAGGTCAATTCATTATTACTCTCTAACAATTGTAGCAGTGATAAAAAATCTCTAAATATAGAGTAGACTTAATAGTCTTTTGTAAATCCTCTCACAAGGCGACATTTCTACATTGAAGTGTTTGAAGACCTCTAACAAGGCTACTCCTTACAGGGTGATTAAATCCTTTAATAGGGTCACACCTAACCGTGTGTTATTGTAACCTTTAACAGGGTTGGCTCCTAACAGGGCTCACTTCAGAAGAGTGAAAAACAATAACTAGTTGCAATTGGTGATTTTTTCCATATTGGGTTTCCACGTTAAATCTTGGTGTTATCTGTGTACATTTTATTTGCTTTATGGTTTATGTTTCTACAATTAATTACTAAAGGATAATCACAGTTAATATCTTAAGATTTGCTATGTTAACCGAGTGACATTAGAATATATGTGTTAACCGAGCAACAGTGAAAAGTTTGTTTAAAGACATCTAAGGGACTTGGATTTTTTTTTGTGGTAAATGATTCACCCCTCCCCTCTCAGTTACTCAACTCATTTCCAACAGTTAGGATAAAGTTGCTGACCCAGATATTGTTATTACTTTGGGCACATTTGATACTGACTAAGATGAAGGAAGCAATAATATAGTAGGGTCATGGGATTGATGATGACCATATCTCTTTTTTATTTAGTTACAGTTGAACTTACTTGATATTTACCTCTTTTTGATGTAATGTAATATGATGTCAATAATATAGTTGCACAGTTGATACAGTTCATAGATAATATATTTTGATAGCTTTTTGTGGTGATAAACATGTGGTATCCATGATGTAATTCGTAAACTATTTCTAATAGAAAAACATATGGAACTTTCTTCCATCTTCTAAAATGCCACCTAATATAATCCTATGCACTCTATTAAATGATAAGTTACAAAAAGTGACATTATAATAACTAACCAAATGTTTATTAAATGTTAAGTTACAAAAAGTAACTTTATGATAACTAACTTATGCAAACTAAGCCTAAACAAGCTTCATGTGTAAATGATTTTATTTTTATTTAGAATTATTTATTTTCTCTCCCTTTTTCTCTCTCTCTTTTTTTGAATGATGCAAGATTGAGCTCTTACACCCTATATGTTTATGCATTGAATATGTCTATGTTGTCAACAAAACATATATGTTTGTGTTGTCAACAAACATATTTAACTTTCAAGATTGAGAAAACAAAACATTTAATGGGAATATTTAATGATAATCTTAAAACTTGAAGATTTAACTTACAATAGATATAGAAAAAAACAAGTTTTAATGACAATCTTAAAGCTTGCAAATTGAACTTACAATACATATTAAAAAACATAAGACATGGGAATTCATAAAGATATAAGAACAACATGCATTACAAACAAGAAAATAAGAAAACATCGAAACATGTCTATCAGGTCATTTGCCAAAGCAAAGTCACAAAGACTTACCTATTGTGTGTGGTTCATGTCTCTAATCTCATAGAAGTTCTCAATGCCCTACAAAAAATAGATTGGTGCAATTGTTTCGTAGCTTCAATACATTGATATTCACATCAAATGGAGCAATACACAAATGAACAAATAAACAATGATACAATGCATTAAGAGCTAGACTTTTCATTAAAATTGAGTGTGTTAACGAACATAGTCACATTGAATTGGAGATCATCTCCATACTCCACTCACGTCTCAACACTCTCTAATTTTTTTTAATAATGGGGGTAGTAACGATCTCACACAAATTCATCCTTACAATTTTGCATGCACAACATTTGAAAAACATTAATAGTGCCTATATTTTTTACTAATTTTAAAATTACACATCATACGTATACATACATACATATGTGCACACACATGTACGCACATGCTTATAGACATGGGCATACATGTTCATAAACACGTAATGTTTTAATGAACAATGAAAAAGAGTACATATATGATCTATAAACAATTCAAATGTTGATATGATTATAGAAATGATAAGTAACAGGAGATAAAGATGTAACTATGATATGAATAAAGAAATGATAATGATGTTGTTTCTAAATCTAGAGTGCTATGATGATTATTAACAGTTGACTAAAACTACTATAATTTGTATGCCTCTAAATAATGCATACAATGAATAGAAACATATTAGAAATAGTTTGATTTATGAAAATACAAACTAAATAATATGTAAATGTTGCATTAAAGAAATAACAATGCATTTGTCATGAAATTTGGACTGCTATGATTATTAATAGCTGACTCAAAATGGTTCAATTTGTATGCCTCTAAATAATATATATAATGAACACGCATATCAACAATAGTATGATTCATGAAAACATGAATTGGATGGTATCTTAAAATACCAACCTGAATAAGCACCCTTCAATCAAGGAATGTGCAGAGGTGGCCTTTCCTAAGCTCAACATTATGCAAAGGATTTTTAGTGAAAACATAGCAGGCTTTGTAATGAAAATGATACTGGAAATTCCCTCTTATAAGAGCATTCAAATGTGAAAAATGAATGAACTATCTTTTAGAATTGGATGTACAATAGGGATAATAGATCACCAATGAGGGCATAAGAATATAAGGAATTTTTTAGTGTTGAATTGTGTTGCACAAGTACAATTCACTTAGAATTGGCACAGTGCAACATAATGCAACACTAAATGCCCTTATAGAATGTGTAGCCCCATATTGAAGCAGCTAATATCAAGTTACATGGTAAATGTATTTCTCATTTCATGTGAATAAAAATGAATGAAAAATGAATATACATGGGAAACAATCAGGCATTTCATATTGCACTTGCTAGCCATTTATGTTTGATAGCTACAATGGTTTCATGAATTTAGTTTTGTATTTGATTTTGTATTTGTTGGTTTGTTTGTTTATTGGGGATCCTTACACTATTGTGTGAATATGTATACACTATAATATCATTACCTCTTATAAAAATATTTGATTATGGTAAATGAATGCATTGATTTGTGGTTATCCATTTTGAAAATTTAATATACAATAGGGATAATATAATAGGATCACAGATACTTATTTTTATAAAGAAAATTTAGTGTAAAATTATTTTGCACAACTAAAATTCATTGTAGAATGGTAGTCTGCAACATAATTGAACAATAAATGCCCAAGGTCATCGTTCATCAAATAACCCCTTTTGTGCTATTAACCATTCTTCAAGTAACCTAAAAAGAATCATAAGTCCCCTAATTACTGAATGCAAAAATATGTAATTATAAAATGAATCGCATGTGGACTAGCTCACATTTACCAATTTAGCATTAGGAAGGAACCTTACTAAAATTATCCAACACTTTACTATAGTACACAACATATGCAACATAGACATATCAACATTTTATACAACATAAACATACATGTTGTGTTGACCTCCTCTCAGTAGATTTGTTGTGTTCTTCAATTGCTAACTCAAAGTAAGAGGGAACTATGACACAAAAGGTTATATTCACAAAGTTGTTGATTATTCATTTGATCTTGATGGATATAAGATTTTGGGCCATAGTTCCTTGTTACCTCGATCATCAACCTTTGATATTGATATTGTTGGTCCCTTGACTTATATAACCGCGATCATCAACCTTTGATATCATTGACAAAATATTCAACAATCAACATAATCATTTTGTTCACAACTTAAACATACATATTTGGTTGTCAACCTAAACATATCTGTTTGACTGATAAGCTAAATATATCTATTTTTTTGACAACATAAATATATCTATTTTGTTGACTACATATACATATGTGTAATTGTTGAATGCATAAAATCATTCAACACCTCACTAGAATCATTCGACACCCTACTAGGCATGGGTATAGTTGCTCAAATTCACAATTTAATGTTTTTAATTACAGTTGGTTATAGTTGAAAACATTTTAAATTTTATAGTTGGCTATAATATTTTTTTTAAATTTTTTTTATAGTTGTAATTAAAAATATATTTTTAGCATAAACCCTATCCAAAGCAATAAAGTATTTGGTACAATAATGTACACCCATTACATTTCATGATTAAAAATACAAAGATTATAAATAGAACAACAAATGTTCTCTTTATTGCACATTCTATGTAATGATTTCATAGTGTGAAGTAAAAAAAATGATTTATATTGCATATAGAGAAATGATGAAACAATACATTGAATTGCAAGTAAGAATGACATCAAACTACGAGAAGGAATGAGTAGAAGCAACATTTATAGGAATGAGGAGCACATGCAACCTTCACCGAAAGCATAACATGATGTCATGGGGAAAAGAATTCTCAAAACAATAAAAAACTGAACATTTTAGGGCTTAGTATAAGTGGACAATAACAAATAAACCCATATCATTGATAACAAACACAAGGAGAAATGATGGACAGAGGTATCCTGATGCATGGAGAGCATGTATGATGATTGATCCTAAAACCAGTAAAAAAATTGGCATATTATTGTATACCCATTATATTTCACGAATAAAAACCAAAGGTTCCAAATAATAGTGTAAACCCATTACATTTCATGATTAATAATCCCAAGATTCGAAATAATAAAGTATACCCATTACATTTCATGAATATAAAACAAGAGATTTTGAATAATAATGTATACCTAATAAATTTCTTGAATGAAAAACTAGAGATACCAATAATGATGCATATCCATTACATTTCATGATTAAGCAATTGGATATTCTGAATTATAATGTACACCCATTAATTTCATGAATGAAAAACCAGAGATACATAGCTATAATGCACACCCATTACATTTCATGATAAAAAGCCAAAGATTTCAAATATAACAACACAATGTTCTCTTTATTGCATATTCCATGTAATGATTTCATAGTATAAAGCGAAAGAAATTGATTCAGTCAAACCCTTGCCGACATAAAAATAAATGATGAAAAAATAAATCAAACTGCAAGTAGGAACAAGTAGAAGCAATGTTTACAACAAAATGGAAAAGATGAATGAGTGTGGAGGTGCTACCTAGAGCCCTTAGTCGACTATAGGAAGCGTAATAAGATGTGAAGGGATATGAACGATGTTCTATTTAATTCACATTCTATGTAAGGATTTCATGGTAAGAAGTGAAAAAAATTGGTTCAGTCAAACCCTCAATGATATATTGAATGAGTAGAAGCAACATTTACAACAAATGAGGAGTGCGAGAAGCCTTCGCAAGAAGCAAAACAAGACACTGCAGTGAAATGAAAGCCCAAAACAATGGAAACCCATCACAGTACTTTAGGGCTATTTCGTGCACAGGTACTGGACCCAAAAAATGCAAGCATGTGGCAATGTATTGCAAGCTACGTCGGGTGGGAGAATAAATTTAGTGGGGGTGTGGAGTGTTTTTAGTGGGGCCTTGGGAAATTTAGGGAGGTTGAATAATGCTTTTAGTAAAGCCCCTTCCTAACACTAAAGTGGTAAATGTGAGTGGGCCCACATGCAATCTATTTTATAATTACATGTTGTTATGTTTGGTAATTAGGGGACTTTGATTTTTTTTGGTAATTTGATGAACTAATGGCATAAAGGGGTCATGTTTCAAGTGACACTTTGAAGTGGCCACTTTTTTAGTCTTCAATGCTTAACAATCTCTAGAGGGAGTTTGGTTAATACCCAAAAGCTAAAAAATATTTTTTAAGCTGCCAACTCGCATATGAAAACAACAATTTTTTTTTTGTCAAAACTTGACATAACTATAATGACTATTGGTACACTTCCCCATAATATTCTCATAAATTTCTCTCTTTGGTATTAGATGACATCTCTAGATAAATTTTTTAGGATGCAGATATGCTAATTCTCCGTAGAACACCTTGGAGATGCTTAATATGCCCACAAAAGTCTCAATGGGACAATAAACCACTAGTTGATGTATGTCTAGGAGCTATAAATTAACTATATGCTTGCGCACCAGTTGAAAATTACTAGTGTTAACTCGTGATCATAAAGGAAATAAGTTTGTATAAAATTAAAAGTTAGAGCTTAAGGGGCTTTCTAATGAATGGTTCATAAGGCACAACACTTGCTGAAGGTTTTGTAAATGAGGTTGCAAGCAGAGTGGGCTTAGCCATGGAGAGAACTTCGTAGTTAAGCGCGCTCAAGTTGGAGTAGTACTGGGATGGGTGACCCCCTGGGAAGTCCCGATGCTTCACCTTTGTGAGCATCACCTAGATGCAATGAGTGCTAAGTGTTCATCATTCTCATAAAAGACGAATTCTTTTGAACCACTACTCGTAAAATATGAGTCAATGAGTTTGACTCAAACACCTACATAATTGAATCGTGATAACAATATCATAATTTGACCGTAGAAAATATCTCCTCATCAATTAAAAGTTTGATCAAAGAACCATTTGAACCGCATGCCAACGGTAAAGTTTTTATAAATCTCGTCTATATCCAGACAAACGGCTATATCGATAGTTCAAATCATGCGTACGGAAGATTTTGCTTTTTTAAATCACACGTGTCTATTCGACGCTTTTGCCAAGGTGCGCCTATTTTGCGATTTTGCTTTTATTCTTCGGTTTCATACATTTCACCTCAGAAATTCTGTGTACTTGGCAAGACCAGAACTTCTCCTTAGGCGTTATGAGTTCGGAAAATTCTCCTTACGGTTTAATGTTAGAAAATTCTGGAATTTTGTGTACTTGCTAAAACTGCAGTGCAATTTTCCTCAGGAACTTGTTGATCGCACGGCAGTACAATTTACCCGGAAATTCTTTTAAGTGCGCGGACTGCATGTGTCGGCATTTTTTAATGAAAGTTTATAAGTGCTACTTTTACTCTGCATACGAAGGTAAGTGGTGGATTTATTTCTTTTTCCGCTTTTAACATATTTTCTGATCAATGTCTTTCACGTTAGCTTTGTGCCAATATAATGAAGTCTTTTCTGTGCCTTTTTTGGTATGTTTTCTTTGTATTACGAAGGTTTGCAGAGAGCAAAATTCCTGCAAGGTCTCGATAGACAAGGTTCCAGTAAAGGTCTTGAAAGACAACCGGCACCGAAGTGTAGCTCAGTGTTTGGTAGTTTCTTTCTTCCCTTATTTTTAAGCAGAGCAATTTTTATGCATATTTTTTATGGTTTTCTAAGACACTGGAGATGTTTCCTTTTTTTGGCACAGATTGGAATGAAATTGTTAGGGTTAAATCTTGGGTAAGTTTTGTTAGGGTTTTTCTTAACGGTAGGATGAAATTGTTAAAATTCTTGGGAATAAGGATTTGGAAGATGAAGATGAATAAGAATAAGTTTAAAGAAAATTATGTTATATTTAGATCTATATTTTTTGTCCTTTTAATCTACAATGAAGTAGATGATTTCTTTAAATTTATGTCGCTAGAATGTATTTGGACTCTTTAGTCCACAAGCAAGAACTATTACTGCAATTATGACAACTCTACTGTTGAAATATCGTTGGTCTTCAACTACTAGCATTATATATCCAATACCCCTAAGGTTAGGGTTTACATAAAATGACCCTTAATATTAAAATTAATGATATCTAGCGGCTCTGTTGGAACAGTTAAATTAATCACCGTCCAACTAACTTTGTGGCACATGAAGGTTCTAGAGAAACCATGAACTTCTCCGTCCATCTAGACTTTTCTTCTAACCTACACTTAACTGTCATTCTAGATGGTTCTCATTACTTCTAAAGTCCTCTATAAAAAGAGGCAGATGTAATCGATGCATTCAAGGGGAGGAAATGGAAATAGTTCTGTCTTAACTGAGTTTTGTGCTTGTGCTTGTGGATTTAATCCATCCTCCTCTTCAATAGGCTCTTACTGAAATTTTAAAACAGTCTATCTTGAATCCATTTTTGGTTCTTACAACCACATATGTCTGCCACTATTGGTTTAATATCAATCCATTTAAAATAATCATCTGCAAGTGTTCCTATGGTAGCCACTCCATCCCATTGAGCTCCGTGGGTAACCAACCTCTGCAATTTCTGAGCAGACTAGCTATTGGTACCTAATATTCAGTAAGAGTTCACTCAATTTGTTTTTACAATAGAACTATGGCTCCCAACATAGAGCCTGGTTAGATACCCATTTACATTTAATTATGATCACCACCATTTTTGTAAATCTTTAGCATCTTACTCAACTCCTTCTTGAGTGATCATGATGCACTCTCCTCTGCTTTCATTTGGCTTGATATAACCAAATTTGGAGACACGTAGTCTTCTAAATTGTATGGAACCTTTCTCTGCACCTACTAAAATTTTGCTGCACAATTCTGATTTGTTGCTCTTCTTTGAACACCACAAATCAGCATACTCTTTTTATCAACATCATGATCATTGGCTTTTGACTAAACTCATGAGGACATCACAGGGTATTCTTATTTATCACTTTCACCAAACACACATTTGACTCACCAAAAGAAACATTATACAACTATTCACTTCTAGACCACAAGTTTCATTAATAACATATATCAAGACAACCACATAATTATTTTTAACCACTGTCATCATAAAACATTTTATGCCTTCCTTAATAATACATTAATAGACAATTTAAATTCAAAGATTCATTTTCTAACATCTTTGAAATATAGAAATGATATAACTATTTTCAAGATAATCATCATCCCTGACATAACATGCCTTTCACGAGGTTTAAATGAACATTAGGCGTTTGACCTTTAAAAAGAAGTCATACATTCAAATTTACCACATCAAAATTTTACATCTTTCTAAAGAAATTTCTTTCATGCTTCAAAAATTTTTTCACAGTTTATTCCATACAGATGCCTTTGCCTTTTTAGAAAGGTTTACCTTCCACACATCGTTAATTTCTATTGAATTCATTTTTTTGTATGGGTAATAGTTTTCCTCACATATAGCTACAAACAAAGCAAAAAGACAGCTAAGTTGAATTGGTCACATACTTCCCACCTCTATGTATGTTGGAGACATTGAAACCAATATTTTCAGATTTTAATGCCTCTAGTTAGATAAACATCCTCTAGAAGATTTCAAATGAATATCATGCAGTTCCTCACTACAACAACTCTTTCAATTTATTTTTTAATTAGGGCTTAGATTTTTCGTCTCAATAATCTATTCTTCATGGCATATAGTTAATAAATAGACAATCATCATACTTTTCTGGGTATCAACACTTTGTTTCTGCCAGAGTTGCAATTTTGTTAGTGTCAACTTATGCCTTTAATGGTTTGAGAGTCTTTGGTGATAGGACTTCAACCACTTCATAAATGTATGTGTACAATCAAGTATGCAGTGCACACACACACATATATGTATCTTGATTTTGGGGTTACTTAGCTTCCACGATGGTGGTCTGGTGAATCCATTTGAGATTCAGAAATGGAGTATGGATCAACACTTTGTTTCTGTCATAGTTGCATATGCCTTTAATGGTTTGAGAGTCTTTGGTGACAGGACTTTAGCTAGTCCATAAATGTATGTGTACAATTGTATGCAATATATATATATATATATATATATATATATATATATATATATATATGAGAGATTCAGAAATAGAGGAGTATATCAGTAGTTGTAATAATGAGGCATGTCGGTATCCTTTGGTATTTGTCAGTAATTTAGGGGTCTCAAATTTGTTCAGGTTTGAGATTTATTATTCTCACTGGGTCTCTCTTTTCAGTCCAGATCTTATCCAGTTCCTTTTTCATGAGTGTGTCCTAGAGGATGGTATTGTTATTATAGATTGCTCCTTACCTGATTCTACGGCCATTGTCCTATGACTAGTGCTTTGCTATTGTCATTTATGGTGAATATCAGGCTTATCATTTGTTATTCAATTTGTACCTTCATAGGATTGTCATTGCATTTTGATACTATGTGCCGATTGGGTTCTAATTGGTGGTCTACACAAGAGGAAGGGCCACATGAAGCATTTCAACTCTTACACAATACTTCACTAAAAATTATTAATTGCAGTAATAATACCAATATACTTCTGATTAAACATAAGAAAAATCAGTAGCATACCAATTAACCTTTCTTAACAAGGAAATCACACAAGTTCAAAGTCTTCAGTACTTTTCTCAAAATGATTTAACAGTAATACACAGTATATATCAGCTCAAAGTCTGTTAGTATGATGCACTTTTGAATTTGTATGAATAAGAAGGATCGAGCACAAAGTCTACCTGTTTCTTCTTGTCACTAGCGCTCAACTTAATCCTAATTTAATCCTCAAGATTGCAACACAAAGTCTGCAAGAAATCAGATTTAAAGCTTTCTTTATAACATCACAAATAACTCATATACCTCTCTTAGTAGATTCAAGATAATATCACTTTTGTGACTTAAGAACATTAAGATAATATAACAAGTTCCTTCAACACAAAGTTTGGAAAACACTCGCTCTTTTATTCACTTTGAAAATGTCATGCCCAAAAACTGACACCAAAAACACACATTTTTTTTGAACATGTAAAGTTAATTAGAGTTACAGTTGCAAGGGTACAAATGTTTACTAAGTGTTAACTAAGTTCTTTGAAGAGTTAACAACTTCGAAGGACTAAATGATTTCCTAAAGGTATCTGGTAAAAGCCAATTGAAGTTGAGGGGAATCATGACCAAAGTCAACATCCCTCGACAAGGTTACTAGATAAAGTCTCAACTAAGTGTCAACACTTGAATAGGTTTAATTATCTAAATCAGATTTGTTTCCCTAATGTAATTTATTAAGGTTATTCAAATGTCGAGACAATTTTCAAACATTAATTAAATCCCTCTTATATTGAGGGTACACGTCGTATTAGTCAGGGTCGTTAATATAGGCATACATATTCATCTCCTATTAAATTAGCTTTAAAATCCCATTAAATAAAGTTTAGTGGAAAGATTATTAAGCTAATATATCCATCTGGATTATATTTACCCCTATAATTAATTCATGTTCAAATGTAATTAATACGTCTATATAATTTATTTAGTCATAACCTTGATGATCCCCTAATTTAAATAAACTATTATTGATTATTAAATGTCTCCGATAATTAATTAATTTCCAACATTTTTACTATATACTCCATTAATTATCACATTGTAACATTATATTGCATTTAAATACAACTGATAAATAATTTCGTAAATAACTCATTTAAACATTTTTCCTCATAAGCCCCCTTTGTTAATATTTTATTATTGTTTTTTTGATCGGTGATACGCTTTTGACTAGAGCGATAACCATTGAGGCCACAAATATGGGGGACCTCATCCCCATGAAACCAACACATCAGACCTGCGATCCAACGAGCCCAGCAGGGACATCGGCTCGAGTCATCCGGTCCGCGAGCACACCAAGACCAGCGAGGGTCTGACAACTGGATCTTGAACACCACTATCTTCAACCTCCTCCATCGCAAGAACAGTGCACTCCCTTGTCAACGATCCTTTTCGACTCTCATGACTGCTATGCAACGCATACGCCGAGTGCTGCCTGTGAAATTTGAACTATGCATTATGTTGACAACAATTCCTTCCGACTCCTATGCCCAGCATAGACTGTCTCGCTTGATTGCACTTCCCGTGGTTCGAACATTGAACCTCCTAGTTACTGGGGTTCGCAGCCACCGCTGCGTTGTGAGCTCATGCTCAATAATATTTTATTATTAACGCATTAAATAAATTTGTAAAATGACTACTCCTATAATCCCTTTAAACAATTTACCTTAAATTAACCTAAGTCATCCAATTAAAAACACTTTATGACAAGGTTGTTTGATTAACCTTATTAATCAATCCATCATATTATATCAACTTCTTATTATTAAATTCATTTTAAGATAATATCCTATAATCCAAAAAACAACTAAAGTCTCAATTAATGGGGAAATTAGAATTCCCACAAAAGGGCTTTCTACTAAAATGAAATTCAAATTACAAAATAATATTATAATATTTTTCTAGAATTCCCAAGCCCCAAAGCCCAGCCCTAACCCTAATTCAAAATAAAGGGTTAGGGTTGAAATATGCAACCCCCCAAAAAAACCTATTCCATTTCTTTTCTTCTCTCTTTTTTTGCCAAGTCGAAACCCTAATTGGTTTTTTTATTATCCAAGCTTTCAGTTGCAGGTTAATGGTGGAATTTTTTTTTTTGAAGAAAACAAGTTGTACACACACACACACACACACATATGTAATGGTACGGTAGTTTTAAAGTTTGAAGAGCGGTTTTGCTCTACTCGGGCCGCGGTTTTTTTTCGAGCGACTGCGTGCGGCGGCGGTTTTTTATTTCTTACTGTGGTGTGTTTGCAGAGGGGCGACGAAGTATGTTTCATGGTCCCAGAGGCGGCAGGCTGGGGTGGTGGAGCGCCGCTGCTACGACGTTCGCCACAAACCAGCGACTGAGGCCGTTGTTTGTGGCCTCTGCCGTTGTAGCAGCGGCCGCCACAAGGGGGTGGAAGGCTTCCCCGCGGCCCTTCCTTCAAAGGAAGGGTTATGGGGGGGTGCCGTCCCCTCCCGAACCCTAACAATTTTTTTTTGTTAAGTTTATTTATTTATTATTTGAAACGTTTAATAAAAAAGTTAACAACTTCACATAGCATTTTTTTGTTTAGTTTATATATATATATATAAGGTATTTAGTTAATTTCCATTCTGAAAATAGGAGATTAATACAGCAGTGAGGATGTCTATATGTATTTTTTTTTGTCCTTATTTTAAATCAGAATAATGTGGTTTGTTTTTTCTAATTCAATATATATATATATATATATTCCATATGCAATTACTACAAGTATTAAAAGTAACTAAAGTCTAAAACTACTTTATTTTTGCTAAATCTACTTGCTGTTTTAAAATCAAATCAGCACGTAAAATAAATATTGTTCATTCTTTTGAAAATCAGCAAGAATCAAAATAACCAACAACTAGATTTTTTTTAAATGCATAGAATCTCTTTTATTTTTAATGAACTAGATGCATAAAACAAGCTTTTAGATTGCTGTTATAAAAATCAGAAGTTAAAATGAAACTCTTTTCTTTTTGAAAAACAACTAAGTAAATAAGCAACAACTCTTTTCTTAGAAAACATTAAAATTTCCTTTCTATTTCTTGCAAATACATGAAGTTACATTACTTCGCTTTTGAATACAAAACCTTCACAATAAAACTTAAATGAAACTCTTTTCTTTTTTCCTTTTTATTACAACTTGCAATAAGCTCAAATATTTACATTTACAACTTGAACTTCTCTTCACAACAATAGTCATAAATTACTTCATATTTACTACTATGACTTGAATACATGAACTTAGCCTTATAGGAATTCACATTACACAATAATATTTTCAATACAAAATCTTTCCTTTCCCACGCTTTCACATTCTTCACCAAGAATCCAAGCAAAGAAAACCTGCAAATATACCAAAAAGGTTGACTATGGAGGCTCACCTCCCAACCTAGGCCTTTACATGGCCACCCCCGAGCTTGGGGAACCAAAAATGGATGGGTAACAACCATTTCAAACACACATAGGCAGAAACATATAAGAAAACCATAACAACATTAAACTCCCATAATCCCTTGGTTTCACAATGGATCACCTTGGACCCATGAAAAGTGGCGAAGGTGGAAACTAAACCCAAATAGGAGAAGCCATACAATAGAATACTTAACATAACAATACCTTCACAAGGCTCATAACACATCACAATCTTCTCCTTTCTCATAAAAAAATTTCTCCCCTTATGACCCCCAAAAGTGTAGAACAAATAATGGCGACATAGAGCCCATACTCCATGCCAAATCCCTCTCCTCCATGAGGAGAGACTCTACACTATTTGGGCGTTCCCAACTAAATCCCTTCACCCTCAAGGCTCTCTTCCCTCCAAAGGGTGAGTATAGCCTTGCACACCCAAAAACAACATACCTTCCAAAAGCAAGAAAAAAAATCAAGATCTCACAATAACATGCATACAACATCACAACTACATACTACAAGAATTACAATGCTACAAAAATTACACATAACATAAACTTCCATGACAAGAGAGCACCAACCTTGTTCCAAGCAATGACAAAATGAAGTTGAAGATGAGCTTTTCCCTTCCTTAGCTTTTTCTCCCTTGGCCAAATCTCTCAATCTCTCTAACTCAACTAGAACTCTCCAAGGGCAATCAACCCACAAACTCCTCCAAACTTCCAATAAAAAGGAATTCTCACCCACCCCTCATAATGAGAGAAGACTTTGAGTCATTTTCTTCCGTCTTTCCCCCTCTAGTTAATGAGAGGAAAACCAAAAATGTGGAGAAGGGGATGGACTTGGCTCTCTATCAAATTCGCCACTCTAAACAATGGTACTTTTTCCAAGGTCATAAATGAGTTTTGGACAGTATATTGGTAAAAAATTAACCCCTAATCCATGGTACACCTATTGGGATAGCTAATTTTAACCCAAACCACCCCCTAGGGCCTTGTTTAACCCTCCAAAAATCCTCTATGAGTTAACCTACGAATTTACATGATGTGACTCCACTTTTGGCTTCTCAAACAAGTAACCCTACATGGGGACACTACATGGTGACTCTAGGCTAAATGTCTAATCCCAATCTAACTTACTTGGTCATGCCAACTCACATGTACAAGTGTCAATTGACACAACATAAAACACATCACATTACAATACACATGGCATGCAAAGTTGGGTATACCACCCTGTTGATGTCAGTTTTGTACCACTACATAATATATAGGAATTGAACACTTGATACAGGATATCAAACACTCAACCCTCTCTTGAAAAGTAAATACTCATGAAGGACATGAGAAAAACTCCAAGGTTCCTTACACCTGTGGATCCTAACTCAGTTTTAT
>MU217870.1:342998-393180 GCA_018584345.1 Thuja plicata | reverse complement strand
TTCTCTTTCAAACTTCAATCCTAAAGTCCCACACCCAAAATGGGGTTCGAATTCACCCACAAAAGGGCTGGCGGAAATTTGGAGCACATAGGACAACCTGTCCTATGGCTGGGCGGAATCCACCCAGTCATAGGACACTATCACTCAAGATTGCACTCCAAAACTTAAAGCATTAAACAAAGCCTTTACTCCATACAAGGTTTGCTATTCAAAATGAAGCCTTTATAAATGCAAAATGTTTATCACAAAGGGCCAAGAAGATGAAATTGGGGAAACGAAGAACGCTGGCCTCCTTTCATGGCGGAATTGTCCCATAGACAGGACAATTCCGCCCAGCATGTGCACCAATCCACCTTCAACCTTCACCACTCCAAACATCAGACAAGGATCAGATTTTAAAGCCAAGGGGGAAGTCTAGTCTTCAACATCTCTCCAATCGAAGCTAAAAGGGGGTCCCCAAGAATTGGGGCGATGTGTGAAAGACTTCACAACACACCCATTTACAATTTACAAAATACAATACACCCAAACACCCAACAACGAGGCTATATCTCTTCATAGAGTAAACCTTGCTTTTCATCATTTTCACATTGATCCATTCCTGATTCCCCGCATTTAAATCCATGGTGAATTTCCTGCACACTCGATCAAAATATTAGTAGCTCAAGAAAGAAAACTTGTATATAACAATGCAAAATTATTGATAATATTTAGCGCATATCTATTAGCTACTTTTCATTTCACAAAATTCATCATAAATTAAAACAATATATGTAATTAAATTTCCACATGCAAATACATGTACTGATCAATTATTGCTAAATCTCATCATCATGCAATATCTGCAATTCTACTATCACAAGTATCCTAAAACATTTATATAAATTCAATTGACATCAATTTCACTTCGAATCATAATTCACATGTCCGTATAAAATCCAAACATAATATTTAGAATTCAGTTTTCCATCTATACCATTTCATCAAGATCTGTCAGTCATAAGCATATAAAAGTATATCCTAACATCATCATCATAATGTAAAAATCATAACAGTGTCTGAATATTAAAAATCACTATCCAAATAAGTCTAATGTATCAAAATAATGTATCATCATGATAGTCAAAATATGAAAATGTCAGCTCTGCTATGATGGGTCGGGGTAGGACCTCACATCCTCCTCACCTAGGCATGAACTTCCTCCTGGAGCTCATAAAAAAGATGGGGGTACTCAAGTCTCATCCGTGTTGCGTCCTCCCATGATGCTGTGACCTCATCATAAAAATCCCACTGGACTGTAACCTGGTCCAGCTCTCTACCTCGAAGAGCCAACGTCTGTCGAGCCAATATGCGGATGGGCTCCAGAGCCAACTGCCCGTCCGACTCCACTTGCAAAGCATCCCAATCTATAATATGATACTCATCATAAATATATCTCCTCAATACTAAAACATGAAACTAATTGTGGATGCGTGTCAGGATAGGTGGCAAAGCTAGATGATATGCAATTGGTCCTATCCTCTCTAGGATCTCGAATGGTCTGACAAAACAAGGTGCAAGCTTAGAGACCTTTCCAAAATGGATTGGACTCTTGTGCAGACGCACTCTCAAGAATACTTTGTCTCCAACCATAAAGACTCTATCAGCCCCCTTTACATTTGCATATTTCTTCTGTTTATCTTGAGCCTCTCTAAGACACTGCCTGATCAAGACTACTTGCTGCTCCATATCCCTGACTAACTCTGGCCCAATGGAAACTCTATCCTCAATCTTGTCCAACTCAAAGGTGTCCTGCATGGTCTAATATATAAAGCTCGATAAGGAGGCATAACTAATGATGTATGATGCCCATTGTTATAGGAAAACTCAAGTGCAGTACTCCCATCTAGTATGATGATCCATCACATACATGCATAACATATCCTCCAAATAAAGCTCGATAATGATGTATGATGCCCATTGTTATAGGAAAACTCAAGTGCAGGTACTCCCATCTAGTATGATGATCCATCACATACATGCGTAACATATCCTCCAACACCTGGTTGACCCTCTCTATTTGCCCATCTGTCTGAGGGTGATAGGCTGTACTGAAATTGAGCCTAGTGCCCAATGCTACCTGTAACTCTCTCCAAAAGAAGGACGTGAAGAGAGAATCCTTGTCTGATATGATCTTACGGGGTATGCCATGAAGTCTGACAATGTCCCGCAAGAACACCTGTGCTATTGCTGGTGCTGTAATTGTAGTGCGAACAGGTGAAAAGTGGGTGACTTTGGTCAACTTGTCAACCATCACCATGATGGTATCATGGCGCTAGAAGACATAGGAAGACCAACAATAAAGTCCATAGAAATAGTGTCTCACTTCCACTCTGGTACCTCATGTGGCTGAAGAAGCCCACTAGCATGGCGGTGCTCCACCTTAACCCTCTGACACTCCAGACATCTATCCACAATCCTAGCAGTTTGTAATCTCATACCTGGCCAATGATATAGCTGTCTCAAATCTACATGCAACATTTTAACTCCGGGATGCGCTGCATAAGGTGCTCTATGAGCCTCAAGCATAATGAAATCACACAATCTTATAGGGTATGCCATGAAGTCTGACAAAGTCCCCCAAGAACACTTGCGCTACTGGTGGTGCTGTGAATGTAATGCGAACGGGTGAAAAGTGGGTGATTGTGGTCAACTTGTCAACCGTCACCATGATGGCGGCTAAAATACATAGGAAGACCAACAATAAAGTCCATAGAAGTAGTGTCCCACTTTCACTCTGGTACCTCATGTGGCTGAAGAAGCCCACCATCATGGCGGTGCTCTGCCTTAACCCTTTGACACTCCATACATCTAGCCACAATCCTAGCAATATGCAATCTCATCCCTGGCCAATGATATAGCTATCTCAAATCTGCATGTAACTTTTTAACTCCAGGATGTGTTGCATAAGGTGCTCTATGAGCCTCAAGCACAATGAAATCACGCAATCTTATAGGGTATGCCATGAAGTCTGACAATATCCCACAAGAACACCTGCGCTACTGTTGGTGTTTGTGAATGTAGTGCGAATGGGTGAAAAGTGGACGACTTTGGTCAACTTGTTAATTGTCACCATGATGGCATCATGGCGGCTAGAAGACATAGGAAGACCAACAATAAAGTCCATAGAAATAGTGTCCCACTTCCACTCTGGTACCTCATGTGGCTAAAGAAGCCCACCAGCATGGCGGTGCTCCGCCTTAACCCTCTGACACTCCATACATCTAGCCACAATCCTAGCAATATGCAAATCTCATACTTGGCCAATGATGTAGCTATCTCAAATTTGCATGCAACTTTTTAACTCCGAGATGTGCTGCATAAGGTGCTCTATGAGCCTCAAGCACAATGAAATCATGCAATCCTCCGGTAGTAGGTACATAAATGCGTCCTCTATGATGTAAAAGTCCATCAGACTCTAGGGAAAAATCTGAATATCTCCCCTCAAGGGGTCTTTGAGATCAAACCAACTGACATATCTCTATATAAAACTCAGCCTCATGCAAATGCTGCAATATACGCTCTCTCAAATCTGTGCTAGTGGTAATAGCTGATAGCTCATGTCATCTCCGACTCAGTGCATCTGCGACAACATTCTCTTTCCCCTTGATATAATGAACATCAAAATCATACTCGCATAGGAACTCCATCCATGTCCTCTGCTGAGCATTAAGGTTCGGCTGAGTAAATATGCGCTGTAGGATTTGATGATCTGAATGAAGCTCAAAAGAGTGACCCAATAGGAAGTGTCTCCATCTCACTAAAGCATGCACCACTCGTGCTAGCTCAAGGTCATGGGTAGGGTAGTTAAGCTCGCGAGTCTTAAGTTTGCTAGACTCATAGGCAATAGCTCGACCGCTTTGCATAAGGATGACTTCTAGACCATCTAAAGATGTATCTGTGCATACCACAAAGTCTACTGAAGGATCTGGCTTGCAAGGATAGGTGCGTTAGTGAGAGCTCTCTTGAGCTCTTGAAAGGCTCTCTCGCACTTCTCCGTCCACTCAAACTTCTTTCCCTTTCTCTGAAGAGATGTGATAGGGTTTGCCACTCTGGAAAACCCCTCAACAAACCGTCTATAATAGCTTGCTAAACCCATAAAGCTCCTAACCTCAGTCATAGTGGTAGGTGCTAGCCAATCCATAATGGCTCTAATCTTTGATGGGTCAACTGTAATCCCATCTCCTGATATCACATGTCCAAGATAGTGGACCTCTGATCTAAAAAATGCACACTTTTGCAAGCTATCATATAACTGGTTATCCCTCAAACACTGCAAAACCTGTCTCAGGTAATCCTCATGCTCCTCCTCATTCTGAGAATAAATCAATATAAATCCAGGAACACTACTACAAATCTGTCCAAAAATGTACACAATACTCCATTCATGAGACTCATGAATATAGCTGGAGCATTCGTGAGGTCAAATGGAACCACAGTAAACTCGTAGTGGCCATACCTTGTACGAAAAGTAGTCTTGTGGATATCACTCCACAATCCGCAACTAATGGTACCCTGAATTCAGATCTATCTTTGAGAACACTCGAGCACCCTGTAGCTGATCAAACAAATCATCTATCCTAGGAAGTGGATACTGGTTCTTAATGGTTACTTTATTCAACTGGCGGTAGTTCATGCACAACCTAAGAGATCCATCCTTCTTAACGAAGATGATAGGTGCACCCCAAGGTGAAACACTAGGGCGAATATGCCCTTTCTCCAAGAGCTGCTCCAACTGACTCTTGAGCTCATTGAGCTCACGAGTGGTCATCCTGTAAGGTGCTCAAGATTCTGGCTCAGCTCCTGGCACAAGGTCTATATAAAAGTCAACCGCCCTAGGTGGCGGTATACTAGGTAGCTCTGAAGGGAAAACATCTGCAAACTCCTACAATATAGGGTGGTCATCGAGGGAAGGCTCACTCTGCTGCTCTCTGTCACTGATGGTAATGGTGAATAACTGACACCCCTTACGCATGCACCGCTAAAGCCGCATAGCGGAGATCACACGAAGAGATATGGGCCTCTAAACTCTTGAAATAACTCTGTGAGAGTACCAAAATCATCCACACACTGTACCCTCTTTTGTTTACAGTCCATCTTGGCGTTATAGGCACAAAGCCAATCCATACCAACAACTACATCATATGAACCTAGAGGTGTAATACAAAATCATACTCGCATAGGAACTTTATCCATGTCCTCTGTCGAGCATTAAGGTTTGGCTGAGTGAATATGTGCTGTAGGATTTGATGATTTGAATGAAGCTCAAAATGGTGACCCAATAGGAAGTGTCTCCATCTCACTAAAGCGTGCACCACTCCTGCTAGCTCAAGGTCATGGGTAGGGTAGTTAAGCTCGTGAGTCTTAAGTTTGCTATACTTGGGGCAATAGCTCGACCGCTTTGCATAAGGACGACTTCTAGACCATCTAAAGATGTATCTATGCATACCACAAAGTCTGCTGAAGGATTTGGCACTGCAAGGATAGGTACGTTGGTGAGAGCTCTCTTGAGCTCTTGAAAGGCTCTCTCACACTTCTCCGTCCACTCAAACTTCTTTCCCTTTCTCTGAAGGGATGTGATAGGGTTTGCCACTCTGGAAAACCCCTCAACAAACCATCTATAATAGCTTGCTAAAATCACAAAGCTCCTAACCTCAGTCATAGTGGTAGGTGCTGGCCAATCCATAATGACTCTAATCTTTGATGGGTCAACTGTAATCCCATCTCCTGATATCTAAAAAAATGCACACTTTTGCAAGCTACCATATAACTGCTTATCCCTCAAACACTACAAAACCTGTCCCAGGTAATCCTCATGCTCCTGCTCATTCCGAGAATAAATCAATATAAATCCAGGAACCTACAACAAATCTGTCCAAAAATGTACACAATACTCCATTCATGAGACTCATGAATACAACTGGAGCATTCGTGAGGTCAAAATGAACCACAGTAAACTTGTAGTGGCCATACCTTGTATGAAAAGTAGTGTTGTGGATATCACTCCACAATCTGCAACTAATGGTACCTTGACTTCAGATCTATTTTTGAGAACACTCGGGCACCCTGTAGCTGATCAAACAAATCATCTATCCTAGGAAGTGGATATTGGTTCTTAATGGTTACTTTATTCAACTGGCGGTAGTCCACGCACAACCTAAGAGATCCTTCCTTCTTAACGAAGATGATAGGTGCACCCCAAGGTGAAACACTAGGGCGAATATTCCCTTTCTCCAAGAGCTGCTCCAACTGACTCTTGAGCTCATTGAGCTCATGAGTGGTCATCCTGTAAGTTGCTCAAGATATTGGCTCAGCTCCTGGCACAAGGTCTATATGAAAGTCAACCGCCCTAGGTGGCGGCATATCAGGTAGCTCTGAAGGGAAAACATCTGCAAACTCCTGCAATATAGGGTGGTCATCGAGGGAAGGCTCACTCTGCTTCTCTTTGTCACTGATGGTAATGGCGAATAACTGACATCCCTTACGCATGCACCGCTGAAGTCGCATAGCGGAGATCACACGAAGAGATATGGGCCTCTGAACTCTTGAAATAACTGTGAGAGTACCAAAATCATCCACACACTCTACCCTATTTTGTTTACAATCCATCTTGGCACTGTAGGCACAAAGCCAATCCATGCCAACAACTACATCATATGAACCTAGAGGTGTAATACAAAGGTCAGTCGTAGTGGTCATGTCTCTTATCTGCATCTGACAATCTCTGACCAGGGTTCTAACACACTCTAGCACCCAAGGCTAACTCGACCTCCCAACTAACATCCCGCCTAGCTGCCACTGGCCCGCATTGCTCCACTACAAATGGAGAAATAAATGAATCAGTAGCTCCTGAATCAAATAAAATAGTAATGCTACTACCACGGATCATACCTGTAGCCTCTATAACAGTGGCCTGGTGCTCTTCCTGGTGGTTATCAACCACTGCAAAAACCCTATGTGATCTACCCATGTCTCCCACTGTGGGCTCTGATGTGGCCACTCTCTGACTACCAGCTGCCTGCACCATTGGACAATCCCTAGCTATATGTCTCATGACACCACATGTGTAACAAGGTCCTCATGCCTAAATCTGTATCCCCTGTGGTCTAAACTGCTGTTGTCCCCCAGTCCTATTGGACCCACTAAAATCATCCCTAATGGACTACTGGGTCCTAGTTGGAGGTGTATATGGTGCCTGTGATCTCTTGTCTCGTCTGGGGCCCTATGACTTCCACTGCTTGGCCTTAGAGCCCTGTTGTACCTATGGTGGCCTTGGTCTCTGACTTTGCTGAGTCTACTACTGCTGGGGATGAGGGGTTCTAAAAGACCCTGATGAATGTCTTTGATTCCCCTTCCTATGGGGTCTTCGATATTTGGAAGTTTGAGGTGCGAGATTACGATTCTGAGACCTATCCCATGAATCATGTGATCTATTATGTATCTCCTCGGCCACCATGACCCTCTCAATAGTAAAATGTAAATCTCTTGGAGGTACCATATATACCATACCTGATATAGCATTATTCAATCCCTTTATGAAGTAATTGACTTGTAGTTTCTCCTCCGTGTAGTCTACATATGGAAGGAGCTCGAGAAACTTTCTCTCATACTATGCCATTGTGAGTCCTAGACTTGTAGAGGGTCAGGCAGATCATGAGGGTGAGTGAGTGCATATGCTAGATCCACCACCATAGATAGTGGCTCGAGTGGGTAGCAAAGCACCCGAGGATACATGGGACCAGATTAGGGAGCTTCTACGCCTACAACCACCACCATTTATAGGGTCTACGGATGGGATTGAGGCTGAGGCATGGATATTGAGTTTGGAGTGTTGCGTTGGCTTGCGTCCTTATGGAGCAACCTAAAAGCACTATTTGCTACACACCTATTGAGAGGGACTGCTTCTACATGGTGGAGGCAAGAAGAGTTTAAGAGTCATTTTGTCATAGACACCGTCACTTGGGAGACCTTTCTGGAGAGATTTAGAGCCAGATATATGTCAGAGCATTTCAGACAATGTCGAATAGATGAGTTCCATGACCTCCAGTAGAGGGGTGGTATCAGAGCATAGATTCAACACTAGGAACCTAAACCCATTACGTATCAACTCATAACCTTAAAATTTTATTTTTACTTGTAGGATGCCTCCCATTACTCGTCAAGCTCGCTGACAGGGGTGAGGTCCTAGGCGTGCTTGTGTGACATGAGAGGATGTAGAACAAGAGGTAGAGGGTGCTGGAGAGGACCAGAGACCTCTCGAACAATGACCAAACCCAAACCAAGATGTACTGAATGCACTCCAAAATCTCATTGGGATTATTATGGATAGATTACCACCAGAAGATGAGTGGGTAGAACATAGGGACTTAGAGGAGCATAAGACAGTAGCTCGAGAGAGGATTCATGGTCCTAGACTTGTAGAGGGTCAAGCAGATCATGAGTCAGTGCATATGATAGAACCACCACCAAGGATAGTGGCTCGAGTGGGTGGGAGAGCACCCTAGGATACAGGGGACCAGATTAGGGAGCTTCTATGCCTGCAACCACCACCATTTACAAGGTCTACAGATGAGATTGAGGCTGAGGCTTGGCTGTTGAGTTTGGAGCGTTGCTTTGGGTTGTCCTTATGGGAGCAATCTAAAAGCATGATTTTCTATACACTGACTGAGAGAGACTGCTTCTACATGGTGGAGGCAAGAAGAGTTTAAGAGTCATTTTCTCATAGACACCCTCACTTGGGAGACCTTTCTGGAGAGATTTAGAGCTAGATATATGCCAGAGCATTTCAGACAACATTGAATAGATGAGTTCCATGACCTCTAGTAGAGGGGACTCACAGTGGCCTAGTATGAGAGCAAGTTTCTCGAGCTCCTTCCATACGTAGACTACATGAATGATGAGAAACTACAAGTCAATCTCTTCATAAAGGGATTGAATCATGCTATATCAGGTATGGTATGCATGGTACCTCTAGGAGATTTACGTTTTACTATTGAGAGGGCCATGGTGGCCAAGGAGATACATAATAGATCACATGATTCACTGGATAGGTCTCAGAACTATAATCCTGCACCTCAAGCTTCCGGATATCAGAGACCCCATTGGAAGGGGAATCAGAGACATTCATTGTGGTCTTTTAGAACCCCTTAGCAGTAGATTTAGCAGAGCCAGAGACTGAGACCACTACAAGTACAGTGGCAGTCACAGAGCCCCAGACGAGACCAAAGATCACAGGCACCGTATACACCTCCAGCTAGGACTCAACAATCCACTAGGGGTGGTTTTAGTGGGTCCAGTAGGACTGAGGGACAACAGTAGTCTAGGCCATAGGGGATACAGATTCAGGAACGAGAATCTTGTTACACATGTGGTGCCATGAGACATATAGCTAGGGATTGTCCGATGGGGCAGATAGCTGGTAGTCAGAGAGTGGCAACTTCGGAGTCAAACAGTGGGAGACATGGGTAGATCACACAAGGTTTTTGCAGCGGTTGATAACCGCTAGGCAGAGCACGAGGCCACTGTTATAGAGGCTGCAGGTATAATCCGTAGTACTAGCATTACTATTTTATTTGATTCAGGAGCTATTGATTTGTTTATTTCTCCATTGGTAGTGGAGTGTTGCAGGCTAGTGGCAAGATGTTAGTTGGGAGGTCGAGTTATCCTCGGGTGCTAGAGTGTCTGTTAGATCCCTGGTCAAAGATTGTCAAACGCAGATAGGAGACATGACCACTACGACTGACCTTTGTATTACACCTCTAGGTTCATATGATGTAGTTCTTGGCATGCATTGGCTTTGTGCCCACAATGCCAAGATGGATTGTAGACAAAAGAGGGTAGAGTGTGTGGATGGAGGCCCATATCTCTTTGTGTGATCTCGGCTATGAAGCTTAAGCAGTGCATGTGTAAGGGATGTCAGTTATTCACCATTACCATCTGTGACAAAGAGGAGAGGGAGCCTTCTCTCGATGAGCATCCTATATTGCAGGAGTTTGTAGATGTTTTCCCTTCAGAGCTACCTGGTATGCCGCCACCTAGGGCGGTTGACTTTCATATAGACCTTGTGCCAGGAGCTAAGCTAGTATTTAGAGAACCTTACAAGATGACCACTCACGAGCTCAATGAGCTCAAGATTTAGTTGGAGGAGCTCTTGGAGAAAGGGTATATTTGTCCCAGTGTTTCACCTTCGGTTGCACTTTTCATCTTCGTTAAGAAGAAGGATGGATCTCTTAGGTTGTGCATGGATTATCGCCAGTTGAATAAAGTAACCATTACAAACCGATATCCACATCCTAAGATAGATGATTTGTTTGATCAGCTACAGGGTGCCCGAGTGTTCTTGAAGATAGATCTAAAGTCAGGTTACCATCAGGTTTGGATTGTGGAGAGTGATATCCACAAGACTGCTTTTCGTATGAGGTATGGCCACTACGAGTTTATTGTGGTTCCATTTTCCCTAACGAATGCTCCAACTGTATTCATGAGTCTCATGAATGGAGTATTCCGTATATTTTTGGACAGATTTGTAGTAGCATTTTTGGATGATATATTGATTTATTCTCAGAATGAGCAGGAGCATGAGGAGCACTTGAGACAGGTTTTGCAATGTTTGAGGGATAACCGGTTATATGGTAGCTTTTGAAAGTGTGCATTCTTTAGATCAGAGGTCCACTATCTTGGACATGTGATATCAGGAGATGGGATCACAGTTGACCCATCGAAGATTGGAGCCATTATGTATTGGCCAACACCTACCATTGTGACTGAGGTCTCTAATCTTGCACCTCGTTTTGTCAGACCATTCGAGATCCTAGAGAGGATAGGAACAATTGCATATCGTCTAGGTTTTCCACCTATCCTGACATGCATCCACGATGTGTTTCATGTTTCAGTATTGAGGAGATATATTTATGATGAGTCTCATATTATAAATTGGGATGCCTTGTAGGTGGAGTCGGACGGGCAGTTGGCTTTGGAGCCCATCTTCATATTTACTCAACGGACATTGGCTCTTCGAGGAAGAGAGCTGGACCAGGTTAGACTCCAGTGGGATTGTTTTTGAAGAGGTCACAACATCATGGGACGACGCAACACAAATGATACTTGAGTACCCCCATCTTTTTGATGAACTCCAGAATGAAGTTCATGGCTAGGGGAGGAGGATGTGAGGTCCTACCCTGAACTCCAGGAGGGAGTTCATGCAAAGGGGGGGAGGATAATATAACAAGTTCCTTCAACACAAAATTTGGAAAACACTTGCTCTTTTATACACTTTGAAAATATTTTGCACAATAAAATCATAGGTTGTATTGCTGCAATTTTTTTTTGCATAGTATACTTGATTGCATAAAGATAGATGATGATTACAATGAACCACCCTCATATATAGGTGAAGAGGTGTGAGATAAAGGTGGGAGGATTCTAACTAATTGTTAACTTATTCAACATTACAGTCCTATTGTAACCCGACTTGTAATGTGATTACATGTAATTACATTTTACAATTCTACATGCGATGTGATCACATTTGCAATTACAATTACTGACTTTATATGTAATTTGTCAAAATGAAATTACATAATGCAAATACTATTTCCAAAAAATCATAAGAAAACTAAGTGTTCGGAGACACTTATTCCTCTTCATTTCTGGCCATGAATTTCTAGAACTTGCGGATATTGGTTCATCCTGTCCCCCATAAACATAGTTTGACATGAGGATGCCATCCCATTGGTTATGCTAAAGAAGGAAGGATATCTAAATCCAAGCCCCTTTAATGAAGGCATAATATAATGCCAATGGATGTATGCCATCCATTTGTCGGGGAGACCATGGACAAAGAGGATAATTAAATTATATTGGTTTTTTGATTAGATTACTAATTTGATTAAGGTGTAATATTCATTTGTCTTTGTTGGAATGGATAACTAGTTTTGTTTTTGAGGATAACAACCCATTGCAGTATATTTTGTTTTTGTTGTCTTCATTATTTTTCTTTTGCTTTTTGTTCTTCGTTGAATAGGTTTTGGGTTTGTTGGTTGGAGGGCTTACAATTGCCTATTTTCCATGTCCTCCCATGGATTTGTTCAATTTTGTATTGGGCCTTTAATTATGGTTTTTGGGTTTAACATTGTTTTCCCTTTAAGTTTAGTTCTGATTCTAATTTGGTCTATTTGGTAACAAGGTTAGAATGAGCACCTTGAGGGGAAAAAATGGATTAACATTGTTTTCCCTTTAAGTTTAGTTCTGATTCTTTGGTCTATTTCATTTTTGAATGGGGATCTTCAGGAAGAAATTTATACTAGACAAATCGATAGTTTTTTAAAAAGGAAGATATGGTTTATATCATGATTGGAAAACTCATACTCGCCTCAGACTCAAAAACCCAAAAAATTAGACTCAGACTCGGACTTAGAAAAAACTCGCGAAAGGACTCGCAAGGACTCAAAAAAGAAAAAAATCATAGTTTTACAAAAAAAAAATGAAATTAATGCATTTAAAGAATATAAGGTCCATAATTGAAACATTACACGTCATATGATCTCCAAACACTCAATATTTGAAATTTCATCATTCATACTCATAGTTTCCAAACTTTAGAATGTATAACAACATAAGTTCATAAATGTTTACAAAATTACATATAATGATATGTCCAAATGTGAAAAGCAGCAAACTAGAGACTACATCTTCCTCTTTCCTCTCCTGATATAACTCAATTTTTCAAGCCTTGAACAATAACAGATAACAAATAACAGACTTGTTTTGAGAAATAACAAATAACAAATGAGAAGAAAAATGAAAAAAACCATGTTTTAAAGTTGACTAGGCATTTTTAGTTTGCGGCGAGAGTCCATCTGCAGGACTCGGGAGTCCTAACATTGGACTCAGGAGAGTCCTGAGAAAAAACTTGGTAGTCTAAGTTGAGGGCTTACCTGGAATCTATTGGAAACTACAATTGAGACACTTGTTATATTGCCATTGATGTCAAACCTTAACTGGTAAGACAGTTGCAAGATTTGAAAAGAAGAGATAACAAGAAGACTTGATGAATGGTTGAATTATGTGAAACTACAATGGGTACTTGACAAGATAGCACCTTGACAAGGTAATATATTGTTTATCTTAAGTCTAAGTGAAGTTTGGATGAATACAAGATCAGTCTTGACCGAGTTACAGAGCAGAAGATTAAAGAAACATAAGTTCAAAATAGTTTGTGGCCGAGTAATGCCGAGTGATGTGAGTGTCGACCGAGCGCTAGTATATGCAAATTTTAGTGTTAATCGAGCATCAGTATGTGTTGAGTGTCAGAGAATTACCGAGTTACACAGAGATGACCAAGCGACAGTGCACAGTATCGACCAAGTATAAGTATTATGTCAGTTTGAGAGAGATTTGAGATCCTAGCTGACATAGTTGATTTTTTTGGGATATGTGAAGCATATTTAGATAAGGATGATTGTTGTGAAGAATTAAATGGGAATTTAATATATGTTTAACTATTTTTATGTATGGATTCAAGGTGTTTTAGGATGTATTCTACAATGTAGATGGAAATGAGATGTTGGAAGGATTCGTTGGATCTGACCTAAACCTAAGGTCTACGGTGATGATTAAATGACAATAGATTGAGTTACCTTATCAGAGAGGTATAAGATTAACCTAATTGTAGGTTATGTTAAGAGTGTGGTATGAGGTTAATTCAGTTGATTGGCAAAATCTAATTAGAAGGAAGAGAAGGCTGAAGAGAGCAGTACAGGACTGCACAATGGTGATTGCTTGAAGGATTTCCGAGCAGATCAGAGTGATAGAGATGACAATGAGCTATAATTGGATTTGTAAATTTTCAAAGTGAGTTGTATGTTTCAGATCACAATTTGTTGTTTCTTTCTAACCATTGTATCAGTTTCAAAATCTTTTTAAACAAGGTTGACCTAATAGTCATGTTGTTAAATCCTTTAATCAAGGTGACATTCTAATGGAATGGTCTAAGCCCTCTAACAAGGCTCACTTCTAACAGAGTGATTAAATCCTTTAACCGGGTCACATTTAATAGTTTGTATTGTAACCTTTAACCAGGTTGGCTTTTCACAGAGCTCACTTCAGAAGAGTGAAAAATTGGTAGCATGTTACTGGTGGTTTTTCTCATATTGGATTTCCACGTTAAATCTTGGTGTCATACTTGTGTTAATGTTATTTGATGTGTTATATTATTAAGAGTTTTATATTACGCAAGTTGATTACAATAGGACAGTATACTACAAGTTTATATTGTTGATCATATGCTATAGAGACCGAGTGGATTACTGAGTGGATTTGAGTTGGTTGAAGTGTTTGAAAGTTCAATTGGTACATCTGGACCTTGGATAACTAATTCACCCCCCTCTCAGTTGTTCTAAATCATTCTAACAATTGGTATCAGAGCTTGTGTGGTGCTTGTAGATAAACGTTTGAAGGTACTTGAAGCTAAAGATCAATATGTATAAAAAGCAGGTACCAAGCTGAACAAGGAGAACTTCCCTGCATGGAAAAGTTTGATGAAGCTACACCTAACTAGTATTGGAGATGCAGTAAAATACTATGTGGAACATGATTGCATAACAGTGCCTGCACCTATGACAGCTCAAAAAATGAAAGAAAAACAAGAACACAACCAAGCAATATGTTGGAGATTGCATCAGCCCTAAGCTATCCCGAATTTGAAAATATAAAAGATTGCAAAACTGCAAAAGAAATGTGGGATACATTGGCAACTATCTATGGAGGTGATACAAATGTATTGAGAGCCAAATATGAAAGCTTGAGAGGCAAGTTTGATGAAATGAGAATGCAAGATGGTGAAACTATTGTTCAGTATTGTAGCTGAGTTAAGGAGCTTGTAAATGCTATTAGAGGAGCAAATGGAACTATTTGTGATGATACTGAGAACCTTACTTCCTATATATGCTATTAGAGTTTCTGCTATACAAGAACTGAGATGTACTCCTGGTAACAACTTAACTCTGGAAGGTCTAGTTAGTAGACTTACTGCTTTTGAAATGTCAATTTTTGATAATTTCACTCCTAACCATGTTGATTCTGCATTCAAATCACAATAGACTCTTCATAAATCAAGAAAAGAAAAAGAAAGACATGTGAATAGTGACAGTGACACTTCTGATGAAGATCTTGATGAACTTGAAGCACTTATGGCTAGAAGCACTTATGGTAAACTTACTATAATCTGTTTTTCATGTAACAAAGTTGGCCATATTGCTGCAAGATGTCCTAACAAGAATGACAAGGACGAGAGAAGAGAAAGCAAGTATAAAGACAAAAGGGATGACATAGATTTTAGAAAGTATAAGGACTACAAGGACAAAGGTAAGAAATCCTGCTATATTGCTGAAGAAGAAACTAATAGTGAATTTGATAAATCTGATGAAAGTGATATATAAGTTGTTTATGTAGCTATGAAAGATGATTCTGATGAAGATGAGAAAAATGCACTTATTTCTTATATGAGTAAAGGTGATAAATGGATAATTGATAGTGGTTGTTCACATCACATGACGGGTGATAAAAGTAAATTTGAAACCTTAAACTATTGCAAAGGTGGTAGTGTTAAGTTTGGTAATGACAAACCATGTCTTGTGAAAGGAAAAGGATCAATAAAACTGGCTGATAAGATCATATGTGACAATGCCTATTGGGTGGAAGGACTAAACTGTAACTTGTTGAGTGTTGCTCAGTTGAATACTTCTGGATACCGAGTTGAGTTTCATCACATAAAAGCTAAGATTTTTGATGCTACTGGTGAACTGATTGGAAGTGGAGAACAAACAAGAGGTAATTTGTTCTATCTAGATTTATCTGATGAGACATGTTTGTTTGCACAATATGATGATATATGGTTATGTCATAAGAGGTTATGTCATGTGAACTTTGACAATTTGGTAAACATTAGTAAGATGAAAAGAGTAAGAGGGTTACCAAGATTGAAGAAACTTGATAATGTTATGTGTAAGCAATGTCAAATGGGCAAAATGACAAAGTCTAGTTTCAAGAGCAAAACCTATACTTTAGATGATGTTTTGGAATTGGTTCATATTGACCTTTGTGGATCTATTGGTGTACAAAGCTATCGAGGTGATAAATATTTCATACTGTTGTTGATGATTATTCTAGAATGATGACTGTAATGTTTCTCAAAGAAAAATCTGATGCTTTTCAGTTGTTTAAGTGGTATTTGGCAAAAGTTGAAAAAGAGACAGGTAAGAACTTGAGATGTTTGAGATTTGACAGAGGAGGAGAATTTATATCAAATGAGTTCAACTTATTCTGCAATGATAGAGGAATTAAAAGACAGACGTCTGCTCCAAGGACTCACCCACAGAATGACATAGTTGAGAGAAGGAATAGATCAATAATTGATTGTGCTAGAACACTGATGATAGAAAAGAATGTTGCCCAAAAGTACTAGAGAGAAGTTGTAAGTACAACAGTCTATAACTTGAACTGAGTACAAGTCAAGAAAGGTACTGATATTACACCTTATGAGTTATGGTATGGTTATGCACCTTGTAAAATATTTTAAATTTTTTGGGAGCAAATGTTATATACTGAAGGACAATAGAAATGGAAAACTTGATGCTAAAAGTGATGAAGGCATATTCCTAGGTTATTCCACTAAGAGCAAAGTGTACAAGTGTTTGAATTATAACACGAATAAAGTTGTGGAAAGTGCAAATGTTAGAATTGTTGAATATGTAGAAAAGAATGAAGTGGAATGCAAGTAAGAAACTAAAGATTACAGATCTTTCATTTACATGAACAAAGGAGAGTCCAGCAGTGTGCCTGAACTTGAAAATGAAGCTGCCGAACAATAGAATGATGCTGCCGAGCAGTAGTAAGAAAATGTTGAAATACAGAAAGACGTTGCTGAACATCAGGAAGAGACTGCCAAGGAAGAAGCAGAGACACAAAATGAACCTAAAATTAACTTTGATGATGAATATGAGAATGAACAGCAAGAGCAAAGAAGACCAGAGCCTACACTAGCAAAATATGTTAGAAGACATCATAAACCAGATCAAATTATTGAAGATAAATATTCAGAGGTCATGACAAGAAGCAAATTGGAAAATCAGACATATTTATTATGTGAATTTGAGCCGAAAACAGTGAAAGATGCTTTAGGAAATGAAGATTGGATACATGCCACGAATGAAGAAATTGAGAAGAACAAAACCTGGACACTACTACCTAGACCAAAGGACAATAATGTTATTGGAACCAAGCGGGTATTTAGAAATAAGCTGAGAAGAAGTTATAAGAAACAAGGTGAGACTGGTATGAAAAGGTTATGCACAAGAAGAAGATGTTGACTATGGTGAGACGTTTGCCCCAGTTGCAAGATTGGAAGGAGTTAGAACTCTATTGGCTTATGCAGGTTGCAAAGAATTCAAAGTATATCAAATGGATGTCAAATCAACATTTCTGAATGGAAAACTGGAAGAAGAGGTATACATTGAACAAGCTGAAGGATTTGTTGATTCAAGCAAGAAGAATATGGTTTGCAAGTTACATAAAGCATTATATGGATTGAAGCAAGCCTGTAGAGCATGGTATGAGAGATTGCACAATTACTTAGTCAAGATTGGATTTACAAGGACAAATGACAACAGTAATCTATACTTAAAGTCTGAGAAAGGTAAAGGGATATTGTTAGCTGAAATATTTGTTAATGATATCATATTTGGAGGACAAGATGTTTTATGCCAATTATTTGCAAAAGAGATGCAAACTGAATTTTGAGATGTCTATGTTCGGAGAGATCAAATTCTTTGTTGGTTTGCAAGTATATCAGATGAAGAAAGGTATCTACATTACTCAATCTAAGTATATCAAGGAGATACTGAAGACTTTTGGCATGGAGGACTCCAGACCTGTAAGTACTCCTATGGCTACTGGACAGAAACTATCAGAGACTAATGAGACAACTAAAGTGATTCAAACCCTGTATAGATCAATGATTGGAAAACTACAATATGTTGTCCACAATAGACCAGATATTGCATTAGTAGTTGGGATTGTTGCAATATTTTCTGCAAATCCTAAAGATAGTCACTTAATGGCAGTAAAAATGATTTTGAGATATTTGAAGGGAATAGATGACTATGAATTATATTACAAGAAGCATGAGAAGTTTGAACTGAAAGTTTACACAGATGTGGATTGGGCAGGTAATGTTGATGACAGAAAGAGCACAAGTGGTGGTGCATTATTTTTAGGAAAGAGATTAGTCTCTTGGAAAAGCAAGAAACAAAATTGTATTTCTCAATCCACAACAGAGGCTGAATATGTCGCAGCAGCAGTAAATTGTTCAAATATAGTATGGATCAAGCAATTGTTGAAAGGTATGAAGAAAGAAATCACAGACCCAGTTGTTATTTTTTGTGATAACACCAGTGCTATTAATATTTCAAAGAACCCTGTGATGCATACAAAGACCAAGCATATTGCTTTCAAGCATCATTACTTGAGAGAGCTAGTGCAAGACAAAGAAGTAAGACTTGAATATGTTAATACAAAGGAACAGTTAGCAAATATATTTACTAAAGCTTTACCTAAGGATGCTCACGAGTATCTAAGAGGCAAATTAGGGGTGATTACTCTATCTTATTTACTAAAGCTTTACCTAAGGATGCTCATGAGTATCTAAGAGGCAAATTAGGGATAATTCCTCTATTTGAGGCTAACTGAGATCATATGGAGTGGTTGCATCAAATGTATTACATAGAATATTTGACAGATTGATGCAAAAGGTGGTCACACTTTAGGAGTCGCCTAAAGCTGTGAAGTGTTAAGCAAAAGATGTTGATCAGTCATAAGAAAGATCATAGAGGGAGCATTGAATTCAGAAACCTGACACATAGATATCTACATATTGAAGATGTATGTCTTTGGCATTGTTGTCAAAGAGGGAGAAATACTTGAGAATACTTGAGAGAAATGTACAGTAAGGGAGTATTCAGTAAGACACTAAGAGGAAGAAATAAACAATGAGGGAGATTACACAAAGAGAAATCTATCCAAGAGGGAGACAATATTTGTATTGGAGAGAATCATAATGAAGCTAAGGACATTAATGAAAATCTATTTACATAACATACTTTTTGGATTGTTTGGGAACCTTGCATATGTTGTTTGTTTCCATGTGTTTGCCATCAATACCAAAGAGGGAGATTGTTGTAAACTACAATTGAGACAATTGTTATATTGCCACTGATGTCAAACCTTAATTGGTAAGAAAATTGCTATCTTGTAAAGTGCCATATCAATTGATTGATGAAGAAGATTTGAAAAGAAGAGATAACAAGAAGACCTAGTGAATGGTTGAGTTATGTGAAATTACAATGGGTACTTAATGAGATCACACCTTGACAAAGTTATATATTGTTTATCTTAAGTCTAAGTGAAGTTTAAATGACTCCAAGATTAGTCTTGATCGAGTTACAAAGCAGAAGATTAAAGAAACATAAGTTCAGAATAGTTTGTGCTGAGTAATGCCGAGTGATGCGAGTGTCGACCGAGCGCCAGTATATGCCGAGCAAATTTTATCGTTGACCGAGCATGAGTATGTGTCGAGTGTCAGAGAATTACCGAGTTACACAGAGATGACCGAGCGACAATGCACATTATCGATCGAGTATCAGTATTATGACAATTTGAGACAGATTTGAGATCCTAGCCGACATAGTTGATTTTCTTGGGATATGTGAAGCATATTTAGATAAGGATGATTGTTGTGGAGAATTAAATGAGCATTTAATATATGTTTAACCATTTTTATGTATGGATTCAAGGAGTTTTAGGATGTATTCTACAATGTAGATGGAAACAAAATGTTGGAAGGATTCGTTGGATCTGACCTAAACCTAAGATCTAGGGTGATGATTAAGCGGCAATAGATCGAGTTACCTGATCAGAGAGGTATAAGATTAACCTAATTTTAGGTTATGTTAAGAGTGGTATGAGGGTAATTCAGTTGATTGGCAAAATCTGAGCAGAAGGAAGAGAAGGCTGAAGAGAGCAGTACAGGACTGTACAGTGGTGATTGCTTGAAGGATTTCCGAGCAGATCAGATGATAGAGATGACAATGAAGGCTAGCTAGTGAATTAGCATTTGAGCTATAATTGGATCTATATTTGCAAAGTGAGTTGTATGTTTCAGATCACAATTTACTGTTACTTTCTAACCTTTGTATCAGTTGCAAAATCCTTTTAAACAAGGTTGACCTAATAGTCATGTTGTTAAATCCTTTAATCAAGGTGACATTCTAATGGAATGGTCTAAGCACTCTAAAAAGGATCACTTCCAACAGAGTGATTAAATCCTTTAATCGGGTCACATTTAGCAGTGTGTATTGTAACCTTTAACCGGGTTGAATTTTCACAGAGCTCACTTTAGAAGAGTGAAAAATTGTTAGCATGTTACTAGTGGTTTTTCCCATATTGGGTTTCCACGTTAAATCCTGGTGTCATACTTGTGTGAATGTTATTTGATGTGTTGTATTATTAAGAGTTTTATATTCTGCAAGTTGATTATAGTAGGACAGTATACTGCAAGTTTATATTGTTGATCATATGCTATAGAGACCGAGTGGATTACTGATTGGATCTAAGTTGGTTGAAGTGTTTGAAAGTTCAATTGGTACATCTGGACCTTGGATAATTGATTCACCCCCATCTCTCAGTTATTCTAAATCATTCTAATAGACTCGTCTTGCGAGTCCATGGCGAGTCGACTCTGCTCGCTCATAGACTCGCGAGTCCTCCAATTTTTCCATCTATGGTTTGTATGTTATTCTTTGTATGGTTTGAAGTAGTTGACATGGATATTGTATCAAAAGATTGATGCTTTCACATTAGAACATGGGTTTGTTAGGATTTAGGAGTGATTGTGATGCTAATCTTGTCTTTGTTGCACTATGTTCTTTCCAATTGTTCCTTAACTTTGAGTGTGATTTGTATAGTCCTCTTGACAAATTTTGATGCTTTGGGGACCTCATTATCTTGACCTACTTCAAAATTGTCTCATGATTTCACATTAGAACTTGGGTTTGTTAGGATTTAGGAGTGATTGTGATGCTAATCTTGTCTTTGTTGCGCTATGTTCTTTGCATTTGTTCCTTAACTTTGAGTGTGATTTGTATTGTCCTCTTGACAAATTTTGATGCTAAAAGATTGATGCTTTCACATTAGAACTTGGGTTTGTTAGGATTTAGGAGTGATTGTGATGTTAATCTTGTCTTTGTTGCACTATGTTCTTTCCAATTGTTCCTTATCTTTGAGTGTGATTTGTATAGTTCTCTTGACAAAATTTGATGCTTTGGGGACCTCATTATCTTGACCTACTTCAAAATTGTCCTTTGCTGACTAAAAACACTGCTAAAAAGTTGTAGCAGAAAAGAAAGGTTTGAAATCGCAGCAGACAAAGACCTTGGATTGCTACCTTATCTTTGGGTGGAGACAAGGAAGGAAGAAAAAATAAGTCACAACATTAATAACAAAACCTTGGGCAAAAATAAGCAATAAATTAGGGCTGACCAGGGAAAAAACAAGCAGTACATTAGTGCCATCCAGGTTAAAAATAAGCTAATAAAAAGGGGCCAACCTAGGGAAGCGATTTAATGAATATGTTAATTATTCCTTAAATTATCCTCCGAAAGATAGTAAGGGCCAACCTTGGGCTGCGATTTAAGGAAGTTGATTATAATCCATTATATTATTCTCCAAAAGACAGTGATCATGAAAAGGTGTGACTCTTGAAATGGAAATGATGGGTTGAAGAGTTGTGACTCCATCCCAATTGAAGGTATAAATGTAATGCCCCCTTCCTAATTTTCCCTAGAATTTGCCATAATATCATAATTGTAACAAGTTAGAGTTAAGGTTACATCTTACCAAGTGAATTTTTCTTTAAATAATGTTATACTGGATTTAAATCCCACAATCATAACATAAACAACATAGACAAATATATATCTATATTTCTATTTAATGATCAAGGTTAGATAAGACCGCAACATAACCATATACTATTATTATGTAAGCATATTAAAGATTGGAGGAAGGTCCATCCAAAGCCATTTCTACACTTAACCCAAGATTGGATGTATACCAGAGCCCTCCTCTTTGCTTGATTAGTGGTTTGCTTGTACTTGCTTTCCCTATCCATGTCTTATCCTCCCAAAGAAACATGCCATCTTGCAGAATAGTTTGTGGTTTTAAGGGGTTTTCTCGGTCCTATGAAGTGCCCACTTTGCCTCTTTACATGATGTATACCAGAGTCCTCTTTGCTTGCTTAGTGGTTTGCTTGTACTTGCTTTCCCTATCCATGTCTTATCCTCCCAAAGACACATGCCACCTCAGAATTGGGCCAAGGCTATAAGGGGGTTTCTCGGTCCTATGAAGTGCCCATTTTGCCTCCTTACATGATGTATACTAGAGTCCTCTTTGCTTGCTTAGTGGTTTGCTTGTACGTGCTTTCCCTATCCATGTCTTATCTTCCCAAAGACACATGCCACCTCAGAATTGGGCCGAGGCTGTAAGGGGTTTTGTCGGTCCTATTTAAGTGACTTTTTTGCCTCCTTACATCATGTAAGTGCTCTCTTAGCCTCCTTACAGATTGCAAGTGCTCTCTTGGTCTCCTTACACAACTCTCTTTATCCTCCTCTTACACCTCAAACCATTCCTACGAGGTGGGTTGCAGACAGTTGAGAACATCCTCTATTATATTATGAACATTCATCTCCGCATTATCTATTATTCATAAATGCATGTATATAAATATTATTGATAAATGCATGTATATGGATATATCACAATTTCTTGTAAATAGGATGGATGCTGAAAATGAAAGATCTGATATAATATCATTTTGCTGATCTGCATATAAATTCTTGGGTCTAATTGCTGCTCAATCTTATGAATCACCCTTAGTACTTTCGGGCGCTGGTGCTGACTTGCTCTTATACTTCTTGATAATTGATTGGCAGATGCAAAGGACTGCTGAATATGTTAGATTGCTGATGATATAACCTTCTGAATGTTTTTATTTCTTGAATGATCCCTTCCACTATCGCAGCCCGCCTCCTTTTATATCTCATTTCCTCCTTGAGGAGTGGCGACCCTTGAGAGGAGACATACCTCTTTATTAATTGCAAACTAATTGTTTACTTCCTTCTTGATCTCGCCCCTTTAGATTTACTAAATTATTATTCATTATTTCCGTGATTGCTAATAATCTTTAATCTGTGTTTGTTGTGGCTTGATTATAGTTATCGGTGAAGTTTTGATTAGCGTTTTTACTTGATTAGCAGACTACCCCCTTTTTCTCTCTCCTCTTTTGGTGATAAGAGCCTTCTCCCTATGCGGGGGGGCATGACGAAAAAGTGTTGGGTGGATATTTTGCAACCAACAGTTTTAAGGATCAATTGCAAAACATCGGTTCCAACTATAGTGTGTGAGACAGTCTCTCCTAATTATAAGGGAAGGCTCCCCTTTCTTATTGCTACTAAATTCAGAAAAATACTTAACTACTATTTACACTAAGCTAAATTGGGGCAGGACATTCATCCTATTCTCTTATTTCAGAATAGATGTTACCATTACAATACGATCTTTAATAAATGATGTATTTCACTTACAAAACATTCGTTGGAGCAATAATCATGATAAATAGAAGATTAAACATAAGAATAACCTTCAACGTACTAGCAACTTTCAATAACTTAGGAGTCCTGAAAAGCTCAAAGTCTTTCAATGACCCCTTATGGGATTAAGAGAACAACAATGAACAAATGTGCAGCTCAAAATCTCCAACACTTATTTCACCTTGCATGTACAAACGAAGAAAGTGAAGCAACAAAAAGTTTGCAAGCTATTTCCTTGCTTGAGCATTCAGACTTGATAAGCAGCTCAAAGTCTGCAAGACCAAATCTGAAACCAAATTATAGCTTTGAATGAAATATGCAGCTCAAAGTCTGCTAGATTGAGTTCAAATCCCTTTTGAACAAAATCACAAAACTCACAATCAAATCTAGAAACTATCGTCACATAACACCTTGGTGCATAGCACCTCCCATTTTGGATTGAAGTGTGGTTAGTTGGTGTTTAGGGTTGTTTAGGGGTCTTTGATATGTTTGTAATAATATCCATAAGTTTTGGATCCAAGCTTGTTCATTTAGATTTGTAAGAGCACAAGTTGCTCCTAGGTGAAAATGTTGTCACAATGGTCTAAAATTGTAAAAGTTGCTAATTTTGAGCAACTAGGGGATATGGTCTCCTCTAGGGTCCTATGTGTCCTAACTAGGGTCTTAGGATGGGTCAAAGTGCATCGAGTTGACCAAATTTGTCAAAGAGCAAATAATGAGAAAAAGTTACTAGCAACTAGCAACTTTTGCAAAAAGTTGCTCCATGAGGAAATGGACGGTTGTAACCACCCATGCTCGGGTATTTGAGCATGGATTGAATATTTTGGAAGGTGAATGGAGTTTTAGTTATAGACCACACGTGTGAGCATTCTGTATGGATGATTCTTTGAGTTTTACTTGCATTTGCAGTGTTTTTGCACCCTTTTACGCCTGTGTACGGATTAGATTGTGCAATCTGACTCCATGGGAATGCAGAGTTTTGTTTTAGCTTTCTTTTGCATATACTAGTTTGTTTTCAAGTTAAGGCATTGTAAAGTTACACTTAGATTTAGGTGACCGTGTCTGCAATTCCATTTGCAGAGTTGCAGGAACAAAAATGGCTCTAACCTAAGCATCCACGGTTGAAAATGAATGAAACCTTGTGGAATGATAGGTTAGGGTCTGTACATAGTGTTTTTGTTTTCCTTTTTGTTCTTGCAACTGAACTCCTAGGCGTGGAGTGATGCCCTAGGCTGACTGCTTGGATTAGGTGAGCCAGGACAGAGCGAAGATGGAATTGAAACAACACACCCATGATCTTGTATGGACAACTTAGTGGCATGTGTGGAATCCCTAGAGTGTCTCCTTGAAGGATCAAGAGGTTTCAGAAGTTGGTGTGAAGTTTGAAGACCAATTGAATGCAATTTGCAGTGCCTGGTCCAGAGGCCGTAAAGATAGCCTAGAATCTAGGGCCTGGAAGCAAATAGGGTTGTGGGTGTCTTGAAGAACTATACCTTTGGATTCTTGAAGGGCTAGGTGATAGCTTTCAAAATCATATGGTCTTCCATAGGGTTGTTTGGAAGAATTTGCAGCATTTGACTAAAAATAGCGAAAATAGACCTAATTGAATTAGGCCCAATTAGGCCTATCTTGGAGTAGTGATAACAAAGAGATGATTATAGTGGCCAGAAGTGTGTGAAACACCTAGAATGGACATGTAAGGTCCTTTGAACATAGGCTAGGGCCTGAGAGGTGTTTGGGAATATCCTAAGCAAGGGTTTAGGGTTCTAGGGGAATATCTAGTGAGAAAACAAGGTAATTGGAGGACTAGTTGGACTAGTTGGAATTGGTTGTGCATTGTTTCTTCATCATCTCAACTATACCTAGGAGGCAAGTTGAATTTAGGGTCTAGGAGGCCAATCTTGGTGAAGGAGACATAGGTGTTGGAAACCATTGGACGGGTTAAAGAAGTTGATAGCAACTTGGAGAAGGGTAAGCACTCAAACTCTAGACCCTCTGCATCAGAGTGGTATCAGAGCCAGAACTACAGTAAGTTTGGTGTATGTCTGAAGGGAAGGAGAGCCATGAGGTTGATAGTATGCCACCCATGGCAATGAGCAAGGATGCCATAGTGGACTTGGTCTAAGAACTATTGGCAAAGGCCAATCTGACAGAGACTAAGGGTAAGAGGAGAGTCATTGAATGGGGAGATGAAAGTGATGAAGAGGATGAAAGCCAGACACGAGAGACAACTATCAAAGGCAAAGAAGTGGAGATGGATAAGGAACAAAAGGTATTCTTGGATGCTTCTAAATCCATCAACAAAGATAGTATGGAACACATTCCTTACTATAGTGGCAGTTTGAATGGTGAAGAGTTGTTGGATTGGCTAGAGGCCATAGACAATCAATTTGATTATAAAGAAGTGTCAGAGGAGAAGAGAGTTAGTTATGCCAAGGCTAGACTCAAGGGATCAACATTGGTATGGTGGAATATGATGCAAGATGATAGGGTAACCACTGGTAAGAAGAAAATACTCTCTTGGGATAGAATGAAAATCAGATTGAGGGCACAATTCTTGCCCACTGATTATGAGATACAAATGTATCAGAAGTTGCAGAACTTAAGGCAAAAAGAGCTGACAGTAAGTGCTTATACTGAGGAATTCAACAAGTTGAGCCTAAGGGAAAGAAGACAAGAAGAAGAAGTAGAAAAGGTAGCAAGGTATCTCAATGGATTGAGACAAGGAATCCAAGATGAGATAAACATGATGGCCCTTGACAGTATGCACAAATTCTTTCAATTAGCATTGAGAGCAGAGGAGAAGGCTAGAAGGAGCAATGATTTCCAATAAAGAGGTAGAGGCAATAGAGGATTCAGAGGTAGGGGTAACTTTGGAAGAGGTCAAAGTCCAAGTAGGCTAGAAGAGACTCAGTCTACAGAAAACAATGGAGGTAATCAGTATAGGGGTTCATTTCAGAGAGGAGGATACAGAGGAAGAGGACCTCCAAGAGGTAGGTTTCAATCACAAGGTAGGACTGACTTTGTCTTCACTGGCAGATGCTATAATTGCAACCAAGTGGGTCATACTATGGGCAAATGTCCTGAGAAATTTACCACCTCATTCATTGGAGAAAGGACTCAGTTAGTGCATAAAGATGACACCCAAAGTGTCACCTCACCAATCTCCAAGGAAGGGCCAATATTGGATGGAGAAAACCTCATGTTGAGAAGAACTTTATTAAAAGTTCCTAGTGTTGCAGAACCACCTCAAAGAAAGAGTCTGTTTAAGACTACTTGTAGGTCACATGGGAAGCTTTGCAAGGTGATAGTGGACTCTGGTTCCACAGAGAACATAGTGTCAATGGAGATGGTGGACAAACTAAAACTTAGAAGGATACCACACACTACTCCCTACAAGGTGTCATGGCTAAATAAGGGCCAGCAGATAGTGGTGGATGGACAAACTTTGGTAGAGTTTTAAATAGGGGAGTACAAAGACAAGGTGTTATGTGACATATTGCCTATGGATGAATGTCATCTCCTTCTAGGATGTCCATGGAAATATGATGTGAAGGCCATACATGATGGGAAAAAGAACAACTATGTGATTACTAAACAAGGGAAGAAGTTTCAAATGGATCCTTTGCAAGAACCTAATGAAGAGAAGCATGTGGGGACTAGTGTGATGCTCTTGAGTGGAAAGGAGTTCCTTAAGGTCATGAAGAAGGAAAGAGGGGTGTGTTGTGTAGTGATAGTGAAACCAAAAGAAGAGACTAAGGAGAAAGTCAATATGCCACAAGAGGTACAAGCATTGTTGGAGAAGTACCATGAGATAGTGGATAGTGGATTGCCTTGTGCATTGCCACCCACGAGGGATGTGAGTCATCAAATAGACCTCATACTAGGAGCTAATCTACCTAACAAGGCAGCATATAAACTGACTCCAAGTCAGAATGCAGAGATTTCTAAACAAATTCAAGAATTGCTATGGAAAGGACTTATAAGGAAGAGTTTAAGTCCCTATGCTGTGCCAACTGTCCTTTCACCTAAGAAGGATGGAAAATGGAGGATGTGTATTGACTCCAGGGCTATTAACAAGATTACAATCAGATACAGATTTCCCATTCTCCGGATTGAGGATTTGTTGGACAATTTGAGGGGTTCTTGTTATTTCTCCAAGGTGGATTTGAAGTCAGGGTACCATCAAATCAGAGTGAGTCATGGTGATGAGTGGAAGACAGCCTTCAAGACAAATGAAGGGCCGTATGAGTGGCTTGTAATTCCCTTTGGCCTAACAAATGCACCTAGCACATTCATGAAGCTCATGAATGAAGTGCTAGCAGACTTTATAGGTAAATTTGTAATTGTTTACCTTGATGACATTTTGATCTTTAGTAGGTCTAAGGAGGAGCACATGAAGCACTTGAAAATGGTTTTGAGGAGGCTACACCAAGAGAAGTTGATGATCAACCAAGAAAAATGTGAGTTTTTGAAAACTGAATTAGTATACCTTGGATTTGTTGTGGCTAATGGATGTATGAAGATGGATCTTGATAAGGTCAAGTCTATATTGGAATGGCCAACACCTAGATCCATAGGAGATGTTAGGAGTTTTCATGGATTAGCCTCTTATTATAGAAAGTTTGTGAGAAAATTTAGCCATGTATGTGCACCAATACTAAACACTATTAAAGGAGGAATCAAATGCCAGTTCAAATGTGGACAGAAGCAACAAATAAGGGCTTTGAAATGTTGAAGAAAAGGATAGCAGAACTACCTACTCTTAGGTTCCCTAACTTCAATCAGTTATTTGTGGTGGAGTGTGATGCTAGTGAACTAGCCATTGGGGCAGTGTTGAGTCAAGAGGGGCATCCTGTGGCATTCTTCTCAGAGAAGTTGAGTGAAGCCAAGCAAAAGTACTCCACCTATGATTTGGAGTTGTATGCAATGGTGTAAGCACTCAAAAAGTTGAGACATTATCTCCTACCAAGGGAATTTGTGGTCTATACCAATAATCATGCCCTTAGCTTCTTGAATGGGCTAGAGAAGTTGAACCAAAGGCACCTAAAATGGGTAGAATCTTTGCAAGCATATACTTTTGTCATAAAACACAAGAAAGGTGTTAGCAAAAAAGTTGCAGATGCTCTGAGTAGGAGAGTGTTGACTATTCAGGAGATACAATTGCAGAGTGTAGGGATGAGTGATCTTAAAGACCTCTACAAAGAAGACCAAGATTTTAAGGATGTTTATGAACCATGTGAGAAGTTCCAATAGGGGTTTAAAGTAGAGTTTACTGATTATATGTTGCAGGAAGGACTATTGTTCAAAGGACACTTGTTGTGTATACCCCAATGCTCAATGAGGGAGAACATAGTCAAGGAGAAATACCAAGGAAGCTTGGGTGGCCACTTTGGAGTGGACAAGACACTTGAGTAAGTCAATAGGCATTACTATTGGCCTAAATTACAGTCAGATGTTAGGAATTTTGTGGAGCAATGTCAGATATGTCAGAGAGCCAAAGGATAAAGTAGTAACACTAGATTGTATCAGCCTCTATCCATACCTCAGAGACCTTGGGAGTGCTTGAGTATGGACTTTGTTTTGGGACTACCTAAGACACCTAGAGGACATGAGAGTGTGTTTGTAGTGGTGGACAGGTTTAGCAAGATGGCACACTTCATTCCTTGTAGACAAACTAATGATGCTTCACATATTGCAGGTCTATTCTTCAGGGACATAGTGAGAATCCATGGATTGCCACTGAACATAGTAAGTGATAGGGATAGTAAGTTTGTGGGCCACTTTTGGAGGACCCTTTGGAAGATGTTAGGAACAAACTTGTCTTTCTCTTCATCCTATCATCCTCAATCAGATGGGAAAACTGAGGTAGTCAATAGGTCTTTAGGCAACCTATTAAGATGCTTGACTAAGCAGCATGGATAGTCATGGGATCACATTATAGGCCAGGCAGAATATGCATATAATGACTCCATTAATATGAGCACTGGTAAGAGCCCGTTTGAGATAGTTTATGGGGCTAATCCAAGAGGGATCTTGGAGTTGAGGGATCTCAGTTTACAGGATAAAAGGAGTGCACAAGGAGAATCCTTTGCAGAGCAAATGAAAGAGCTACATGACCAAGTCAAGAAGACTTTACAACAAGTTAACAAGTACAAGGCCAAGGCAGATAAGACAAGGAGGGATTTTCAATTCAAGGTTGGGGGATATGGTACTTTCCTACCTTAGGAAGGAGAGATTGCCTAAAGGTAAGCCAACCAAGCTAATGATGAAGAAGATATGACCATTAAAGATATTGCATAAGTATGGTAAGAATGCTTATGAGGTGGAGTTGCCACCTGATTTGGGTATCTCACCCATTTTCAATGTGTGTTATTTGTATTCCTATAAGGGTCTACCCTCATACACTGGTCAACAAACTCTTTCAGATTTGGGAGAAGAAGATTGGGTCAGAGATTTGCCTACTCCTCAACCTCTGCAGTTGGACAGTGTATTGGACTTGAAGGTGATCAAGAAGACCAGAAAAGGTACTTACAGGGAGTATCTTGTGAAGTGGCAAGGGATACCTAATTCTGAAGCCACTTGGATGGATGAAGCAAACATATTGAAGCATGGAGTCACCATTGAAGACCTCCTAACTCAAGGGACTTGAGTTCTTTGTCCCAGGGGAGTATGGTGCAGAGCACCTCCCATTTGGCTTGAAGTGTGGTTAGTTGGTGTTTAGGGTTGTTTAGGGGTCTTTGATATGTTTGTAATAAGATCCATAAGTTTTGGATCCAATCTTGTTCATTTAGATTTGTAAGAGCACAAGTTGCTCCTAGGTGAAAATGTTGTCACAATGGTCTAAAATTGTAAAAGTTGCTAATTTTGAGAAACTAGGGGATATGGTCTCCTCTAGGGTCCTATGTGTCCTAACTAGGGTCTTAGGATGGGTCAAAGTGCATTGAGTTGACCAAATTTGTCAAAGAGCAAGAAATGCTCAAAAGTTGCTAGCAAATTTTGCAACTTTTGCAAAAAGTTGCTCCATGAGGAAATTGTCGGTTGTAACCACCCATGCTCAGGTATTTGAGCATGGATTGAAGATTTTGGAAGGTGAATGGAGTTTTAGTTACAGACCACACGTGTGAGCATTCTGTATGGATGATTTTCTAAGTTTTAATTGCATTTGCAGTGTTTCTGCACCTTTGTACGGCTGTGTACAGATGCGATTGTGCAATCTGACTCCATGGGAGTGTAGAGTTTTGTTTTAGCTTTCTTTTGCATATACTAGTTTGTTTTCAAGTTAAGGCATTGTAAAGTTACACTTAGATTTAGGTGACTGTGTTTGCAATTCCCATTCGCAGAGTTGCAGGAACAAAACTGGCTCTAACCTAAGCATCCACGGTTGAAAATGAATGAAACCTTGTGGAATGATAGGTTAGGGTCTTTACATAGTGTTTTTTTTTTCCTTTTTGTTCTTGCAACTGAACTCCTAGGCTTGGAGTGATGCCCTAGGTTGACTGCTTGGAGTAGGTGAGCCAAGACAGGGCGAAGATGGAATTGAAATAGCACACCCATGATCTTGTATGGACAACTTAGTGGCATGTGTGGAAGCCCTAGAGTGTCTCCTTGAAGTATCAAGAGGTTTCAGAAGTTGACATGAAGTTTGAAGACCAATTGAATGCAATTTGCACTGCCTGGTCTAGAGGCCTAAAAGATAGCCTAGAAACTAGGGCCTGGAAGCAAATAGGGTTGTGGGTGTCTTGAAGAACTATACCTTTGGAATCTTGAAGGGCTAGGTGATAGATTTCAGAATCACATGGTCTTCCATAGGGTTGTTTGGAAAATTTGCAGCATTTGACTAAAAACAGTGAAAATAGACCTAATTGAATTAGGCCCAATTAGGCCTATCTTGGAGTAGTGATAACAAAGAGATGATTATAGTTGCCAGAAGTGTTTGAAACACCTAGAATGGACATGCAAGGTCCTTTGAACATAGGCTAGGTCTTGAGAGGTGTTTGGGAAGATCCTAAGAAAGGGTTTAGGGTTCTAGGGGAATATCTAGTGAGAAAACAAGGTAATTGGAGGACTAGTTGGACTAGTTGGAATTGGTTGTGCATTGTTTCTTCATCATCTCAACTATACCTAGGAGGCAAGTTGAATTCAGGGTCTAGGAGGCCAATCTTGGTGAAGGAGACATAGGTGTTGGAAACCATTGGATGGTTTAAAGAAGTTGATAACAACTTGGAGAAGGGTAAGCACTAGAACTCTAGACCCTCTGCGTCTCACCTTGAATCAACACAAAGTCTAAAAGCAAGTTGTCTTTGATTGAAAGCAATTTAATTTACATCCAAGCCCAAATTCTTAGAGTGCATATACAAACTGGTGGAGTTTTCTTGCATTGTCAAATGATGATTATTTACAACCAACCCTCTTGTATTTATAGAAGAGAGGTTGTGAGAAAATGATGGAAAACTAACTACCTAAGGTTGACTTATTCAACATTACAGTCCGATGTGTAATTGCAATTTTTTGCTTTACATGTGACATTACATATGCAATTGCAATTTTTTTCTTTTCATGTAACATGTCAAAACTAAGTTACAAAATGCATGATGAAAACTAATCTAAGTATCTTACAAGACACGATTCTTATTACATCACCCTCTGATAGAGAGGTCCTCTTGTCGCTATATCGCTATTGCTTGAAATCTTCAAAAATAACACTTTGACCCCTGCATTTGATGGCATCAACAAATCACTGATTTTAATTTTATCCCATGACTGAAAAATGTTCATGATCCTTCTTATTGGTCTGCTACCACATGCTTTGAATCAGTCTTGAAAGCATTCTAATACTGATGAAACTTGAATTTCATCTTTTCCTTAGGTGTGATGGTTGGCTCTTCTGCCTTCGGTTGAGCACCTGTAGTGCTGAGATTGGTTGACATTGTCCATGAAGCTCATACGTTGTTTTTGGAACTTGGTGGATCATGTGTACAAGCTAGGCTTCAAACAAGGCTGAAGTGAAAAGTTTCTTTTTGCGGGCCATAGTTGCAATTCGGGGATTTTGGAGTGCACTGCAGGTGAAGGTGCAAGTGTTGTTCAACTTGTAATGCTTTATGTAGTTGGACCAAAAGGTTCCTACTACAAGGGAAAAACATAAGTTTTTAAGTGTAATCGGGATTTTTAGACCCAACTACACTTAGGATTGTATGTGTAGTTGCATATGTAGTTCAACTTGCAATTGGGTAAAAAATCCCTGATTGCACTTGTATTTGGAATTTTCAAAGGGTATTGTCAGGATTTTTGGATGCGATTGCGCATTTGACTGCATGTAACAAAACATGTAGTTGGTGTGAAAATTCCCGATTTGGATATAACTGGTATGTGGATTTTTGAGGTGATTGCACTTTTGATTACATGTAAAAGTACATGTAATGGGTGCTAAAATCCCCGATTTGGGAATAAGGAAGAATGAAAATAAACTAACAACGGGAATTTTGGACATGGTTGCGTATTTCATTGCATGTAATGTCACATGCAGTGGTATATGCAAAAGGTATGAAAATATCCGAAATTCACAGTGGGTAGGTTTGAAGATGAAATGTTTAGAAAATTATGCACTTTGCACTTCATGTATGGCTGCACGTAATCGCTATTCAACATCCAATTTTCAAAGAGGGATACCATCTCAAGGATTTGATGTTTATATGTAAGAACATAAATTTAATATATGTACTTTGAAATGTGTTGGCTAAAATTTTTGTAAGTCACTTTTACAACAACTTACAAAATTGTGATTTTAGGCAACGTTAAATGAGATTTCTCTCCTCTTAGCAATAGGAGAGGCTCCTTTCTTACCCAAGGTGGCTCAATAAGGATGTAATTGATATTCACAAAAAAGGGCGACACTCATTATCAATTCCTCTTCTTTCGGGAATGATTTACATATATTTTTCAAAGCACTAAAATAAAATTACATCAAAAAGAGCTTATTGCTATGGTAATATCAATAGCCTTCTGGTTGACGTAAGAACAACCAAGAGTATACCCATTTTATTCCTAATGAAACAGTTATAGAAACCCAAAGTTTGCTACACTTGTTTCCAATAGATAAACTATCAAGTATACAATAAAGCTCGAAGTCTTTAATTGTATACCTTCTAAAGTTTACAAAGATATTTAAAACAGAGGCACATAGTCACTCGGTTCTTCGTATCTGAAAGCCACTATAAACTACATCAACTTGCTACTATTGTAACACAGTCTACAAAAGTATGCAGATCAAGCACTTACGAAATTATGACAACAGGAATAATACTACTTGATGAACTCAAGATTGAATCATGCATGCAACATAAGAATACACAAACTCACAAAGTTTGAACTAACTGGCTTCTTTTATTCACTTTGAGACTATTTGTACTATGAAACACAAATTTTTCACCTTAGAAGAATTTCAGCATAGTCTACTTTCATAAAAATAAAAGATCCTTTTTGTAATAAATCTCATTCCTATAAAAAGATGAGATGGGAGAAACCAAACAAACTTTGACCTATTCTATAACTAAATTTGACTTATTCAAACTGCAAGTCCTAATGTAACTGACCTACAATTTGATTACATGTAATAGCTTTTTCAGGTGATGAGGTCACTTGCAAATACAACTTGTTTTTCATTTACATGTAATCTGTCAACAACAAAAAGAACAATTACTCCTAGAAAGCATATAAAATATGTGAAGTATCACATGACACTTCAGGATCTCCTTCAGAGATTGTTCATGAAAGTCTCGAATCGGTGAATGAATTCGTGTATTGCTCAGGACCCGGTATACCTATATGTTGAGCCACAACAACTATTTTAATGACTGTGTCTGCACACCTGGAAATAACTTTACTGTTTTCTTTAAGTACAACCTGAAGATGATCTAGAAAAAATCTCAAACTGGTGAGCTTGTTCATGGAACTTATAGTAAAATAATCTGCCTCAAGCTCTAGGTGAATCATTAACAGGAGCTCTGATACGACAATGTCCTTTGAAATCAGCTCATTTTTCTCTCTTATAAACTTGCATAAGAGTTCCTTGAACCCTTTGTTGATGACACAGTCCTTTTCTTCACAGGTCTCAATGGCCACCTTCACATATTTCATTAGCCCCTCAATAACCTGACCCTTATTTACCATCAATTCCTGATATTCAATGTACATTTCCCGAGAGGAAATGACCTCATTCACACAACACATCCAAATCAATTTTTGAAAACTTGTTCCAGATTTTTAAATCCTTCTCTAAAGTCTTTAGATCTTGATTGAAAGCATCCCTTACCAACTGTGTCCCTTGAGTCATCATCTGACCAACCCAATCATTGACAACTTTCGCTCTGTCCCCCATCTTCTCTGCTTGTTTAATTGACTTCTCTGAGATGGAATAAGTGATAGGATTAACTTGTTCTGATGTTTTAGTGATCTTTTAGATTATTGCTAGTAATTGGGCCTTCTCATCCTTAAGCTGATTCTTCTTGGCCAATAGGTGATCATAACTTTGAGCTAGTATTGCCACTGAGTCTTGAGCATCATTTTTAAATCCAGCATGCGTTTGCTTCCCCAGTTCCACTCTTGTGATCCTGTAGTCAGATGCTTACAACTCATCTTGTGTTTTTTCAACAAGAGGCTCCAAAACTTTAGCATACTTCATCTTATTCTGATCAACCACCACTCTGGAGACTATTTTCGCCTTCTTGCTCACGTGAGGCTTGTTCCTCTTTAGTTACTAAAAATTGAAGTCATCTCGCAAGACTCTTGCTTTTTCATCTTTGGAGTAATAAAACTAAGCCAAGGAGGTAAGCTATAAGAAACACTTTGTACTAGAGCAGTGGTGGCTAATGTAGACACTGATTCTGATTGCACAACGGTTGTCATGATGGGTGGCTCTTCACTCTGAATGACTACAAGAGGTTGAATACTCTGATAGCCTTCAACCATAAACTTGTCAAAGTTCACAATTGAAGTGTCCAGGAGCGGCAAGAAACATCCAAAAAACTAGGATATGTGGAATAAGCTTCAAATACATTCTCCAGGCTATCATATTGATCCTCAAAAATGGATGCAGGGACAAATGAAGAAATAGGCACTATAGATGAATCCATAGGAGGAACACAAACTGTAGAAAATGAATCCACATCGGTGTCAAGGGGTGACATAGGAGCTTCATCAGGTAAAGACACTGTGATAGGAATCACAATAATCATCTTTGTACTTAACACAAGAGATGCTTCTAGGGTATGACCTTCTTGCAATTCATCTTCACTACCCACAATTTGTATTCTTTCTTGTGCCATATCTTTTTTTGTCAATACTCCTTCTGATGGCCGAATCAAGGCTTTGCCCCCTTTGATTTTGAGCTTTGTTGTCCCTACAACTTCTGATGAAGAAGAACCTTCCTTAGTCTTGACTTTTATCTTAGATCTACGCCCAATTGGGCATGCAGTGTCAAAATCCTTGCCAGGTTTGATATTAATTGTTTTGATGCCCCTTCGTTTCAGCCATGCATTAGTATTGGCTAGAATAGACTGAAACCTGGCAAAGATGGATATACTTTCTTTTGTGACCTCTGAATAGGGGTAATAAGATGCTTTTCAATGCGTCATTCGTGATACTCAGGATCACAAATATCTTCATCATCCTCAACACCTTTAGGAATCTTTGTTAGATTCAAGTCTATGATCTACTTCAGAGTTAACCTGTTGTAATCCATCCTCCTTATGTCATCCTCTGTGCATAGATCAATCTAGATATCCTCAAGGCGATGGAGGTGAATGAAAGCTCTCTTGATTTTATCATTCATGCCCCAATAGTCAAAGTTCTTTCTGAGTTTAAACTTTGTAAGTTTAATCTCTTGCAATTCTATCTCCATACACTTTTCTTTTGGTGAGGTAATCAACACATATATCCCTATTTGGAGTGGGTTTTGTGTGGAGATGCCAATTCTTGCCTTGTGCTAATTTGACTGATAAGCTTGAACTGCCATGAGTTGCCTTTCTAGCTCCATCAAGATGATTCTGTCTATAGGATATGGTGGAAGCTATGTACAACTCATTATCAAAATAACCAACCATCATGTAGATAAAGGTTGGGAATTGTAGAAATAGGCATCCATACTTGTTCACATCTGACACTATTCTTTTTTGGAGTGTTTTATCAAAAAGGCAAATGCAGTATGTATAGAATGCATCATGTACTCTTCTACTAGTGTATCTTGCTAGTTTTCAAGGTCAATTGCTCATAATACTCCCAAACAAGAACCAATGACCTATCACCCTGAGTGGAAAGAGCAGCGAAAGGTCTGAGAGAGGCCATAATATATACCAAGTAATTCATATAAAAAGTGAGCGTGGTAGGAATCCGAGCCAATTGCTCACACAAAGCATCATTGATGATTCATCCAAGTCTCAAAGACATTGTATTCTCTTAAGCCCATGACCCTGTTAAGAAGAGTAATCAAGTCATTGATTTCCTCTTTGAAATCAAGGCAACATATCTTCTGGGAAGATATGTTGCCGGAAAAAAAAAGAAAAGAAAAGAAAAGAATCATCCTGTAGCATAACTTAGTATCTCCCTCAAATAGTTCTTTACATAATAGGATTCTTACACATTTACAACAATCTATTAGAGCCTCATAGACTTAACAAGAATAACATTGTTCTAATACCACTTCGTTCAATATAGGCATGTGGGTTTTAATGAAAGATAGCCCTATCTAGCCTCTTGTTACACAACAATACATTATATGAAAAGTAGAAGACATCATCACCACTTACAAGTGCAAAATTAACAATATAAAACTACAAGAATATGCCTATAGTTAGGGATGATTAGCATAATGTTGAGATGCCCCCTACATCAGGCCTCATTTCGTAATAAAATACGAGCCCTTGCTCATGTGGATAAAAGTTGACCCGGCTTAACCATGAGGTATCCTTAGCAAGTTAGGTCTTCTAACTAATTAGATAATTGTGGTAAGTTTGCCTAAATGCTCGGGCTCAAAATGAACTCATTTCCTTCTCGTTATTTCTTAGGTAGTCATTCTTTCAATTTATTCAATTGCATTTCATCTACTTCAGTTCCTGGAGATGATTCACTTCATGATATGGTTATATTTTGAAAACATTGAAGATTGGAAAGAAATCTTACTTAGTTAATAGCTCAAAGTTGTTGGCATTTGCTGGAAACTTCCTCTTGCAAGGGTCAATTTTCATCTACTTTAACTTGTAGGTCTTCTTTGGAAACCCTTCTTTTTGAAGAATAGTAGGGACCAAGTTTCTAGCTTCAAAATTCTTCTCTTTTCTTAAGACCCACATACTACTAATTTGCATTTATTATAAACATATACTTGGAATTTATATTGTTAATTTTTGCATTTTTTGTGCCTAGTCTAGTCTTGAGAGAGAAAATAACATTTTGACCTTTTTTGCGAATTCATGACATTTTGTCAACATATAGTATATTTGTAATGTTAATTGTATATTCAATAATGAAAACATAGTTACATTATATAGGCAATTAAATTATGATGTTTCTAATAAAAAAACGTAAACAAAAGACTATTATAAACTACCTTAACTAACTGAGATGACCATTAAAGAAACATTACATTATCTTTATACCCTCCCTTAATGGTCATCATTCTAACAACCCTACACAAGACATTATCTACAGGTCTTTTGTTCACAAATGCATAAAAGGCTTCCCCCTTCTAGTCACAAATGCATAGAGGGTTGCTCCCTTCTCTTAAGAATGCTCTGCGACACGAGCCTTCTATTGAGACCCTCCTTGATGTTGCAAAACCTTTGTAAATGACCAAGATAACCAAAATCCTTGCAACTTGATGTTGGTAAACAAAACTGTCCAAAGACACGAAGTTCAACTTTTGAAGCTGAAACTACGATTTTGAGGAGAAAATAGTCAAACCTTCCACTGCTTCAAAAAACAGCCACGATCTTGTTAAAAAAATCTGCAAAAACTTTTGGAAATGACCACTACGATCCAAAATAGACTGCAAAATAATACGCTTATTGTGGGAAAAATTGCCAAACCCTACAATGATTATTTTTGGAAAAAATTAAAAAACCTTGTGTAATGTCCCTTTAGGGAGTCCACCCAAGTTTTCTACAACTTTTTAAAAATTCTAATTGCATCATGCTAGTATTTCATTGAATGGAATCCAAAGCATCATATCCAAACACTATTTGTAGTTATTAAATTTCAAAATACACAGAGATTGAAGTGTCTCAATACTAATCTCAATATTTGCCTGGTAGCTGCAGTGAAGGTCTCCAAAATTATTGTTTGAAATCAACCCCTAATCCAAAACCCATTTTTAGATGGGCCCATGATCCATCGATAAAATTACTCGACTTTGGAAGGTGCTTTAATGAATGTCGAGTGCTACAAGCTGTGGTGATGCCACAATCATTCAAAACAGTGTATAGTTGCCAACACAAATATATTTGTCCTTGAGTTGTATACGGTTTTGTCACTAATGAAATATCAATGGGTGTTCAACTCTAGTGTTCTACAATGCATCGTTGATCCAAGCAAGAAATATTAGTCTTTAAATGCCGCTTGTCCCAGAGCCTTGATGAGATCTCTTCTAATGCTTGCGATATAAAAATACATGATCTGAATTATGAATCAAATTACAATACCTAGTGTGATACCTGCGATATTGTCAAGTTCAATATAAAAACTAGAAGATTAACAATAGAATTGCAAGCCAAAAAGTTATCCATTCTATTCAAAATTGGAGTTTATACAAAGCTGATGGATCCCAAGGGTCACTAGATCCTCTTGGAAATGAAATGAAGAGTCCTCATAATGTTTATTACAAATAAACTATGAAGGCCTTCAAAAATGCAGTTTACTGAAATATAGAAAATACCAAAAAATTGGATTTTAGTATTTTCCCAATTCCATCCTGATCATTCCTCCCCCCTTGAGAGGTAATGGGCCCTATTGCACTAATCTACTACAATAGATGAGGAAATTGTTCTTCAATTTGTTCCTTAGTTAACCACTTGCCTTGATGAGAATGCTGACCAGCTCGAACCACCTGATAAAGAGGAATGTTCTGATTTCCCAAAGTCTTTAAAATGACTTTAGTAACCTGGTCACACCGGATTGGAGCAGTAGTAGATGGATTTAATTCTGTAGCTTGAATGTGTTCAGTAGCTTGGGAAATGTGCAACAAAGGAGGAAAATAGGGTCTCAACAATTCCACATTGAAAACTAGATGCAGTCCCAAAAAGGATGGAAAATTAAGTTCAAAAGCATTCTCACCAACTTGTTTCACAATATTGGTCTGTGAAGGCACTCTGTCTGAAGATGTAACCATACCTTGTCACCAATCTGAAACTAATGAGGAGTTCTATGTTTATCATGCCTTTCCTTATACTTATGATTACTCTGCTCCACAATCTCATGAACTTGTTGTTGTAGGTGTCTACTATTTTTAATGAATTTTTATGCTTTATCTACCTCCTTGTTAGCATTCAATAGACTATCAGATTGCAGAACCGGTAGTGCTACATCCATAGGTGCCAATGGCTGATACCCAAGACAAACCTCAAATGGACTATGCCCTGTAGTACTATAGAGTGCACGGTTGTAGCTGTGTTGCACGTAGGGTAAGATTTCATCCCATGTGCGAGGATGTTTTGAATGATATATCCGTAAGATATGAATGATCATTCGATTCACCACTTCAATCTGCCCATCTATTTGGGGATGGAATGCTGTGGACTTTGTCAACTGTGTCCATTTTAGCCCATAGTGCAGACCAAAAATTGCTGATGAACCTAATATCCCTATCAGAAATAATGCTTTTTGGCAAACCAAAATGAACCCAAACATGTTCAAAAAATATCTTGGCAGTCTCTTCTATAGAAATCTTCTTTTTACATGCCACCATAATAGCCATTTTAGAAACCTATCTACCACAACATATACCCAATCATGCCCCCGCCTGGTAGTTGGAAGCCCAGACATAAAATCCATTGAAACAAACTGCCATGGCTTATCAGTAATAGGTAACGGTACATATAGACCCAACTTACGGTTTGTTTGCTTTGCAATTGCACAGGCTGCACAAGCTTGTTTATATGAAATGATATCCTGCTTCATTTTTGGCCAATAGAAATACTTTTGAAGAATAGCAGTAGTCTTACCGATACCAAAATTTCCTGCAACACAACTGTAGTGAGCTTCCCATATCATTTTCTTCCATTCCTCGGTGGGTACACATATATGACCAACATGACAAAGCAATCCATCCTGCAAGTGAAAATCAAAGACCATATAGTTGTTTCCAAGTGGATGATTGATGACCACATGAATCCAACACCATTTCAAACCTGCAATTGGAGGCCTACTCAAACAATCTGCCACTTTGTTATTGCTTCCTTTTTATGACGAATGTTGAGGTGAAATTGTTGTAGATAAGATGACCACCTTTGATATCTATCATTCTACAACTTCCCTTGTGTTTGCAAGAATTGAAGAGGTTTATGATCGGTATGTATGATAGTTTCCTTTCCCAGTATATAATGTTTCCATTGTTTGTAGGCCTGAACAATATCATACAACTCATTGCCATAGGTGGGGTACCTATGTACTGTATTAGAAAAAGTTTCACTATGATAGGCAACAAGATACCCATGTTGCATGAGTACCTCACCAAGAGCGTAATCAAATGCATCTGTTTCTATCTCGAATATTGTTGCAGATCTAGGAGGACCAGTACTGGTGCTGAACATAATCTTTTCTTTAACTCCTCAAATGCTCGTAGCTTTGCCTTTGTCCACTAAAATTTTGCTTGTGCTCCACCCCTTAGTGATTGATTAAGAGCCATGATATATGTGAGAAACCAAACGCAAATCTGCGATAGAAGTTGGCTAAGCCCAAGAAGCTGCGAAGCTCTGTGAAAGTTTTAGGAGATGGCCAATCTCAGATTATTTGAATCTTTGCTGGGTCAACATGAACACACTCAGTATCAATGATATACCCTAAGTATTGAATACTCAGCATACCAAAAGAGCACTTCTCAACGTTGGCATAAAGTTTGTGTTGTTTTAGAGTTGAAAGCACTTGTTCAACATGCTACAAATGCTCAGACCAAGTCTTTCTAAAGATGAGTGTGTCATCCAAATAAACAACCACAAAAGAATCAATGAAAGGTCTAAGCACATCATTCATCAACCTCATAAATGTGGCTGGGGCATTTGTTAGGCCAAAAGGCATAACCAACCATTCCAACAAACCTTACTTTAAAGATTTAAATGCATTCTTGCACACATCTGCTGGATCAATTGGTACTTGGTGATATCCAGACTTCAAGTCAATTTTTGTAAAGAACTTAGCCCCCTAAGTTGGTCCAACAAATCATCAATTTGAAGGATTGGATATCTATTTTTTACATATATTTTGTTCAATGCCTTATAATCAATACAAAGTCTCCATGTCCCATCTTTCTTTTTATCAAGGACAATTGGACTGCCACAGGGTGAAGCACTTGGACAAATGTGTCCTTTCTAAATCAACTTTTGAATTTATCTCTTGATTTAATCATTTTCCAAAACTGACCTCCTATATATTGGCTCATGTGGTAGTGGTGTGCCTGGGATTAAATCAATAGAGTGCTTGACTTGACAGTGTGTTGGAACTCCCACTGGTGGTTTAAACACGCTATTATATTCTTTCAAAATTTTATCCGTCTGATTTTGTCCAATTAGAAGCTTTCCCCTCAGCCCTTTCTTGATCCCTCATAACATCATATCGTTCCTTCTCATTTTTACAAGGCTCAACACCTACCCCACATTGGTGAAGAAAATGAGCCTTCACCCTCGTTTAAGAACCTTTCCATGCCAATGGACAAAGCTTACATTTGACTCGGCTGTCCCACCTGAACCCTTCGGCCCTGGGACATGATCAATATACTTCCATAGTGGATACAACCTTTGATTTGTTCTGCCCGACATTCTACATGGAAAAATAAAAAAACATTAGCTTCGAGTTGCATAATTAATTGACTGTCAGTCAAACTCAATATAGAGCATATTTTATATTTGAGTTACGCAAAAAATTAAAATAGGCTATGCCTATAGTTTTTTATAAAAAAAATGGAAATTAAAATAGCTTTTTGAATTTTAAATTTTAATATATATTTTCAAAATTTATAGCTAAATTAGTAAATTACTAAATAGTAAATAAGAAAAGTTAAATAATTTTATTTATTTGATATAATATATTTCTTATGTTTATTATTTTAAATTTTTTAATAATATAATATAATATAATATAATATATTTATTTATTTTTTGTTTTAATATTTTATAATACTCTGTATCTGCATGATACCAAGATACATTATATTAGCTGATTAATAATAATTGGCTAGCACAATGTATCTTTTATTATCGAGATACCAAAGAACATGAGCGTATTTAGCATAGTGACAAATTATATTTAGTGTATTTGATTGCTGTCCTAAAATTTGAAAATATGAAAATATTATTTTTTGGTTACCGTGATAATCGTGGGCATGAGCATTTTTATAGAGAAAGTATACAACAGACATAAAGCAGAATATACATAATATACGCATGGCATACACACAAAAAGTAGAACACACAACATAAGCGCATACTCAAGGCATAAAAGAACACACAACATACCTTTCTTTGATTGCAATCGCGACCCATAAATCCCTTCCGCAACCTCCCTTCCGCAACCTCTTTTCTTCGCGTTATGGGTTTTTTTTGGTTATTTTTGCTAGCGCGATGGAAGACAGTGGCATTAGTTTTTGTTTAAGTTTTTTGTTGACTTCGATGGAAGTGGCATTCATGCGTGCCCCAGTGAGCACCTTGTATGGGAGTCGCGTATTAGTACCCGGGTCACGTCCAAGGAGTCTGGGTACGTACACTCGTGCAACTGTGCATAAAAGAGATGAGTGGGTGCTAAGGAGGTTAACTAGGGTTAGATGATCCAATGACATTGACTATATTTTGAAGTTGATATACTGGTTTGTAGGATCATTAGATCAAAGTCCTCAAATATGTTGCTACAGCTAAAGATATAAAAATTAAATGTTGTTTTGATGTTTAAACTTAAGAAGGCATTAAAAATTGAGGAAGAAGGATTTAAATACAAAGGATGCCACAAGGGGCTCAAAATGTTAATTTCCTCCCAAGACTTCATCACATACCAAAGTGCAAAATTAGAAATATGAAACCATGAGTATATACCTCGTTTAATGTAGATTAGTATTACCTTGAGATGCCCCTGCATCAGGACTCCCTAGGCTAATAAAATGTGACACCCTACTCATGGATAAAAATAAAATTGCTGCAAATTGAATCCCAATTTGCTAATCTAACAGATTAAAGGTTTGAGAGATGTCTTACCCAGCTAGCAATTCCAACTCTTATGCACATTTTGTGAAAACCTTTTCACATTCTTGCAAGGAACATTTTTCGTGCATATTAACTTCTTGCAGTTCTTCATTGGATAACTTTTTGGATACAAGTCAGTGCAAGTCAACAACTTCAAAATATACTGCTAATCTGCATTAACAATAAACGTATATGTAATGTCTCCTACTCGGAGGCTGCCAATTGTCAATGATTAACGTACATTACTATGCATCTAAATTGAATTTATTTTAAGAAACGATGAATAATTCATATAAATTTCACAATTAATCCATTTAAGCCCAATTCCTTCTCTCTTAAACATGCCAACCTTAAGGACGATGGGACTTTCCATGTCGCAGGGCGCTTGACACCAATCTACAAGTAGGCTTCCTCAAGGCATTGGGACTGCATGTTCGTACCCATCTCTGGATTTTCCCTCAAGGCATTGGGAATGCATATCCTTACCCATTTTGGAATTCACCAATCTTGTGAGGATTTACTCTGCCTCTCCCAGATTGACAAACCTATCCTCTTAAGGGGCTATATTAAGTGAAACATTCTGATTCCTTGGTATTACAAATATATATATTTGTATAATATATATCCATATAAATCTAATCATTATTATATATATATATATATATATATATATATATACTTCTATATGTGTATATTTTGATATAGCCCTAATTGTAATAGACTAAACACACACACACACACACACACTCTCTCTCTCTCTCTATATATATATGTATATACTTGTATATGTGCATATTTTGATATAGCCCTAATTGTAATAGACTAAACACACACACACTCTCTCTCTCTCTCTCTCTATATATATATATATATATGACCATATGATGCCTCTTTATCTTTAATAGCATATATACATAACATCCTATAATTCAGTATCTAATTCAAATACCTTCAACCTTATTTTTATACCATTATCTTATTCTTTCTTATCTCTTCCTTGTGAAGAGTCACAATTATATTATATAATCCTTCCATAATATTACTTATATTAATATAATCCCACACACACACACACACATATTTATATATATCTTCTGCTAATATAGAAATATTATTGTCCTTAGAGTACATACCATACTCTCTACGACTGAATTGTTATTGCTGTTATAATACTTCCCAGTGCTGAGTTTAGGCCTCAACGCTGACTGTGTCCTTCCCTTGTTGACTGGATTCACCAATCCTTTGTTTTTTTTTGTTCTTATCAGCACCGATTTCAGATTGTTATATATCCTTTTTTTTATTGTCCCCACCTCCCCCCCCTTAATGCTCCGCTGAAATATTGCATCTTATATCTGCTAGCGTCTGTGGGTCGACAGCCTACGTGAATGCCATGGTGTCGGTTAATGTAGTCGCTCACCCTTGAAGGGTGATATTTTATAATGTCAATGAGGATATTAGATAGTCGATGTTAATAGTGTGATATTTTTAATAATATTGTTGATGTTATAATATTATTAAATATAAGATTAATATAATATTATTAATTAAATATAAAGATGAATGATATTAGGATAATATTTGTTACTAAATTTTTCACTCTGATTGCAATTTAGGGATAAAACAAGTGCCTCAATCATCATTTTTCAGTTTTTGTTTTAAAAAGTTACAGCTACATGGGATATATTTTGGTTTTCAATTACATTCAATAAAGGATTCACATCTTTTATACAATTCAAATAATTTGAAAAATGTAAACTACTGAATAAATGTTTCTCTCACACAAAACCGTGAGAGATCTTTATTTTCCTATGCAAATAAGAAGCATACAAAAACAATAATGCAAATGCAATAAGCATGGGATATAAGGGAACCAACCATTGCTTGGGGGTATATGGCTGGTTTAGGTCTACTTTTGCTGCTGTAGGTCTGCCACCCTGGTATCTCTTAGCCTCCAAGTGCCTTTTTGGTCCTGTGGATGAAAAAATACATGAATTAGATCCAAGGAATCTAAGCAATGAATGAGTTACTCCTAAATCATGCTTATACATATACATAAATTATGATCCTTATTTGAACAGGAAATTAAACATCAACATCAGAGGGAAATCAAATGTATTACATTAAAAGACAATTTTATTGCTAATTGTTTGCTTCATTTGCAGGTCTGAATACATCTATCGCTGGTATGTGGATGAAAATGGGTTCCCACAAGGGTTTGAGCCTAGCATACTGGAATTAGATGAATTCTGGTGCAAAGATAACATATTTATTAAAAGAATCAGATATAAATTATGACCAAAAGCTACAGAATTACAGTAAGACATCAAAGGGACTTGTTTCATACATGAAACCTTTTTTTTTAGATTGCACAGCTCATGTTGATATCAACTGAAATTTTGCATAAGTTTTGCAACATACAATGGTATTTCTTAGCACTTATCCTTATGCTGTAGTAATCTCAATGAAACCCAATTTCTTATGGGGTTTCATTCACATTGCTGCAGCATAAGGGAAACTACCATTTCCTTCACAAAGTTCAAAATTAAAAGCAGTTGCAGAGCTTTTCAGAAGAGAATATGTAAAGGTATGCAATAACATAATCAAAAGAGGGAGTGCAGTTTTAACAACAATCATGTTTTGAGGAGCATCAAAGTGAGAAATATAACCTCATGGTGTACATGTTTCAAAGGATGACAAAATATAAAGAGTTTTACAGTTAGAGGGCGGCCATGGAAAATGAAGCTAAACCCAGAAGGATGATCCGCGGAAGGCGCCATGACCCGTGGGTATCATGTTTTTGCAGAGATTTGGGAAAAGTTGCAATTTTCTTTCAAAAGAAGTCACGACCTCATATGCAGACAGAGGCAAACAAGAGATTTTCAAAACAAGCAAGCAAAATCATTTATCAGAGAATTATTTGGTCGTATATAGCAACAGAGCCAAAGGAAATGTATAAAGTCTCCGAAAAGAAAGGCATAGCATCAAATGAAGTAGAAGTTCTTCATACCCATTTTTCTTTCAAGCTATTGAGCTTTTCAAAACAAGCAAGAAAAATCATTTATCAGAGAATTATTTGGTCGTATATAGCAACATAGCCAAAAGAAATGTATAAAGTCTCTAAAAAGAAAGGCATAGCATCAAAAGAAGCAGAAGTTCTTCATACCCATTTTTGTTTCAAGCCGTTGTCTTATGGATAACGTTCATCAATCCCTTAATGGTGGCCATGTGGGAGAGATTTATTCTTCCAGTTGAAGTGTTCAACAAAACTGTGAGTTGAATCCCTTAATGGCATTCGAAACAACAGTTTTCCTTCGGATTCCGTTGCAGAAGCATAGGGTTTTGAAACCCCATTTTTGCAAAGGCTTTCGTTTTGTTCTTAGTGTTGTTGTGAATGTCAAGCAAATGCCTTTGGTTTTGCTTTTAGGGTGAAGCTTTACATTGTTTTGAAATGTATGTGAAATTCGATGATGTGTGTTATGTCAGTCCTTAGCTATGTAAATAGATTCATAAATCTATATTAAGTAATATAATAATATATTACTTAAGTTCAGTAGTATATTATTATATTACCTAATATATATTTATGAATTTATTTAATCTCTATTTTCATTATAATTGTAATTAATAATAATTAATTGATGTCTCATATAAATCAATTAAGTATTATTAAAATGAAAATATTAATAATAATCCCTAAATTACTTTTTCAAAATTGACGAGATAGAGAGATAAAAGTCCAATTAAGACTTATGTAATGGGGTAGAGGTGGCATCCATTCATGCCAAATGGGGGTTGTTTTGATCTCGTCTCTTTTTGTGAGTTATCTGAGTCTTTTTAGGGGTTATTATGGCTAGACTTTGAGTTGTCATCAGTTATACTTGGTCATATAAGTCTTTTAGATTATTTGAACTACCTAGGTGGAGAGTTTGAGTAATTTTTTGGAGCCTTTTTGTTGTTATCCGACACATGCATTTTAAATGTAGTTTCCTAATTTTTAGGGGTTTTGGAGGGACTTTTTCCTATATATCCTTCATCCTTATCATTTTAGAAGAGTTTTTTTTTGGGGGGGAAAGAAAATGCTTTGGCGACCAAGTTGGTGTCCTCTACATATTTTCTCCATCTTACTACTCATATGAGTTGTTTTATCCAAAGTAACAAGAATCACGCGATTCTGGCGATTCTGCGATCCGACTCAACCTCGGCAATTTTTTTTGAATATGAATTAGAATCGTCTGATTCATCCACAAGAAATTGCATGAATCACGATTCATGCCAAAATCAACGATTTTTTGCTCTATGAATCAGCTGCGCCCAGCATAAAGTTAGACTTAAAAAAAAAAAACAGAATAGTTTTTTATTATTTGTTTGATTGTTTGCCTTAGTTGTAACTCTAAAAGGGCTTCTATTTCATTTGTATGAGTTAAAGTGAGGGAAAGTAAGAGAGAGGAAGAGAAAAGAGAAAACATAGGTTTCCAACCAGCAAGAAAGAAGAGCATCAAGGAGAGCATAAATCTATTTGGGGAGGCTTGAAATTTGCATTGGGAGCATCAAGGAGCCAATAGAAACACTCCTCAACTCATTTGCAAGAGGCAAGTGTTGATTTTTTTTTTCCATGTTAGTGCATTCTTCATTTCTTTGCAATTTTTTTTTAGTTTTAGCTTTAAAATTTAGAACTTGAATGTTCTTTTGAATAAATTGCAAAGTGTGATCTTGCAAACCCTACAACGTGTTTACAACGAATTTGCAAACATAATTTTACAATTTTCACAAAAAAGAATGTAGGGTTTAGGGTTTAGGGTTTTTTATTAGTTTAAGACTGTTTAACAACTATTTAAGACATGTTTTTAATTTTTAATTTTATTTTCTTATTGCAACAGCCTTAACTTTCATTTTCCAAATTTCCACAATGGGAAAAGACCCTTCTTGAAAGTATATCGAACACTTTCCAGGAAGGACAAAATATCAAACAAAATGTTTTTTTTGCAAAGAAATAAATTCCGGTGGCATTTATAGATTCAAGTTCCATATTGCTAGTATCCCTGGACATGATATCACAGTTTGCACTAAATAAACTCCTGAGGCACAACGTGAGGTATATATGCAAATAGAGAACTTTGAAAGAGAAAAGTTAGAGAAGGAAAAAAAACTTGAACAATTGCAAGCTATTGGTTCCCCATGTGCATCCGCAACCACATCTGTAGTTTGTGTTGGAGAGGGTTCTTCCAGACCACTATTTCATCCTAGTGCTAGTGCTAGGGCTGCTGCCACTGCCACCACTAGTATTCCTTCTACTTCTGCTACTCAGTTTGATAGTATTACCATTGGACCTAGAGTGCGAAAGTCGCGACTGGACAATTATTTTGTACCACGCAGTACTCCTGGCTCACAACCCTCGCTTGAGAGCATGACTTGGAACAAGGACATTCATGATGCTGCAAGAAAACAAATTTGCAAATTTTGGCACTTTAGCAATATTCCATTTATTGCAGCCATGTAATTAAAATTTAATTTACTTTATTTGGTTTTCCTTAATTAAGATTTTTAAGATTCTAAATTCTATTCATAATTTATTTGTGATAGGTCTCCTTATTGACAGGGCATGATAGATGTCGTAACTATTTGTGGTACGGGGTTCAAATCCCCTATTGAGGTTGAGTTGAGTGGATACCTCTTAGACGAAATGGTTGAGGACATGAAGGCTGAGCTAGAGGAACATCGACTAGAATGGGTCAAAAGGGGATGCACAATCATGGCTGATGGGTGGACTGATATGAGGAATATAACACTCCTAAACTTTCTTGTGTCTTGTGGAGGTGATTAAACAATTTAAATTTTGATTTGTTGAATAATTGAATGGTAATTTAATAATGATTCATGATAATTAATTATTTTGTTCTATTTATTTTGTGTAGGAACCACCATGTTCATCAAATCTGTTGATGCTTCCGATCATGTAAAAAATGCCACATACTTATGTGAGCTTATTGAGGAGGTTATAGCAGAGGTGGGGGAAGA
>MU217870.1:329226-340632 GCA_018584345.1 Thuja plicata | reverse complement strand
GTTGGAAACCTATGTTTTCTCTTTTCTCTTCCTCTCTCTCACTTTCCCTCACTTTAACTCATACAAATGAAATAGAAGCCCTTTTAGGGTTATAACTAAGGCAAACAACCAAACAAATAATAAAAAATATTGTGTTTTTTTTTAATTTTTTAAGTCTAACTTTATGCTGGGCGTGACTGATTCATGGAGCAAAAAATCGCCGATTTTGGCATGAATCGCGATTCATGCGATTTCTTGCGGATGAATCGGACGATTCCGATTCAGATTAAAAAAAATTTGCCGAGGTTGAGTCGGATCGCGGAATCACCAGAATCATCGTGATTCTCGTTACTTTGGTTTCTATCATTTGCCTCTGAGCATAATACAAAGATTTTATGACATATCTTGGGGCATTACCTTGTTGTGTACTTGTGATTGATATTATTTTTTGTGTTTCTTTTATTTTGAAACTTTTAAATAATGTCTCATTTCTGTATCTTTAAAAGCTAGTAGATGTTATTCATAGTTTATGATTTGTGCAGCTGATTGGTATGCATTGAATGTGATTAATTTTCCTTTCATATTATCCAGTTTAAAGTCTTGTCAGGAAATAGTTATATGTGTAGCAATCTCCACCAAGGTTGAGTCTACAGTATTCTTGATTAATGTGTTCATTGTGTTGGGAGATAGAATTAGTTTTCATTTTTAAATTGGTGCATCAACTTCTTTTCTGCATTATTTATAAAAGTTTTCCATTTACAATTTCCTTATCCTTTTTTCCATCCGGTTCAAGTTTTGAAAGAATAGGCGAAGTGTCAAGTAGTAGTATCATATAGGAGCCGACCTAGAACCCGAAGGTCCAACCATCTTTAATAAGTTTACCCACAAACTCTTGGCTGTTCCTATGTTTCTCCAAAATTGCTAAGTTTTAGGACTTGGCATTTGGGGGTGTAATTTTTTTTGGAGCTAACAGTGTTGGCAAGCCTGGTGGGACACTGCCTACAAAAGTCAAAAATTATTATTTTGCTGGTTTTTATATGCCGCCAGAAAGTTTTTAAGCCTGAAAGGAGGACTTGTCTTTGGTGGAACAACTTACTACAATCAAGAGGGCTCCTCAGGAGCAAATGACTGATTAGTGTTAGCTCCAAAATTTTTGCACCCAATGACCAAGCCTTGAAACTTAGCAATTTTGGAGAAACATGGGAACAACCATGAGTTCGTGGGTAGCTTATAAAGATGGTTGAACCTCTGGGTTCTAGGATGGCTACTATAAGATATTATTACTTGACATTTCACCTATTCTTTAAAACAAAACTGTAACTGGATGGAAAAGGGGTAAGGGAAATCTATAAATACATAACTTTCATAATAATGCAGAAAATAAGGTGATGCACCAATTTAACAATGAGAACCAACTCTATCTCACAACACAATGAACACTCCAACTAGGAATAATGTAGACACAATCTTGGTGGAAATTGCTACACATAAGTATTTCATGAAAAGACTTTAAATTGGATATTATGAAAGAAAATTAATCACATTCAATACATACCAATCAGATGCACAAATCATGACCTATGAATAACCTCCACTAGCTTTTGAAGGTACAAAAATGAGACATTAGTTAAAGGTTTTCAAAGAAATGAAACACAAGAAATAACATCAATCAAAAGTACACAACAAAATAAATCTCTAAGATATGTCTAAAAATCGATGTATTATGCTCAAAGACAAATGATAAAATAGCTCACATGAGTAGTAGAATGAAGAAGATATGCAGAGGACATCAACTTGATCACAATAGAAATTTTCTTCTCCCAAAAAAACTCCCCCTCTAAAATGATAAGGATCAAGGATATATAGGAAAGAGTTCCTTCAACAATCCCTGAAAATGAGGAAGCTGCATTCAAAATGCAAGGGTCAGATAACAACAAAGAATCTCCAAAAAGGACTCAAACTCTCTACCTAAGTAGTCCAAATAGTCTAAAAGACTTATCTGACCAAGTACAACTGATGACAATTCAAGTCTAGCCATAACAACCCCCTAAAAAGACTCAGATGACTCACAAAAAGAGTACAGATCAAAAGAGTCCCTATTTGGCATGAAAGAATGCCACCTCTACCCCATTACGTGAGTCCTAAATAGACTTTTTATCCCTCTATCTCATCAAATTCGAAACAATGAATCTAGGGACTTAAATTAAAATTTGCATTTTAATAATAATTAATTGATTTATAATAGACATCAAATAATTATTATTAATTATAATTTTAATACAAATATTAATACTAAAATTAACTCATAAATCTATGTTAGGTAATATAATAATATATTACTTAACTTAAGTAATATATTATTGTATTACTTAATATAATATAATGAACTTATTTTCAATGGACAAAGGCCGACACATTATGCAATCATCGGATTTTAAAAAGATTACAAAACATTGAAACTTCAATGCTAAAAACAAAACAAAAGATAGTTTCTTATCATTCGAACTTGGCACTTTGAGTAAAATGAGAGCTTTTTGCTTTGAAATAGGGTTTTAAAACCCTAGTCTTCTGCAACGAAATCTAGAAGAAAACTACAGCTTTAGTTGCCATGAAAGAGTTTAACTTGCAGTTTGGTTTGATGACTTCAATTGCAAACGACTCTCTCCATTCCACGTGGCCGCCATGAAGAAATCTATGAATATTAACTACAAGAAAACTACTTAAAAAGAATGCGAATATGAAGTGCTTTCTTTCCTCTGACGTTATGCCTTACTTTTTTGGAGATTTATACACTTCTTTTGATTATGTGGCTCTTCTGTGTTGTAAAAATGACCCAGCTTTCTGTAAAAATATTTTTTTCTTTGAATAAGTTTTTCTTTTTCTCTTTTAAAAACCCTCTTTTCGCCTCTGATTGCATAGGAGATCGTGGATGTCTGTGTTGTAAAAACATTTTATGTATCATATTTTTGTTATATGTCGTTGGCTTTCTTGGAAGAAAACTGAGACTTCTTGAACATGAAACTTTGCTGCTATGCAAATCCTCCTTCTGGGCTCAGCTCATTGACAAAGTGTATATCATGGAGTTAAAACATAACTGTCACTGCTTTTGAAAGAAATCTATTTGATTCTGTTACTGCATATAATGTCACGGCTGTGTTTTTAAAGAAATTTGAGACTTCTTTTCTGAACATAAAACTCGGAAACTCCTTGGAAAATATGAACTCTGCTGGCCGTGGTTTCTTTGAAAGAAAATATTCTGATTTCTTCAAAGCTCTACAAAGGCATTTTAAAACATGCATTTCTGTTTAATAAAGAAGTCATGGCTGTTCTATTCTTGTCTGCTTCTGATTTGGTATGAAGTCGTGGCTCCTTTTGCAAGAAATCTGAGACCTCTGCAACCTTTGGAAAATATGAAACCCACTGGTCATGGCTTCTCCGAAAGAAAAACTCTGATTTCTTCAAACTTATCTGCAACCCTTCTTATTCTTATAAAACCCAGGTTACCCATATGTTCTCCTTCTAGTTTCAGCTCCTTGACAAAAGTATATAATATGTGATTTAAAACATAGCTGTTGCTGTTAGCACTGCACTTCTCTTTTGATTTTTTTGTCTCACTGCATACCTTTCATGTATTTTGTTTAGAAAACTCTGCAAATTTTATCTATTCTGGACTTTGTGAAGGAAAAAGTTAATTCCCCCATGCTGCAATAATCAGTTTGATACCATCATGATCTGTGTAGTCTAAAACAAAAGGTTTCATTTATGAAACAAGTCCATTTGATGTCTTACTCATAATTTTGTAGCTTTTGGTCATAATACATATCTAATTCTTTTAATAAATATGTTGTCTCTGCACCAGAATTCATCCAATTCCAATATCCTGGGTTCAAACCCTCGTGGGAGCCCATTTTCATCCACATACCAGTAGATGTATTTAGACCTGCACATGAAACAAACAGTTAGCAATAAAATTATTTTTTTTAGAAAAAATGCGTATGATCCTCCTTCTGGTTCTGATGTTTTATTTTCCTATTCAAAAAGGCTCATGATTGATTAGGATAGATGCATAGGCATGTTTTAGGATTCAATCAGTCATTTCTTAGATCCCCTGGATATATCCCATGCTTTTCTTTCATTTTTCAGGACAAAGAGACACTTGGAGGCTAGGAGACACCGGGGTTGCAGACCTACACCGACAAAAGCAAACCTACGCCAGCCATATACCCCCAGGCAATGGTTGGTTCCCTTCTATCCCTTGTTCTATGCACTTGTATTTTAAACCTTTCATGTTTCTTATTTGCATAGAAAAGTAGAGATCACTCTCACGGTTTTGTGTGAGAGAAACAATTATTCAGTTGATCACATTCTTTAGTCTTTTCAATTGTATAAAAGATGTAAATGCTTTATTGAATACATTTGAAAAATTGAAATTTATTCCATTTAGCTGTAATCCTTTAAAACTGAATATAATGATTAAGTTTGTCCACAAGATACGTACCTTATGCTTGATGCACTTGCTTTTATCACTAAATTACAATCAGAGTGAAAATTTAGTATTAATTACAATACGCGATTTCAGAGGACATGGCATAGGATCCCGTTCACGGTAAGACTTTCTACAGACCATGCTTTTTTGTATTATTTGAAAAGCCTTAATAGTGATATATCAGTTATGATACAGTCTATGGGGGGTGCCTCTCTTCCCCAGGCCTTTAGTGTTGTTGTTAGGGAAGAAAATAGTCTTATCTAGGCAGACAAGATAGCCCCAATGTCACCTATGTCATTTTTTCCAGACATTCAGCCTAATATGCCTTTGCAGATATCATCTCTTGCTCATTTACCTATTACTGCTATTCAAGAATTGACTCCTGCAGGTCCTTCTCAGGAGCTGCAGGAGATTAAAAGTAGCTAGAAAAAAATAGAAAGCTTATTGCAGACCTTTAGGAATGAGCTAGTCAACCTAAAGAAGCAGTAATTTCAGAGTAGGCAGCCATATCAACCCCAAAATCAAGCCGCAAATCAGGCATTCAAGTAGCAGAATCAAGGCCAAAAGCAAGGAAATAGGCAGCCATACCAAGGAAATGCTGCTATTAATAGGCAGAATATTAATCAGAGACCTTTCATGCCATATGCACCAGCACCATTAAATGCTGTAAATGACATTGTCCATACTCAAAACAATTTGGTAACTGATTATGAATGGTGCTATCTATGCAACCATCCCCGTAATCAAGCTACCTGTTCAAATGAGGCTATCAATCAAGCGTTAATGGTTCAAGGTGTTTCAGGTTCACAACTTCTATCTAATGCTGAATCCCAACAACAACAAGATGTGCTTCCAACTGATGCCACCTTTATGAATTGGCAGAGTGAGGAATTTTGTGGGATGAATAAGGATGATCCTACAGTTGTGGTATATTCAAGAGCAAAAAAGAGGGCCCTTGATTATGAGTCAACTAGTAAAGACAAGGATACAACAACTGCAGGACCATCCGTTCAACTTGTTACACAAATTTTGCAAAGAAACTCTCAAGCTTCAGCTAAAGAGCAGCTTCAGGTGCAAGCAGATCAAACTATTCCTAGAATTCAGTTAAAGGTACATGCTATTAATATTGTTGATAATATGAAGAGAATGAATGTGACCATGTCCATGTGGGACTCTTTAGCCATTCCAGGGCAGACTGACCTTCTGAAGAAAGCCTTATCAAATGAAAAGTTTCCTAAAAGAGCTGCGGATGGATCCTACAAGGATGTGTTTACAAATTAGGATGCTGATTTACAGAACAACAATAACAAAGGAGTCAAAATTCAAGGTAAAGACATCAAACCCCCTCCATTCTATGTCTCATTGATAATAGGGGATAAGCTAGTCCACAATTGCATGGTGGGTAGCGGAGCAACCAATTCTGTTATGCCTAAAAAGATAGCTGACCAACTTAATCTAAAGTATGAACCTTTGGAAAAGGGTGTAGCTCAGTTAGATGGCTCATCTGTAAATACATTAGGTCTCATTAAGAATGCAGGTCTTACACTTATGCATGTCCTAACTTTACCATACCACAAGACATTTATGTAATAGATTTGCCTCCTTATTTTGCCCTCTATTTTTCAAGGGATTTTACAGCTAAAATAGGAGGTTATCTTTCTTCAGATTGGTCACACCTGCTTTTCCGTACTAGGTATGGTACCAAGGCCACCATTAAGTCAAAATTGCTTGCAAAAGACCATATAGAACCATATGTCCCTGCTGCTATTAATTCAAATTTGCTATCTTTTGATACAAATGAGCACACGACTAATTTAGAGTCAAGAATTCATGTGGATGACATTTCAGATATTTTATTGAATGAGTGGGCAACATAAAATACTGTTGAAAATCAAAATTCTATTTTGGAACATGCTGGCCTGGGTATGTATGTCATACATGAGTCCGATGCAATTATGCCAAGTTTGTATAAATCTGAAAGTCAGACTTCAAAACAGCAGAATGAGGTTTGGGAGATTTTTTTGATGGTTCTAGAAGCAAAAATGGTGCTGGTGGTGGTGCTATGTTGTTATCCCCACAATGAGATAAATTTTATTCAGCTTTCAGATTCTCTTTTTCTTGCACTAACAATATGGCTGAATATGAAAATTTGATTCAGGGTTTAGAATGGGCAAGGAAAAGAGGCATTGATTGCATTAAGGTTCATGGCGATAGTGAACTTATTGTTAATTAGGTAAGGGATTTACATATTACTAAAAATGGTACTTTGAGACTGTATAAGCATTGTGTGTAGGATATAATTGAGGTTTTTGTTGCATTCAGTATTATTTCTATTCCTAGAAGTAAAAATTAGCATGCAGATAGATTAGTAGCTGTGGGTGCGCTCAATTTGATATCCCTAATGAGATTGGAAAAGAGAAGCTTCAGCATCACGTCAAGATTGTGGTAAGGCCTTCTATTCCTGACAACAATATTAATTGACAAGTATTTGATAGTGATGAGCAAATTCTAAGTTTCCTTTTGGAAGAGGACATGTTTTCAGTTTCTAATCAAGACAAGATGAAGCATTATTATGATGATGATCAGATTATTTAGTTAAAATCCAACAAGTTACCCAAGGGTTTAGTTACTTTAGAGTCTACTTTTAATAGAGATGATGAGCTTAGGAGCCATAAAGAAGGGTTTGTAGGTAAAAGAGGATCATTATGAAGACCTTGAGGTGGCTAATAGTAAATTTCTTAAGCTTGGTAAGATTTGTACAAAACAAGAAAAGTCTGAATTTGTCAAATTATATAAGGATTTTCCTAATATTTTTACTTGGGAATATTCAGATTTGAAGCGATTTGATCCCAATATAGCTCAGCATATCATTGAGTTACTTCCTAATGCTAAACTTGTAAAGTAGAAGCAGAGACCTTTTAATCGTAAGTTAGAGCCTCTGATGTTTAAAGAATTAACTAAGCTCATTGAGGGAGGTATTATTTATGAGATTAAACACACTAGCTGGGTTTCTAATATTGTTCCTGTCAGGAAAAAGAATGGGGAGATTAGGGTTTGTGTCAATTTTCAGGATTTGAATAGAGCCTCTTTGAAGGATCATTACCCACTGCCTTCCATGGAGCATATCCTACAAGTAGTAGCTGGTTCTGAAAGATTTTCACTTCTAGATGGTTTTTCAGGGTATAATCAAGTGTTGGTCAAGGATGAAGACCAACATAAGACAACCTTCACTACAAAATGGGGCACAATGGCCTATAAGAGGATGTCTTTTGGCTTATCTAATGCTGGTGCCACTTTTCAGAGGGCAATGGATATGTCCTTTAAAGGATTGTTGTATAAAATGGTGCTTGTTTACCTTGATGACATAACTATTTTTTATAAAAAAGTTGATCTGCATTTTTCTCATTTGAGGCAGGTTTTTGAAAGGTGTAGAGTTTGAAATTTCTCTTAACCCCAAGAAGTGTGTTTTTTCAGTCCATGAGGGCAAACTTTTGGGCCATGTTGTTTCAAAGGATGACATCAAAATTGATGCAGAAAGAATTAAAGCATTTCTGGAGTTACCCTTATCTAGCCATAAGAAGGGTTTGCAGAGTTTTATTGGCAAAATCAACTTCGTAAGAAGATTCATGCCTAATATTGCCGCACTGTTAAAACCTTTAACAACAATGTTAAAGAAGAATGCTGTCTTTACTTGGTCAAGATAGGGTACGAATAATTTTTCAGTTATTAAAGGAAGCATTATCGTCTGCCCCTACTTTGGTTAATCCAGACTTCTCCAAGGATTTTATCCTTTATGCCTATGGGAGTATTGATGCTATTTCTGTTGTTTTAGCACAAAAGAATAATGAGGGTTTTGAACAACCCATTGCTTTTTACAGCAGAGGCCTTGAAGATTTTGAGCAGCGTTATAGTTTTGTTGAAAAACATGCTTGTGCAGTTGTAAAAGTCTTAAAAAATTTAGACATCTGCTTTCTAACAACAAAATTCATCTCATGGTTTCTCACCCAAGTGTTAAAGAGTTCTTGCTTAGTAGAGATCTTAATGAAAAGTGTGCAGGTTGGATCACCAAAGTTATGGAGTACGATATTGACATAAAAATAACTAAATTAGTAAGAGGGAAGGGGTTGTGTGAGAATATGGCTAATGAGTCCTTCCAAGAAGCATAAAACAACAAAGATACAGTGTTGGCTAACAACATTCTGGTTGTAAATGAACAACCAGTTAGCTGGTTGAGGGAGATGATGCATTTCTTGCAAACCAGTGAGTGTCTACCAGGGTTGGATAGGGCAAAAAAAAGGTATTTCAGGTTATAATCCATACCTTATGTCATAATTAATGATGTTTTATTCAGGAAGGACAATAATGGTGTTCTTTTGAGGTGTGTTGATACTGATCAAGCTAGTAAAATTTTAGAGTAGTTTCATGATGCAGGGGGCCATTTTTCCCCCAAAAAAACAACATTCAAAGTCATGAGAGCAGGCTATTATTGGCCTGCTCTATATTAAGATGCCCATGTTTGGGCAAGGAAGTGTGAAAAATGTATGTTATTTGCAGGGAAGGAAAGGCTTGCAGCCTTACCCTTGCAACCCGTACTAATAGAGAAGCCCTTCATGAAATGGGGAGTGAACTTATACGTCCCATTAATCCAAATTAGAGTGCAGGTCATAAGTGGATCTTAACCGCAACTGATTATTTTATACGCTGGACTGAGGCTGTGGCTTTAAGGGAGGCCAATGAATCTGCTGTACTAAACTTCTATGAGGATCTCATAACCAGGTTTGGTATTCCTGAGTCAATTATTTCTAATAATGCCTTAGCATTTGTGGGATCTAGAGTAACTGAATGGGCTCTAAAGAATGACATCTTTCCTAATACTTCCTCAAATTATTACCCTCAAGGTAATAGTTTGGATGAGTCAACCAACAAGAATTTGATCAGGATTATTAAAAGAACACTGTAGGAAAATCAAAGGGACTGACATTCGAGGTTAAAATTTGCATTGTGGTTGGACAGGATTATGCCTAAATAGATTATTGGTAATTCTCCTTTTGTTCTAGTGTATGGGAAAGAGGCTAGGTTGCCTATTCCAACTGAGTTTCGAGCATTAGATCTTGCTAACCAACTAGTACTATTTGAAGAAGAGGATCCTTTAAGTTTGAGGTATGCTCAGCTATTGGAATTAGAAGAGGAAGGGACTAAGGCATTGAAAACTATGGAGTATCAGCAACTCCAAACAAATAAGGTGTTTGATAAGAAGGCGATTGTAAAAGATTTTAAAGAGGGAGATTTGGTTTTAAAGTGGGATGTTCTTAAGAGAAGGCCATGGCATCATTCAAAGTTTGATCACATATGAGCTGACCCTTTTATTGCAGAATGCAAAGAGCATAATGCATTCCAACTCTCAACAATGGAGGGTGAAATTCTGCCTATCCCAGTTAATGGGATTCACCTCAAGCATTGCTTTGAGGTTTAATTTACGTTTATCAGGTTAGAGTAGGTTTCATGCTTTGAATAAGGCGCCTCTGCCCCATAGGTTGTTAGAGTATTATTTCATTTTACTCTAGTTACTTAAGCATCTCTTAGGTGCATTATTAATTAACTCTTAATTAATAATGTGCAACCTAGTATTTACCTTTTAGGGTTTCGTTCACCTTTATAAGGTCGAACTTTGTAATTGCTTTTCATTAATTCAGTTGATAATTTTTCTCTCTCATTTTGAGTAAACATCTGAGTTCTTCTTTTTCATTTTCGTAGTTCATCTTTGTATTAGGTCATTTGCATGCAGGTGTATTCGGGTTCTGTGAATCTGATCTTTCATCAGTTTCTACATGGTATCAGAGCCGCCCTGCTGCTGTCTGGTTCGAAGATTTTTGAAGCCACAATTCGAAGGCGTCATCTGCAGCTTCTTTAGGGTTTTTTCTATCATTTCTAAGGAGGCGCCATTTTCTGGAGCAGATTGAGCCAAAACTGACACCGCCATTGCGTTCAGAAGGCCCGGGAGAGTCGAAATCACATAAGACTCAACCTATTTAGCCTCCGGGAGCACAGGAAAATTTTTTTGGCCTCTTAGGGCCGTACGGCTCGAAAATCGAGGTCATTTCTCAAATTTTTTTTGAAAAAAATCACTTTTTAATTGGTTTTCGCATATAAAAATTACACGCGCAGTGTTAAAATTTCTTGCGGCCCGCGCGCCACCCGCACACCACCGGGGGGCCACCCGCGCTCCGCCTCAGGCCGGCGCGCCACCGCGGAGCCACCGGCAACCCTCCCGGCTGCCGCTCCGCCCTCCCTCCACTCCGGCGCCGCCCTCCCGCCGCTCGGGCTCCTCCAGCGCCCCGCCTCCGCCCGGCCGCCAACCGGCCCACAGACGTGACGTCAGCTGACGTCATCAGGACGTCAGCCGATGGCCAAACGGCCGTCAATTTTATGCCCGGGCCTGTATTTTTTCAAAGAAGGTGCCTTTAGGGGTAGTTGTGGTTTTTTGCTCATAACTTGAGCATACGAGCTTGGATTTTGGAGAACGAGATATCGCCGGAAAGCTCTTTCCGAGCTCTACACGATTCTGGAGGTTTGGTCTTTTGAATCAATCATTTTGATACTGTTTTTTAGCTTCAAAGTCAGAAGTCCTTTTCTACACTCTGGGGGCTGTATCTTGTGCATCTGATCTCCATTTTGAGCAAACGAATAGGCATTGGAAAGGTCTTGGAATGCTCTATCCAGATCCTCAGTCTATTTCATCAAATTTTTTACCAGGTACATAAGTTTTTTATCTGGATCTTTCTAGCTCTTTCTATCTTTCAAGCTTTCCAGATTGTATTGGGAATTGGGTTTTATCAATTGTGGGGGGTGTTATTTCTTTCTTTTCTGTTACTTGTATCAGAAACTCAAAACATTGTATCACATAAAACAAAACACCTTCTACATCTTCTGTCTAGTTCTGA
>MU217870.1:313541-327147 GCA_018584345.1 Thuja plicata | reverse complement strand
CTAGGTCTGCTTTCTCCCTGCGTTCAGCTTAAGGGGGGGTGTTAGAGTATTATTTCATTTTACTCTAGTTGCTTAAGCGTCTCTTAGGTGCATTATTAATTAACTCTTAATTAATAATGTGCAACCTAGTATTTGCCTTTTAGGGTTTTGTTCACCTTTATAAGGTCGAACTTTGTAATTGCTTTTCATTAATTCAGTTGATAATTTTGCTCTCTCATTTTGAGTAAACATCTGAGTTCTTCTTTTTCATTTTCGTACTTCATCTTTGTATTAGGTCATTTGCATGCAGGTGTATTCGGGTTCTGTGAATCTGATCTTTCATCAGTTTCTACATAGGTTTGGTGTGTTTTTCTTCCAAGTGCTGTCCAAACACGCATAGTTTTGTTTCAGCTGAGTGTTTCATTTTTTGAGATCTGATCTATTTATGTTCCCAAAGTCCTTGTTTAGAAAGATAGCCATCCTTTATGACTATGAGTGATCAGGAGCAGTAGCACACTTATCAGCTAGGACAATAGGGTTTTCCCATTGTTATAGCTCACAAATATGATCATAACCAGTCATAGAGGGTGATTATTTTTCTATGTTTCAAGGTGTTTTACATCTAACTTCAGTTGCCCAATGGATAAGTTATTGTTTCCCTAAGTCTAGCAGGCAGACAATTAGTAAATATCACCAAATTTGTTACTAAATTTTTCACTCTGATTGCAATTTAGGGATAAAACAAGTGCATCTGGCATAAGGTACATTTTTGTAGAAAAGCCTCAATCATCATTTTCAGTTTTTGTTTTAAAAAGTTACAGCTACATGGGATATATTTTGGTTTTCAATTACATTCAATAAAGGATTCACATCTTTTATACAATTGAAATAATTTGAAAAATGTAAACTACTGAATAAATGTTTCTCACACAAAACCGTGAGAGTGATCTTTATTTCCTATGCAAATAAGAAGCATACAAAAACAATAATGCAAATGCAATAAGCATGAGATAGAAGGAAACCAACCATTGCCTGGAGGGTATATGGCTGGTGTAGGTCTACTTTTGCTGGTGTAGGTCTGCCACCCTGGTATCTCTTAGCCTCCAGGTGCCTTTTTGGTCCTATGGATGAAAAACTACATGAATTAGATCTAAGGGATCTAAGCAATGACTGAGTTACTCCTAAAACATGCTTATACATATACATCAATTATGATCCTTATTTGAACAGTAAATTAAACATCAACATTAGAGGGAAATCAAATGTATTACATCAAAAGACAATTTTATTCCTAATTGTTTGCTTCATTTGCAGGTATGAATACATCTATCGCTGGTATGTAGATGAAAATGGGCTCCCATGAGGGTTTGAGCCCAACATACCAGAATTGGATAAATTCTGGTACAGAGATAACATATTTATTAAAATAATCAAATATATATTATGACTGAAAGCTGTAGAATTATGAGTAAGACATCAGAGAGACTTGTTTCATACATGAAACTTTTTGTTTTAGGTTACACAGGTCATGTTGATATCAACTGAAAAGTTGCATAAGTTTTGTAACATACAATGGTATTTTCTTAGCACTTACCCTTATGCTGCAATAATCTCAATGAAACCCCATTTCTTGTGGGGTTTCATTGACATTGCTACAGCATAAGGGAACCTACCATTTCCTTCACAAACTTCAAAATTAAAAGCAGCTGCAGAGCTTTTTAGAATAGAATATGTAAAGGTATGCATTAACAGAATCAAAAGAGGGAGTGCAGTTTTAACAACACTCATGTTTTGAGGAGCATCAAAGTCAGAAATATAACCCCATGGTGTGCATGTTGTTTCAAAGGATGGAAAAAAATAAAGAGTTCTATAGTTAGAGGGCGGCAATGGAAAATGAAGCTAAACCTAGAAGGATGACCCGCGGGAGGAACCACGACCCACGGGTATCATGTTTTGTAAAAGGTTGCAAAGATTTTGGAAAAGTTGCAGTTTTATTTCAAAAGAAGCCACGATCTCATACGCAGGCAGAGACTAACAAGAGTTTTTCAAAACAAGCAAGAAAAATCATTTATCAGAGAATTATTTGGTCGTATACAACAACAGAGTCAAAATAAATGTATAAAGTCTCCGAAAAGAAAGGCATAACATCAAAAGAAGTGGAAGTTCTTCATACCCGTTTTTCTTTCAAACAGTTGTCTTAGGGATAACGTTTATCAATCCCTTAATGGTGGCCATGTGGGAGAGATTTTTTCTTCTAGTTAAGTCTTTAGCAAAACTGCAAGTTGAATCCCTTAATGCCGGCCGAAACAACAATTTTCCTTCGGATTTTGTTGCAGAAGAATAGGGCTTTGAAACCCCATTATCGCAAAGGCTTTCGTTTTGTTCTTAGTGTTGTTGTGAATGTCAAGCAAATGCCTTTGCTTTTTCTTTTAGGGTGAAGTTTTACATTGTTTTGAAATGTATGTGAAATCTGATGATGTGTTATGTCAGTCCTTGGCTATGTAAATAAATTCATAAATATATATTAAGTAATATAATATATTACTTAAGTTAAGTAGTATATTATTATATTACCTAATATATATTTATGAATTTGTTTAATATCTCTATTTTTATTATAATTGTAATTAATAATAATTAATTAATGTCTCATATAAATCAACTAAGTATTATTAAAATGAAAATATTAATAATAGTCCCTAAATTCATTTTTCGAAATTGATGAGATAGAGGAATAAAAGTTCAATTAGAACTTATATAATGGGGTAGAGGTGGCGTCCATTCATGCCAAATGGGACTGTTTTGATCTGGTCTCTTTTTGTGAGTCATCTGACTTTTTAGGGGCTATTAATGCTAGACTTTGAGTTGTCATCAGCTATACTTGGTCAGATAAGTCTTTTAGATTATTTGGACTACTTAGGTGGAGAGTTTGAGTCCTTTTTTGGAGGCTTTTTGTTGTTATCCGACCCATGCGTTTTGAATGGAGTTTTCCTCATTTTGAGGGGTTTTGGAGGGACTTTTTCCTATATATCTTTTATCCTTATAATTTTAGAGGAGTTTTTTTTTGGGGAAAGAAAATGCTTTGGTGACCAAGTTGGTGTCGTCTGCATGCTTTCTCCGTCTTACTACTCATGTGAGCTATTTTATCATTTGCCTCTTAGCATAATACAAAGATTTTTGGACCTATCTTGGAGCATTATCTTGTTGTGTACTTGTGACTGATGTTATTTTCTGTGTTTCTTTTCTTTTGAAACCTTGAAATAATGTCTCATTTCTGTATCTTCAAAAGCTAGTGGATGTTATTCATAGTTTATGATTTGTGTAGCTGATTGGTATGTATTGAATGTGATCAATTTCCTTTCATATTATCCAGTTTAAAGTCTTCTCACGAAATACTTATATGTGTAACAATTTCCACCAAGGTTGAGTCTACAGTATTCCTGATTAATGTGTTCATTGTGTTGGGAGATAGAATTAGTTTTCATTTTTAAATTGGTGCATCACCTTCTTTTCTGCATTATTTATAAAAGTTTTCCATTTACAATTTCCTTATCATTTTTTCCATCCAGTTCAAGTTTTGAAAGAATAGGTGAAGTGTCAAGTAGTAGTATCATATAGGAGCCAACCTAGAACCCGAAGGTCCAACCATCTTTAATAAGTTTACCCACAAACTCTTGGTTGTTCCCATGTTTTTCAAAAATTGCTAAGTTTCAAGACTTGGCACTTGGGTGTAATTTTTTTTGGAGTTAACAGTTTTGGCACGCCCGGTGGGACACTGCCTACAGAAGTCAGAAATTGTTTTTTTGCTGGTTCTGATATGCTGCCAGCAAGTTTTTGACCCTGAAATGAGGACTTTTTGTTTGCATATCTAGCAACTTTGTTGACAGATCAGTGCAGTTTTGTGTTTTTATGAGAAGAATTCAGACCAGAAGTTCAGGCTCTTTTGAATATTTACAGCTTGAGCCACCCAAGAGAATGGGAAGAACTCTAACAAGAGTTCAACCATCAAATCGAGTTCATCCTGATATACAATATTATAGGAGAGAAAGAACAACCATGTGAGAAACTATCAGACATTCTGCATCTGCAACTTGCAGAACAGAGTTATTTGAGTCTGAATTACCTGCTGTTCCAGTTTTAGCAGCAGCAGCTAGGTCATTTATTTCATCAAATTCCTCATCTTCATTAGTATTTATTCCTTCTACTATACTTGTTGTACCAATTCAAGAAAGTATAATGGCAAGACTATTTTCATTTGTACCCTTTTACCAAGGCAGTCCTCTTAATCTTGCCGTGAAGAGTCTGCTTGATTTCACTGGAGAAAGTCAGACTACAACTTTTGAGCACATCAGAGATGGTTCTTCTCTCTGCAATATTCATCATGTGACTGAGCAGAATGTAGGTGTTAGGCTACTTGCAACATCTTTGAAAGGGAAAGTTTTGCAATTGTTCAGAACAATACCCTTTGGATCAATTGCTACATGGGATCAATTGGGAGATGCTTTGAGTAGATTGTTTGAAGATAAGCCCGACTACTTGTATTTGGTGGAACAAATTACTACAATCAAGAGGGATCCTTTGGAGAAAATGACTGATTACAATACGCGATTTCAGAGGACATGGCATAGGATCCCGTTCACGGTAAGGCCTTTTGTAGACCATGCTTTTTTGTATTATTTGAAAAGCCTCAATAGTGATATATCAGTTATGATACATTCTATGGGGGGTACCTCTCTTTCCCAAGCCTTTAGTGTTGCTATTAGGGAAAAAAATAGTCTTATCCAGGCAGAGAAGATAGCCCCAAGGCCACCTATGCCATTTTTTCCAGACATTCAGCTTAATATGCCTTTGTAGATACCATCTTTTGCTTCTTTACCTATTGCTACTATTTAAGAATTGACTCTTTCAGGTCCTTCTTAGGAGCTGCAGGAGATTAAAAGAAGCCAACAAAAATTAAAAAAGTTTATTGCAGACCTTTAGCAATGAGTTAGTCAACCTAAAGAAGCAGCAATTTTAGAGTAGGCAGCCATATCAACCCCAGAATCAAGCCGCAAATCAGTCATTCCAGCGGCAGAATCAAGGCCAAAACCAAGGAAATAGGCAACCATACCAAGGAAATGCTGCTATTTATAGATAGAATATTAATTAGAGGCCTTTTAGGCCATATGCACCAACACCATTAAATGCTGTAAGAGACACTGTCCCTCTCAAAACAATTTTGCAGCTCAATATGAATGGTATTATTCCATGCAACTAGCCCCTTTATCAGGCTAATTATTCAAATGGGGTTATCAATCAAGCGTTAATGGTTCAAGTAGTTTCAGGTTCATAACTTGTATATGATAATGAATCCCAACAACTACAAGATGTGTTTCTAGCTGATGCTACCTTTATGAATTGGCAGAGTGAGGGATTTTGTGGGATGAATAAGTATGATCCTACAGTTATGGTATATTCAAGAGCAAAAAAGTGGGCCCTTGATAATGAGCCAACTAGTAAAGACAAGGATACAACAACTGCAAGATCATCCGTTCAGCCTGTTACACAAATTTTGCAAAGAAACTCTCAAGCTTCAGCTAAAGAGCAGTCTCATGTGCAAGCAGATCAAGCTATTCCTAGAATCCAGCAAAAGGTTCATGCTGTGGTACCTTTTAATATTGTTGATAATATGAAGAGAATGAATGTGACTATGTCCATGTGGGACTCTCTAGGCATTCAAGCACAGACTGACCTTCTGAAGAAAGCCTTATCAAATGAAGAGATTCCTAAAAGAGCTACGGATGAATCCTTTAAGGCTGTGTTTATAAATCAGGATATTGATTTACAGAACAACAATAACAAAGGAGTTAGAATTCAAGGTAAAGACATCAAACCCCCTCCATTCTATGTCTCATTGATAATAAGGGATAAGCATGTTGGCTAAATATTTTGCAAGTTACTAAGACTACAACTTGGCAAAATGTTTCTTTTAGGCAGCAGTATGTGAGATTGCTCTCTCCTCTCAGCAATAGGGGAGACTCCCTTCTTACCGCATGCGGCTTCAAGTAAAACAAAATTATATCACACACAGTTCTCTTTGCTATAGTAATACTAGTGGCTCAAGGAATGACTTAAGAACAATCCCTTAAGACAACAATTGATTTTATCTAAAGATGAAATAATATAAGAGCTCAAAGTCTCTTATCTTTACTTCAAATAATCACTCTAATTTTGGATGTACAAGAAAGCTCAGTCTTCCCTTGAACACCCTCTAATCTATTTAAGATTCCAACACTGAAGCCCAAAGTCTTCAGCTTCAAAATGTTGCAACCACTACTCTCTATAGTAACCCCGATCTTCTGAAGTACAAAGTCTTCAGAAAACTTGGATTAAAGGTGCTCCAATGATATAAACAAGATAATTATCTAATCTGAACAAGGATCAATGAATGCAACATAAGAATATATCTATTAATGGTCAAGACAACAACTCAAAGTCTGTCAATCTCTATTCCTTTATTCAAATGCTCAACTCTTTTACAATGAAACACAAAGTCTTTAGAACTCAAGAGTTTTGCCTATAGTTTACTTGCACACAACAAAAGATAATCTTTACAATGAGCTCTCTCCTTTATATAAGAAAAAAAATGAGAGAAAAGTGGAGAAGAAAGAGGAAACCCTTAACCATTTTGACTTATTCAATGTTGTATGATCTAATGTACTTGCAACATGATTACATGGAACAACTTTGCACGTGATACTATCACATGCAATTACATCTTGTTCTTAAATTGCATGTAATCTGTCAATTATAAATTACAAAATGCATAATACATGATGAAAATTTTCTAAATGTCCGACAAGACACGACATCTATTTGTATCATTCTTTGTCGGTCTTCATGCTGCTTCAGGTTGCCCCATGGTTGATATACTCACGTTTGGTGAATGCATCTCTAACCAGAACATGAGCCCGCATATCACTCTGCATCATAATGGTGATCACTAGGAAGCATCTTTGTGTCTCTCTATTTCAGTCTTGAAAGCATTGTATGCACTCATTATTTAACACTTTCCACCTCCTTTTCAGGCTCCATAATATGGTTGCTCTTTCTTTGTATCCATGTGTTATGGGAAGAACATGAGAAGATCCTTCTTTAACTTGCAACAAGAACTTGCATCATTGAGGGGAAGAACAAACTTGATGCATCTTACAAGTGAGTGGAAGAAAGATGAAAAATGAGGTTTTTCTGGAGCGCTGCATATGAATGAATAACAAGCTTTGAGTTTATGAATATGGAAGGTGTATGTATACATGGGTAAGTGTTCAGTATGCTAGGTGGGGTTTTTCGGAAGCATATGCATATTGAGGGAAAGGCAATAAAGTGAACTTTTTTGGCTACCTTGCATATTGGAAGTTTCACACTTGTCTTTTCAACATGTAAATGTGAAAAGGTGGGTTTTTTTACATATTCTGCATATGGGGCAGCACTTAGTCATTTTTTATTTGGAAAATCACTATCAAGAATGGGGTTTTTTAATTCCGACTGCATATGAGGATAAATGACATCTTCATATGCAACTTAGAAGAAAATGGAAGAAAAAAAATGGAAAAGAAAAGACATGTACATCCAAAAACTAAAAAGAAATGAAAATGTACATATGCTTAGCAAGAAAAAAGAAATAAAATCCATACCTTCTTCTTGGAAAGCAAAGGGAAAAACAACTCTCTCAAACTTTGAAATTCTGGAAACAATTGAGAATTTTGAATTTAGATTTGAAGTGCAAGTATGGAGATATATAGGCAATGAGTTTGATTAATTCCTCATGCTAAATAAATGCATTTTGCATGAGTCATGGAAAGAAGAATGACAAATGTCTTCCATGCATTCATAAATTGCACAAAATCAGCAACCTACAAAGAATGATTCAAACAAAATATGCCTTAGTTGATTTCTAATTCCTCTTGCAAATAAAAACAACACTCAATGAATGCATTTCGAAATTAAAAGCATGGAGAAAAGCGTTCTGAAGACAAGAGGAAGACTTACTAAAATCCTAAACAAAGGAAGAATTTTGAAATTCTCAAAGATCTATGGCGGATTTCTTGCATACAAAATGTTTTTACTTTGTGCTATGCCCTAGACGAGTTTTACTACCCAAAACACAGCCTTCTATGGAGTTAAAAATCACACATTTTTATGCAAAGTGAAGTAGAAATCCCGTCCAGGCTCTCTTGGAAGAAAAACGTTGTCTTCTATGGAAAGAAAACAGGCTCTAATGAAACGATTTATTATGGGAATCAATATGTAATTCATCACAAAAATCACACCACTATCTCCTTTAAAAATCGATACCCAACACTTTAAAGAAAGATGACATGTTTTTAAGAGACTTTAGCATATAAAAATGATATGCAATTTACTATAAAATCGACGCCCTCCTTTGCAAAAGAAGAAAAGACACTTTTTAAAGTTTTCTCCTCTCTTGAATTGGACACCAATATAGCCTTAAGGAAACATTCTTTTTAAAAGCTTTTGCACAAGTCTTAAATATACAATGCTCATAGAATTTGACGCCCTCCATTAAGTCCAGCCATAAACTTTTTAAAAGACTTTACATACGCTTTTCACTAAAGAAGCGACATGTAAATGGTTAAAAATTTGCCACCATTGTCTTTAAACAAGCACTTTTTTTTGCATAAAGAATGACATGCAAAAGATGTGAAATTTGACGCCTATGTAAAAAAACGAACTTTTAATAAGTAATATCATGTGCTCAAAATCATTTAAAAACATATGCAATCCACTTAAGAAATGACACCTTAGACTACAGAGAGGGAAAATACTTTGTTTTAAGACAATAGCACATTCAATAGAAAAAAAGAACGACACCATATGTCTAAAAAGTAAACTGTAGGCTAGAAGAAGTATGACGGATTTATTTTTAAAATCTTTTGCATATGGATTTCATATGTAAAGCATATAAAATTTGCCACCAATTACTTAAGTTATGAAGAATTTTAAATAAATTAAGATAAATGTAAGTTTATTGAAAAAGCCCACCCTTTATCTTGTCAACTAAAAAGTAAGACTTTGTGATAACATATATATTTAGATTTGAATATGCAAATGTAAACGAAAAGTCCATTTCTTGAAGAATATACAATATCTATTATATGCAAACTTATGTTCTCTAATGACCTGATATGTAGACATGATTTAAAAGCCCATTGTCATTAAAAACAATAAGCAAAACTTCATAGAATGATGTGAAATTTTAAAATGGAGGCTTAGATCCACCTTACATATAAAAACAATTCTTAATTCGTGTAGTTAACAAGAAAAAGTCCACTTTTAAAGACTTTTGACAAGGCGTGTAATCCGTCAGAAAAACCCCACTGATAAGACGCTCTAAACCCCTATAACTTGTGCTAGACCAACACAATTGACCTCTAAGATAGCTCGAAACAAGTGGAATTGCGAAGGCTACAAACCTAAGACAAAAACAAAACCAAAAACGGAACACAAAACAAAGAAAAACAAAGAAAAGACAAAAAAGACAAAATGCTCCTAAGAAGTAAAATCAGAGATGAATCAAGGGATGACTGATTTCCTCAAACAAACTTCTTTCAAAGCATTGAAACCTTAGAGAGAACTCCTACCAATTACAAGAAAATTACGTAGGGTTGTTCAATTTTGTGAATACAAAATTGAGGGCAACACAAAGGAAACAAGGAACACATTATAGTTAGTTTAGAGATATAACCCTAACGTAGGAATAAGATGAGATAAGCCTATCTTGAAACCTGCAACCAAATTAGATCATAATATAATCAAATACATGTAATACATCCATTTTCTGGGTTAAGAGAAAAGTACACTTATAGCACATAATTCTCATGGTCTCAACCATAAAGAGGGTTGAGATAGGAAGAACATGATGAGGTGCTCTAATTATCTCGCGTCCTAGGCCCAAGAGAGGAAACTCTGTCCCCCTTGGCTTCATGTGGTCTTAACCATGCTCATGAGGTGGCGTACCTAGCGGAGCTTGTACATTGCGCCCTTCATCACGTTGTTCACTCCTCTTATGATTGAGGATTCATTTCTTAGTTACCTCAATAACTAACCCATATAGGCTCGGAGGGAAGATTACAATAGGGTGCCCTTAACTCGACCCTAGGCCCAAGAGAGAAATCTCTCTCCCTTGGCCTCATGTGGTCCTTAACCGATCTCATATGGTGGTGTACCTAGTGAGGCCTCATCATTCCCCCTCCTTGCACTTCCTTTCCTTTCCTTATATGGTTGATTATTGTAGGTGTATGATATTGTCAATTGTATACACAAATATACATTTACTTGCATATGTTTATTCTATGTTACCTAGTTTTCCCCCTGGCCCTCCGGACCAGGCGAATTTCGAACCAGTCGTTGGTCCTGGTCCCTGTTCGCCTGTGGGTTCCACCTGGGTTCAAACCCAGGCAGGTTGGTTCCTCTAGGCCGAACCTAGGTCTAACTAGGGCAGACCCAGGCAGATCAAGTGCCAACCAGGTATGGTTACACTGAGAAACATTCTATAATTTAGTGGAGAAAACAATTATTACAGAATTTGAATAAGACCTTTAACATTGCAAAACAAAATTTGCTCAAGTTCAGATATTTATTACTTCAAATTAAACTAGCTCTCAAGATTTCTTCCAGTGAAATTTTTATATCCAATTGCTAATGGTCACCCCTGCCCGATTAATTGGAAGCTCTCTATAGTGATAAATCATATTTTAAACATTAAACAATATCTTCAATAGGTGAAGGGAGTTGCAAGCTACTTTTATAACATTTTTCAAGTAAGATTTTAATTTCAAACAAACAAGCTCTATGTACAGTGAACAAGTAATAAGCATTTGAGAACTTGGAAAGCGAGAATGTTATTAGTGCAGTTGATCCCATTGGGATTGGCACTGTTTGTGAATCAACTAATGCCTTTGATGAAGAAGAAGATGAAGATTTAGAAAATCCATTAGATGATTGAAACTTAGGATAAAGTTCCAATTGTTAAAACTTAAAAGCCAAAAAAGTGATACTTGAACTCAATATTATTTTAATATTTTGATGTTGATAATAGATATGATGCTATGATTACAAGTTTATAGTGTTTTTGTTGTTTTTATGATACTGTGTGGCATTCTAATCTTAATTCATGCTTCTAGGCTGCATATATGTATAATTTTTATAGGTTTTTGTACTAATGAACCCAAACCCCATTTCAAAATTTTGCCATACCGGTGAACTGGTTCTTCGAACCTGAACCTGAACCTGAACCCAAACCGACAACTTAGTGTTTATTTTAAGCATATACATTTGTTAGAGATAAAGTCTCCACAATATATTGACATTCACATCCATTAAAATATGCAGGACAATTATTCCTTCATATTGCAACAATTTAAGATGTTATTACATGGATCACCCTGCTGCATATATGATTACTTCTGCTGTTCATTTGATTTTGGTTGAATGATTGAATGAATTCCTTTGGTTTGATGATTTGAGGTATTGGTGAGTTATGATTAAGTAATCATGATTAGATGATTGAAGAGTGAAATTGCAATGATTGCTAGTTTGATATATTGATGAATGATGATTGAATGAATGTTGATTTTGTAAAAGATGATAAACTTCTATAGATATTAGTATCGAATATCAGATGTATTGTTGCTGTAAGTGAGTATATATTTATTGTTTGCAAGACACTTAGATACTTATTGATTTCTGTACTTCGGTGTCTTCTATAAACACAGAGTTCACCGTATATATATGTGAAATGCAATGAATAAGGGTCACGTCTATGATAGACGTGACTCCTCAAGGAGTCACGCCTATCGTAGGTGTGACCGTTCTTAACATAATATACGATTAATAACAACCCGTCGACTTGTTATACATAGTCGACTTTCATTATAATACATACATTTTACATATTAATGTAACCGTCGGTGACAATAACATGCCGATCACTATGTGATTGATAATATGAATAAGCATCGACATTATAATAACTCATGAATATATATGATATCTTATTAATATGCCGATCATAATATGATCGATATTAATAGATATCATTTATATATTATATTTATATTTTACTATCAACTTAGTTATAGTATAGTAATGATAATTAATAATTATCATTATTATATTATAACAATGATTACTATATGAATATAAACAATAGATATCAATAATAATGTATATATTAATTTGTATGTAATAACAATTACATATTAATATTTACATATATGTATTCTTTATATATTCAAGTTAATTATCTGAATGATGCTATCAATTTCCAACACTCCCTCTTAGCTAGGGAAGATAATTTGCCATATACCACCTTACTTGTGATATCATGTAATATAAGGAATCATCATATAGATGATACTTGTTTTGCACATTGCCTTAACTTGTGAAGTGAAGAGTCACCTTAACTTGTGATACCTGATTTAACATATCACCTTAGATCGTGATATGAGGAATCACCTTAGATCGTGATACCTAGTTTTCACATCACCTTAGATCGTGATATGAGGAATCACCTTAGATCATGATACCTAGTTTTCACATCACCTTAGTGTTAGAGTAATTATATTTTACACTTATTAATTAAATCACTTCGGTTTAATTAATTAAGTTATTTATTACTTTGTTTTCTTAAGCTATCTCTTAGGTACATTATAATTAATATCTTTATTAATTATAATGTGCAACTTAGCTTTTTTAGGCTTTAGGGTTTTGTTCACCTTTATAGGTTGAACCTTGTAAATATTTTTTTCAATTAACTCGGATCATAATTTTGCTCTCATTTTTGAGTAACTTCTGAGTTCTATCTTTTGCTTCCTTCTGCTTCTCTCCTGTAATAGGTTATTTGCATGCAGGTATTCTTGGCATTTTGTGGATTTGTATCTCTCAAATCCTACATGGTATTAGAGCCCCCCTGTTGCTGCCCGTTCTGGTGTTTTTGAAGCAGGTTTTGAGGTTAAGGGTTTCAAGTTTTTGAAAAGTTTTTTATTGGATCTGGGGAAATTTTTTTATTGGACACATTTTGGGCTGAAACTGACCTCACCAATGGATTCAGAGGATTGTTCAGATGAATTTTGATATAAAATTCGACCACCTTTGGGTACCGGAGCAAGCTGTGGCAATTTTTTATGGAAAGAGGGCCGTATGAACCTGGCACGCTTTTTGAGGCATGAGACGCTGAGATTTGAGTGCAGAAGGTACGAAGGTGGTTTTTTTCTACACAGGTGGTTTTGACTGCTTAGTGGGCGGTTTTCGGTGCGGCAAGGGGTTTTTTCAGAAATTTTCAAATTTTTCCATTTTTGAGAAATTTTTGCATACAATATCGAAAATCGAAGTGTGATATAACGTTGGAAAGCTCTTTCTGAGCCTAATCCAACCATGCTGGTTTTATTTTCAAATTTTGCCATTTGATCAGTTTTTTTTGGCGCCAAAGTGTAGGCATCTGAAAATCAAGTTTTTTCCTTGTTTTTTTTTGCTTACATACTTATTTGAAGTGTACGGGAGATAGTATAATACTTTGTGGGGGGGTGCAAATTCTATTTCTGTCATTTATTTCAAAGAGACCCTTCTA
>MU217870.1:271909-285848 GCA_018584345.1 Thuja plicata | reverse complement strand
AATTTGGACATCCACATTTTTGCACAAATGGGGATTTGCAAATCCATATTCGCATTCAATTTAGAGGTCACCAAACAAGGAATTGCACCCCATAACCGGGTTATGGGGTGCAACCAAACGGGCCCTTTATGAAAGCAAGTCACAAATTTATATAAAACGGTAAACCATTCTAGTAATCCAGTGTTCCAATTTGCATTATGGAAATGGTTTGAGTCCTGATTTGTTAGTCAGTTGGAATCGAGGCTAAGGAGCCATAATCTGCAAAGCACCTATTCTATCTTAAGGAGGTCAAAATATCATAGATTTACTATAGGGCTGCACTAAACAGATATCTTAGGAAAAACTCTAAATAAATAACTTAGTTATGAATTTGGCACAATTTGTTGATAGAAACGTTGAGCCATTTGCTAACAGGTTTAAGTTCAACGATCCATTGGTTGTATATAATGACAACCTCCATGTAGCATAATCGCCGACCAAGTCAATTTTTGCAATTCATCAAGAAACTGTGACATGACTTGGGCCTTCAGCAGTTAGTTTAGCTCTCAATGCAAGTTGCCAGTACCATGTTTTTGGAGTTCTGTTGTACTCTTCTTAAACCTTTAGCCTTGATATTATATAGGTATTTTGTTAAGAGGGCTGCTTCCTTTAATCCTATGTTATCGGATCCCTCTAATATGCCTAGGATCCTGATTCTGGTACGATCTGGATCCTGATTCTGCCCGGATTCTGGCAGGATTCCTGACTGGAATCTGGATTCTCTGTGGATTCTGCACTGCAGAATGCACATAGAATCCGGATTCTAGTCAGAATTCCTACTGGAATCCAAGCAGAATCCAGAGGAACCCACGAGAATCCGAGCATGTGGGTGCCCAAAAACACTACAGAATCCATAGAGAATCCAGATTCCCAGTCAGGCTATGTGCATGTTCAGAGGCTATGTGCACCCGGAAGCCCGCATAAAGCAATCCACCACCCTGTGGATGCGTTGTGGATGCTCTCCAAAGCATCCACAACACAACCACAGGGTGGTGGAGCGCTTCCTGTGTGCCTTCGAAAGGCATCCGCATCCGCCTTCGCCTTCGCCTCCGCCTCCGCCTCCGCCTTCAGACGCATCCTCATGTGCATCCAGGGGTTTGGGGAGAGCATCAGTAACTAAGGTCTTGTGGATCATCTCCAAACTGCTGCAATCAAATGCAATTGACTTAAATTCAATATCTATGATAAGCAGGATGTAACAAGTAAATGAGAATCTTGACTATGCTTATGTTTCCATAAGAAATAATGATTATTTCATTTCTCTAGTTAGTGAAGATGTCATGTATGTCATGAATATTGTTGATGAAAAAATTGAGTGGCATAACAGAGTCATCATTTGAAGTTCTGATTCTTGAATATTCCATGATGTGGTCATACTTTTGAAGCTTCTTTATTGTGTAAGTTGAAATGCTTGTTCATTTTCATAGGCAATAATTGAGGAGTAGAGAGCAAGAAGAGAATAAATCAAAGTCTATAAATATTATTGCAAATTGTTGGGAATTAATGTTCACTAGGTGTTAAAAATTAGAGTCTATGTTGATTTAAATAGGTATCATAATATTAAGTTGTTGAGAAACAACTTAATATTATTATGTCACATGATTTCTTTTAAAGGTTTTAGAATAGAGTATGTATTGAGTGTAGGAAGTCGAGTTCGTCCCTAAGGGCCCCTGGACCAGGCCAAGTTCGAATTGGTTCGTGGTCTGGGTCCGGTCCGTCTGTGGGTCCAAGCAGGGTCCGATCGACAAGGACCAAGTTTGAACCACCCAGGAGTCCGTTCGGACCCGGGCGAACCAGGCGGAAAATGACAAATTTAGGATGAAATTCGCCAAACTTGGGCCCGCAGACGGAGTTTAAGGCATTTTTTTTGCATAATTTATAAAATTTTGACATCCACAACCTTAAAAAGTGGATTTGAAAGGCTTATGTTGACTTCTCCTTCTCATTTGTGGTGTGCAAATAGGTTATTTTGTCTTGAGCACGAGGAAATAGGTGGTTGAGCAAGAGTTTAGTTTTGCAAGGAGTTGGAAGATTGATTTGTGGACCTTCTTCAAGTGTTTGTACCTCATTTCTACACCTTTGCAAGCTTACAATGAGTGGAAGAGGTAAGTTCTTGTTCCATTTGCTTTTTGCTTTTGTTTAAGCATTTTATTTTTTTTCATTGTCCATAAGATCTACCAATTTTTTTTTTTAGAATTTTTCATTTTCTTGTTTTAATATTGAATATGTATACAATTTCTTGCCATTGGAAAATGAACTACAATGGCATCTACCTCTTCCTCTGTAGATAATATTGAACAAAGAGTAGAACCCCCTTCTGATTCTCCTTTGTGAAAGTATGTTGATATTGTAAGACCCCTTCTAGGCGGTGGTGCATTCCGTTGGAAATGTCAGGGTTGTGATGTAGAAATGAATAGTTCATATTTCCGCGTGGTAGGCCAATTCTGTGGATACCTTGGAAGAGGAGTCAAAAAATGCCTTGGAAAAAAGATGCACCTATACCAAATGCAACAGTATTAAAATATATTGCAGAGCATGAGGTAACAAAAGAGAGAACGTAGTAGACAAATTACAGCCAGTGGCAGTAAAAGTAAAAAAAAGCAAAGGGAATGCAACCCCCCTCTACAGATGTTGTGATAGAAGATCACCCCTTTTACACTACCTCAACTGCCCTTGATACTGAAAGTGAAGCACCTCTTACACACAAAAGAAAGGGACCACTAGAAACTACATTTCAAAATCAAAGTAGAGAAATTATCGACATTGATGTGGCAATATGCTTGTATGCAAATGGGCTTCCTTTTAGTGTTGTTCACTCTCCATATTGGAAGATGTTGAAATGTGTCAATGAGGCTCCAAGAGGGTATAAGGGCCTCAGTTATGAGAGATTACAGACCACCTTGTTGGATGAAGAGGTCAAGGGGATTGATGATCAATAGAAGCCCATAAGGGATTCATGGATTGAGACAAGGGTATCAATTGTTTCAGATGGGTGAAAAGATGCTAGAAATCGTCCCTTGATCAATGTCTTGGCGGTGTCCCCTAAAGGGGCAATGTTTTTGAAATTCGTGGATTCTGAGGGGCAAGTAAAAGATGGGCCATTTATTGCTAATATTCTCATCTCTACCATTGAACAAGTGGGTGCTAGAAACATTGTCCAAGTCATAACGGACAACGCAAAGAATTGTAGAGCTGCTGGTTTGTTGGTTGAAGAGCGATATCAACATATATTTTGGATACCTTGTGCGGTCCATTCACTCAATCTTATGCCAAAAAAGATTGGGAACAAAATTGGGTGGACCAAAGAGATGTATGCAGAGGCTGAGGACATTCAAATGTTTGTCACAAACCACCACATGACTCAGGGAATATTCATAATATTCTCATGTTTGGAGCTACTAAAGGTAAGTGAACTTGAACTCAAGTTAGTAATTTAATTTTTTTTTTAAATTAGTCTTACAATTTCTGATTTTCATATTTTGATTGTGTAATGTGTATTTTGTTTAAAGTATGTATCTAATAGTTGTATTTTTTTGGTTTTAATTTATGTTACAGGTTGCTGAGACTCGTTTCACATCAAATTTTATCATCTTGAGACGACTTTTGCAAGTGAAAGAGGCACTTTGCAATATGATAATCAACAACAATTGGGCTATATGGAGGCAAAGCAACAATGAGAGGGCAACCAAAATAAAGCAAAGGATATTGGATGACTCATGGTGAGAACGTGTGGAATATCTCATTAAGTTCACCGAACCCATTATGAGCGTGGTTAGGTACACTAACATGGATAGGCCTTTCCTTGGAGAGATCTATGATCGCATAGACTCAATGCTTGAGAAGATCAAGAAAAATGTAAATGAAAAAGAGCAAGATCCCCAAGAGACCTTCTTCAAACAATTGCAAGCAATTGTTGTAGAACGATGGAACAAAATGACCACTCGTCTACATTTCTTGCGTATGCATTGATGCCTAAATACTATAGCACCCAATTTACTGATCAACTAGGAAGGTTGCCACCCTATAGAGATGTAGAAGTGTCTGATGGGTACAAGGCAACATTTAAAAGACTCTTTCCTGATGATGATATGCCAGATCTGATTACAGATGAGTTCATAGAGTTTGTGAATGCAAGAGGTCTAAGTAATGATGCCCTTACTCATCGGTTTATGAAGGATGCTCATAGTTAGTGGTACTTCCATTGCCAAAGATTCCAAATGTTGCAGCCACTTGCAATCAAAATTATATCACAAGTAAGTTTTATAATTAGTTTACTTTATCTTCATGACTAGCAAGTAATTTTTATTTTATAAGATTAATAATTTTATTTTAATTGTTTACTTTGTCTTATCTTCATAGGTTGCTAGTTCATCTGCACCAGAAAGAAATTGGAGCACATCTGCTCATCCACTCAGTAAAGCGTAATAGGTTGCAATAAAAAAGAGCGGAGAACTTGGTATTTGTGCATTACAACTTGCATCTCGTCTCACACAAGAGTAAAGAATACAATGAAGGGGAGACAAAGAGGTAGGATATAAATGCAGTGCTTGCGGACTTGGATGCTTCCATTTCTTGGCTTGCACTTGATGAATGTGAAGATTTTGACACCAATACTAATATTGGTGCAGCTGATCCCATTGACCTTAGCTCTATTTGTGACTCAACTAATGCCAATGAAGAAGAAGATGATGAAGAAGAATAGAATATCAATAAATTGTTAATCCATTAGTTGAGCTTCAAACAATGATACTTGAGTTTTGAACAAATGTTATGATTTAATTTTAATGTTTTGAATCTTTGATGTTGAACTTAAACTTAAAGTATATGATGGTATGATCATGATTCTGATTCATGATGCTACGATTACAAGTGTTTTTGTTGTTTAAATATTTTTATAATACTATGTGACATTCTAGTCTTAACTCATGCTTCTAGGCTGCATATATATATATATATTTGAAAAAATGAACCCAAACCCAAACCCCTTTTCAAAATTTTGCCATACCTGGGAACCGGTTGTTCGTACTCGAACTTGAACTCGAACCTGAACCCGAACCGAATATTAATAGGAAATTTATTTGGATTGTTTCCTATAAAATAAAACATAAAAATCCTATAAATATGTAATGTATTTGATATGAAAATGTAGAAGCACGTATATCTTGTTTTTGTTTATTCTACCTTCTAGTTGTCTCTTCCATATTTCTTATATGGTATCAGAGGAGGCATGATTAAAGGGGTTGAAGAAGATTTTTCAAAATCGCCTATTAATTATTGTGTTGTAGATTGTACTAGTAGATTTTGTTGCAACTTCTTTGTTCCTTGAGCCCATCGTTGAAACCTGAAAAATGTAGCAAAAGGCATCAACAAAAACAAGATCATGCAAAGAAAAATGACCGAGGAAAATGACAAAGAGCTTCAGATATTAATTTTGAGTCTCATTTTCTCATATAGTTTCCAGCGAGCTTTGGTGTGGATGCTAATACTTCTAGATCTTTTAGGCACATTTCAAGTGTATGTAAAAGTAGAGGACTAATAATAAAGCTCGATGTCAAGGTAGGTTCTTTCACATTCTAATAATTTATTTTCTTTTCATCTGCAACCAATGTTGTCAATGTCTACTTGATCAACATCATGAGTTCAAATTCTCGGAGCTTCCCAATCAAGAATTGCTTACAACTCATATTTCCATGAGCTCATTATGAATACTTTGCGGACAAAAAATTAGGTCAAAGAGAATAGAAGAGTTTGGCTTAGAGGCGGAGGTGTCCCATCAATTCTTTACCAATAATGGCCTATTCTTTCATGTGGTGAGAATCCTTATAGACACTATGCAGGCCTCTGATAGAAATGTGGCTAAATTAGATTTCTGTAGGCCTACACCAAATGCAACCCCGAAATTTGCTCACGCTTGAAGAATGGAAAGAAAAGGAGACTTGAATTTCTCAAAGGAGTAAGTTGCATTGTAAGTTATGTTTTCGGGTAGCTATTGAGATTATAAAGGTTGACCATGATTGCTAAAATAATCATGAGCTCTAAGCACAAAGCAAAATAAAATTTGCTAAAAAGGTTAATGTCTGCACAATTCTTCACCGGGGGATGCTGATATCTTGCCTTGGAGCCCTAGTGCGTAGTGTTTGGCTGTGAAAATTTAGAGGCTGATCAATATGAAAATCGAATTAAGGGCCTTGGTTGAGAAACACTTAGTGTCATGGATCAACCTGTTCAAAGTGGTGTAGCTGACTCTTTCTTTTTATGCTATAGAGGTATGGGCATAGGTGGAGGTGCTAATTTTGGGTTGTAGGTTATGCTATAGGTTGTCTTTACAAATTGTAGTAAATAGCATTGGTTCATGTTATCAAAAGTACATTTATTGAAATATAGTGTCTTGAGGTGGCCCTTGAGGTCGCTGACTTGTAGGAGCTGCTGTAGCATTGGGGTAATGCCCCGTGGACTGTGGCTTAGGTGCCGCCAGATTCCCTCTCAGTCGACCGCACGCTACCCCGGGGACGATGTCATAGCCAGAGTTCCTCGGCCAGGCGCTCCAGAACGCCGCGCTCTTGGCGCCGCCGCTCTGCCTCTCCTCATGCTAGGAGGACCTCAGCTACTGGCTGGCCTCCTCTACTTGTTTCTACTACTGCTCGGCCAGCGACCAATGTTCATGTGTGGCCTCCTGCCACTTTTGACAAAATCCCCCGCTTGGCTCAGGCTATCTCTCCCAGGTGGGAGGAAGGAGAAATGGAGAATGAATGAAAAGATACAGATGATGGGTGGTCGCTTCCTGACCAGACCCCTGGGCCCAATGTTTGGAGTAATCCCAATGATAAAGATCCGCCTCCCTCTTCTGCTACTGCTCTTGCAGCTTGAGGGCTTCCTTTATATGATTTTTTGATGAATAGTTATTTGATTCTGGCATGATGCCGTGTGACTCTTCGTGGGGTGATTTTCTATCCCCCGGTCCTTTTTTGTGAATATTGTACTCTTTTGTTATATTAATAGAAAAGGCCTCTATTCATCAAAAAATAGTGTCTTGTCAAAGTCAAAGTGCGTCATTTTGTTTAGAATAAAGTCCATCCATGTGTCGAGTCATTTTATACAGTAATTTCATATAGTTTAAAAGTCAAGTTGTGTTGTATTGTTCTTTTAAAATAGGGTCTAGCTTCTCGAAGTTTTTAATTGTCATGTCAAAATGTAATAGTATCAAAAAAAATAAAATATAAATTGGTAAAAAATAAAAATTGCCTTAATTGTAATTAGAGTGCATGATGAGTAGTATCTAACACTCCTTGTAAAAATTTTGTATTGAGGGGGCATTCCAAAACTGAGTGTCAAAGTCAAATTTTCTATGTAAGTAACAAACTCAGTGGAGGATGGAGACACAAAAGGTTATAGGACATTTAGCAATCTCTCGTCAATCACTAGCGACAGATTCGTGAATTATATTAGAGGAAAATTATTGTGCCAAAAAGATTGAAGTCAAGATCGGATTCTAGGTGGCAGCGACAACTATCTCATATCATTTGTGATCAGAGTGGCAATGACCTATAATGGGGGTTGCATAGGTTACAAGGGGCTTGATGTTCAAGCTTTTTATGTAAGTAATTGGATGTGTTTGTCCCTCATTACTATTGTTGATTATTTTTGAATGGATGTGTTTGTCCCCATTCACGTGTGATGTAGTGATGGAAGTGTCCAATCATAATAGTCAATGTTTATGATTGGATGTGTTTGTCCCCAATCTTAATTATTATGAGAAAAAGTATATATCCTTGTTTATAACTTTGATGTTGGTGTCCCTGGATAGAAGTGCTAGTCCCTATCCTTGGATGAAAATACACTAAGCGTAGTGAAACTAGTTCCACTATAGGTTAACATGAGTAAATATGTATGTCCCTACTCTTACCTTGTACTTTTTGATGAGCTACACAACATGATCATCAAGTATTGTGATGTACTTTCTCCCCATGTTCACACTAAGGGAGGGTGTTGGGTATTAGTGTTCACATAGGTGTTAGAAATTTAGAGTATATGTTGATTTAAATAGGCGTTCACATGGTTTGTTAAATACATAATTAGAATAGAGGTACGCATTGAGTTGTTAAAAACAACTTAATATTAAAAGAAAATTTGTTTGGGTTGTTTCTTTATAAAATAGGATATGAGAATACTATAAATATGTATGTATTTCATATGAAAATGTAGAAGCACATATATCTTGTTTTTACATATTCCAGCTTCTTTTTGTCTCTCATATTTCTTATACACAGGCATATATTTAGTTTGATTTTAAATTTTCTAAAATGAAATTTAAATGTATTCTAACAATTTTACATGGATTTAACACTCTGAACAATTAATAAAGTTAAAATCTTTATTCATCTAAATCTGAACTTGAGTCTGGAAGGAAAGATGCCCTTTATAGAGTCAAGACTCCAAACTAAAATTGCAATATGAAGGTTGGCAATGCACATTAAGTTGGTTCATTTTGGTTCAAATGATGCATCTTTCAAAATCAAGATCATGCTTACATTGAAACCTTGAAACACCCTCACTTTTTCTTTTGAAATTTAGAATATGTTTGATGCTAAGGTAAGGAAAGATGCAATTTTAGTGATCAGTGGAAGTTCCGGACATGTTTTAATTTCAAGGTTAGTGGCACTGTAATCTTGTTTAGTACATTGGATTGGATGATGTATCTTTCATATTTAAGACGATGACTAGTTGAAGCATTAGTGCATATTCATTATGCTGAAAATTATGTTTTACAAAATAGACATAATAGTAGGCTTCCCAAAAGACATGTCATTGATGTCAAAAGTTTGTAGATTGCACAAAGGATACAAGGGTTGCACTAAGAATGTCACCATAACGACTAAACAAATGCTTTCAGACATTGATCTCTGGAATGAATAATGGCTAAACAAATGCTTTCAGACATTGATCTCTGGAATGAATACACATGGTTTTATATTTTCTGATACATCTTTAGGATAATCATATTTCTGAAGTATACAGAGAATCTGAAAATTCTATACCTTCTTATTCAATGTTTTTGGTTTTTTATCTGTGTTTGAAGTCCGATGACTGCTCGAACTATTGTCTCAACAATCAACTATTTGTAATCTGATTAAAGACCCTTCCTTGTATGTCTAATTTCATTTGTCTATATATGTAAATTGGTTGTATTGAATGCACAGAAAATAAGTTTATGAAATAATGAAGTTAAGAAAATATTCTTGATTCAAAACTTGGAACTAAAGATGATAATTTTAGTTTGAAGAATCAAATTGGTTGAAGGTCTGTGATGCATTTATAAGATTTGCAAAGAAGGTAGACATGATGAAATGCCAAGGTGAACAGGAAGTTAAGAGCAATTGACAGTTGGTTGTAACTTCTTCAAAACCTCCTAACTATATGGAGCTAGTCGATTGTATTGAGGCATTCTATATATTTACTTTCATTTAGTTTGTGAGAAGTATAAAGTGTATGAGGTTTTGGTATCAATAAACTTGTGATAGAGTAAAGATTAAAAAGAAAATGTTAGAGTGAATGTGAGGCATATATGGTAGATGAAAAAGATTTGAACAGTACTATGAAGTAGATCAAATATTTAGAAATTGTCATTTGCTAAGGATTGAGGATTAACATGTTTTATTATAAGGAAGGTAATTTTAATGGTGATTGGTAGGTTTAACAATGATATTTTTCTCTCGAAATTCTTTAATAGGAATCTGGCTTTGGATATCTATGCTTAAAGTCTGATTTTTATCTTATCAAGTGATTATATTCTGAAATTTTAGACAAGTAATTAAGATAATAGAGAAGATATTTGTAGATTGCATTCAATTTCCAGAGAGAATTAATTTGATAAATTTGAGTATAAATGTTTGATCATAGAATTTGTAATCAAATATATATTGTAATAGACTTAGAGTTAGTGCTTAGATCATTGAATTTTACTTTTAGTTGGGTTGGTGCTTATAAAATGGATTTGATGATTTCTTGGGTTGGTGCCCTAAAATCTTGTAATTCTTCAATTGTGAGATTGGATTAGGATAGCAAATCCTAGCAACATTTTTCATGATGGTTTTTCCAACTTGGGTTTTCACGTAAAATTTTGTGCATTGTTTCTTGTGTGGTTGCATTGCCTTTTTGTTTCAATTTTAGTTACTTTTAGATTTCTGTTTGAAGGTTAAAAAGTTTGTATTGCACTAAAGTTAAAAGTTTACATCTACTATTGATTCACCTACACCCTACCCCACTCTCCCTAAGTAGTATAATTATGTTCTTCATGTTTCTGGTATCAACATGTCTTCTAATACTTGGAGATTTTGTTCCAAGTTTATCTGAATCTTGTAGCTTGACTCTTCATTGCCTATTAAGAATATTAAACAACAAACTAAAAAACACAAAAGTGGCCCATCATTATTAACTATAATTGATTTTTTATTTTATTTTTAAAACTAGATTTCATTCTAAAGTTGTATATGCCATGTTTTTGGATTTTTCCTAAATATTTAAATAATTATTTTATTTTAGGTTTTTCCTAGTGCCTACCTTTTTTTTTGAAATTTTTTGTACAAGCAATATTGTTCTAGAATATGTTTTCTTCATTAATTAATTAACCTTACTAATATGGAAATCTAGAGAGCAGTCCAATTAGTCTTGTTCTGGGATCTTATGAAAATTTGATGTTGCATTGACTATTCTTCTACTCAAGTGTCGACTACTGAATAATTGGGGAAACTCGACAAGCGATTGGAAAGTATTCAATAATTTGTCAGTCAAGAACACGTGTGGAGAGGCAATGCCCTTGATTGAAGGTTTAAGGAGGTTGATTCAAAATGATGAACATGGTGTGGAAGTTTTACATGACATTGCTCACATAGTGGATGAAAATAAGAGTTACTAGTTGTTCTGAGGTGCTTGGATATACAAATCCTTCAAATCATGTTAAGATGTCAATGCCTATTCCAACTTCTCATTTTATTTTCCTACATATACATATTCTATCAAGGGTATCACTAAGAAAAATGTAAATTGTACATATGGCATTTGTAGTGGGTGAAAACTATACATCAATATGTTTATGTGCCAACTACAACAAGCCTTCCATTTGTTTCACAACCATCTCCGCTACCTACTTACCACAATGGCACACCTTCCAATTCTCCATCACAATCAATTTTTCTCAATCCAATTCATCTATTGAAGTTGCTATTAACCATTTGCTTAAAATTTGTTGGTGGATGTTTCGCAACTGACAATTTTGGGATCAAATGCAAAATAGTGGTTCCAGTCGTAGTGTGTGAGACACAATCTCTCCTAATTATAAGGGAAGGCACCCCCTCTGTTTACTATTACTAAAAATAACTAATACTAACTAGAACCTAAGATTATGTCCATTAAGCTAATCAATGGTCGTTACAATCACCATATCCTCTTTCTTCAGAATATGTGCTCTATTATCGTATTCTCTTATTTCAGAATACATGATTCTTTCCAACAATAAAATTTCAAGTACAATTTAGTAAAGTTGATAACAAGAAGCTCTTAAAAGCTCAAATTATTTCCATGATTCCTTATGTGAAATCAAGAACATAGATGAAACATACATGCAACTCAAAGTCTCCAACATATACTTCACCTTACATGCACAAACATAGAAAATAAAAGCAGCACAAAGTTTGTAGGTTACTTCCTTGCTTGAGTGCACTACAGTAATTTCAAATGTGATAAGCAGCTAAAGTATGCAAGACCAAGCCTAAAAACTTAACTATAACTTTAAACACAATAAACATCTCAAAGTTTGCAAGATTGGGTTCAAATATGTTTTAGACAATAAAACAACATTCACAATCAACTTTAGATAATGGTGTCACATGACAACTTGTTTCACCACAAAGTCTTAAAGCAACTTGACTCCTTTATTCATTGTAATTTGATTTACATCTAAACACAAAGTTTTAGAGCGCACACAGAAAGTGACAGAGTTATATTGCATTGCTAAAGTATGTTTATTTATAATAAGCCCTCTCTTATTTACAAATGAGAGGCTAAGAGAAAAAGGTGGAAATACTAAATGTTGTTGACTTATTCAACATTGTAAGTCCTAGCCTACCTCACTTGCAATGTGATTATATGTAGTTACAAGATACAACTTTCCATGTAATGTGATCACATGCAATTACAAATTTTGTCTTTACATGTAATCTGTCAAAACTAAATTACGTATTACATAACTGAAAGCAATTTTAGTGTTTGATAAGACACGACTCTATTATAGCATCCTCTGTCAAAGAGGTTTTCCTATTTCTAGATTGCCAGTGCTTGGAATCTTCAAATCCATATATGGATGAGAGCACCTTTTCATTGGTTGTCTTTGCATATGAAACTCCCTTGAACACAAATCGCATGAAAATCTCATTCTCAATGAGTCTTCATGTTGAACTCTCGCATTGCTCTTGTTGTCCCATAGCTTTGGAAAATGTTGCTTTATGTACTTTACAAACCACAATTTGCTATATTACAAGTTACTATCCTTAAGCATATTCAAATCCATGATTGCAACCCCATAGTCTGCTTACTATCTTGATCACTGAATTTGACACATTCTTTGTTTCTTTGCAAACCTTCTGTTCTATGTAAACATTAGGAATATCTATTTCGAACACAATGATCTACTTCATGTTTTATAACTTTATCACGTCGTCTTTGTACTAGAACTGTCATCATGCATTATTGGAGAACCCATGGCACTTTCTTTAGACTGGAGGTGTTAGAAAATAAAGCCTATGCCTTAATTTATCATGAGGGAGGAATGTGTCAGCAAAGGGGATTAACGAGGGTAGTTCTAAAATGACACAAATGTGGGGGTCATAGACAAATTTTGGGTCTTGAGGTCTACATTACAAGTGAGGAAGAAATGCACATGTTCACTTGTAATTAGGAAAAACAAAATTGCAATTCTAAGTATGCAGAGAAAATGTGCAAAGTTTGTTGTTGTATATTATGTCCTAGAGACCTAATTACAAGTGAATGATAATGCACTTTGAGGTTGCAGTTAGGTCTTGGAAGTCAGATTACAAGCATGGAAATAAAAATATGTTTTGCAAGTGGAATCGTGTAGGACTTTACTTGTAGTTGGGTCTTGAGGACCTAACTGCAAGTAACATTTGCAACAAACTGTGTAGGAAAATTGTAAACTTGTCATCAGGTCCTCAAGATCCAATGACATCTAAGGAAGGCATATAATATGCAAGTCGGGTTTTGGGGACTCGATGAAAAGTGCAACAAGAATGAACTTGAACGTTAAGTTCTAGGACCCAAAATGCAAGTTACAGTGACAACTTGTATTACTACTTTAATTGGCAGCCCAAACTTTTCATTTTACATTTTAAAGAGGTAAGTTACTTGTAATGTCGGGTCTTGGACCTACATTAGATGTTGTAATGCAAGTTACTTGTAATGTTGGTTCTTGGACTGTACATTGCAAGTTACTTGTAATGTCGGGTCTTGGACCTACATTAGATGTTGTAATGCAAGTTACTTGTAATGTTGGTTCTTGGACTGTACATTGCAAGTTACTTGTAATGTTGGGTCTTGGACCCTACATTACAATTTGCTATGCAAGGTACTTGTAGTGATGCCTTTGCAACCCAAATTGCAAGAAAAACTAGATTTAAGTAATCAAAACTGAACAAAACGGAGATAAAGGACTTTTTTTTCAATGAATGTCATGGAGATGGAAATACACTTGAAATGTGTTTCAGGACCCTTAGAATGTAAAATGGATAAATTTTTGAACGATTATCTCCAATTTGCATTTTGCTGAAATTGGGGACAATGGTTGTCTCTTATTGGGGAATTGCTTTCAGTCGTAGAAACAATTGAAGGTAGT
>MU217870.1:242815-260242 GCA_018584345.1 Thuja plicata | reverse complement strand
CTGATACCAATTGTTAGAAACACTGAGAGGGGGGGGGGGGTGAATCAATGTTTATCAATTATTTATATTTTAGCCAATTAAACATAAAACAAATATGCATTCAAGAATCTTAACACAAGAACACATAACACATGATTTGATTACGGAGAACCTTGATCAAAGGAAAACTCTAGTGGGGATTATTACCCACAAAATATTGTACTAGGTATAATGAACTTGTTAAAGTTCCTTTTCCCTGTTAGAAGAAGTCTTTACAAATTGAGTACAATGACCTGGTTAAGGATCTGACTCTATTAGGAGTCTTTTACAATAACCCTGTTAGGGTTGGATGGCTCACTACCTAGGCTCACTGCCCAATAATATGAAGGCTACAACCCTCTGAATGTTGATATTCACTATATCAAAATGAACTGCTGTAGTGACACTGTTGTCTGATCAGTTTCGTGTATGCGTGGATGCTCTTACTCCTTAAAGAGCTATATCATCTTCTAACTTCATTATATAGTACCTCTGTAACTTCTTCTTGCACAATAATTGACTTTTTTTACATGCTGTAACATAACAATACACTACATACTTATATCTTTACAAACGAATAGGTGCGACCCAAAACATAACACTTAGTCAGCCTCATTAACAAAATATACAATGCTTCCGAAGAAGTCAGCTCAAGCGTGTTTACAAAAACATTAATTACATCATTAAAAACTTATAACTAAAGGCGCTTAGCCTTAACATCACAAAATAATACACGCTGACCAAAATAGTAGTTGGTTTCTGTGTTCTGTATTCTGGACTGTTTCATAGACTGCATTGTACTAATTTGTCTGTAACTTTTCCATACTGAAGTTTCATACCTTGCACATTTGGATATAGCATGTATATACACCATAGAGTATATACCTAAGCACGCCTGATCTGGTGTGGTCTCTAACATGCGCGTTGATGTGCTGATCTTTGTATCTGTTTGTCTGCTCTGTATTCTGTACTTAGTCATTTTATCTTCTAAGTTATCTTTGACAGAAACTTAGTATGACTTTTTTTCCATGATTGACAACACAAAATAAGCCATGCTTCCTTAGGAATTCAACTTGCCAATAGTTATTTAATTTCTTTCAACATTTGACTAATATTTTCATTCAACATCTTCAAAATAATATCGGTCCACAAGTTACCTTTATTGGTTCTGTGCATTGTAAATGAGGTGTTGAAGAGGAAGCAAACTATTTTATTTGTATATATAAACACTTATATATATATTGGTTATCCTATTTTAGATCGTGATGATCAAAGAATTTTCAGTAACAATTTAGAAAAAAACATTATAGATAAGCTTATGTTTTATAATTTAGCACCTAAAGTGCACACATTTGTGCATATCACTTCATAATTATCAACATAAATGGAATCAATATCATTATGTTAGTCCTAAGATTAGATTACTAAGAGGGGAGTCAATTAGTAATGTACCAAATAATCCAATCTTTATAACTTCTTATACTTAAACCACCATTCACAAGATTAACCATACATTCAATAAATGAAAACCATAAACATGCAAGTCCATCCACACATTTGACACACAAATTTGTCTCATGGAAACCCAATTAGGGAAAAAAACACGGTGGGGATTAGTACCCACTAAATGATGTACTCTTCTGAAGTACACCCTGGGAGGAGCTTAACCCTGTTAGGAGTTTATAATAGCACTGTTAGGTGTTGCCCAGTTAAAGGATTTTCCTTAGGCCTATTAGACCCTTTACCCTGTCAAGAGTAGCTTTCTTAGAGGACTTTAAACACTTGTCAAAGTGTCACCTTGTTAAAGGATTTAAAACAAATATCTATTAGGATCTACCCTGTTAAGGAATTTACTCTGTTGCAACTGTTAGGGAACAACATAAACAATGATATGTGAAATAGCACTACCTCTGCTTGATCAGATCCACTGAAGCACACAATCTCTTCTCAATATACTTAAATTTTCTCTGGCTTGATCGTAACTCACACTTTGCACCGCACTTGTCTAACACATGATCAACACATATAATCTTCAATTTCATCCAATATATACTAAAATTTTAATTCCACCACCTTGATCAAACCCTAAAATAGAATTTCATACATCCCACTCAAATCCAGCGCGCCACATAAACAAAATTAAATACACAAAACATATTTCCAAGACCGCATCGGCCAATACAACGATTTACATAAAATGTTGTGTCAAGGATTCATACACATTTTGACCAAACATAAGCTTCCTTAAGAATCTTCTCCACATGCTAGCATTAAAAAATGTGATGCTAGATCATCACCTCAAATCATGAAAACACATCACCAGATCATGAATGACTCAACCAATTCCATCACAACCTCAACACCGATCACTGATAAAAAATTCATCAACTATCACTCTAGAACACAAACATTGTAACCTGATAACAACTCTGTCTCTACTCACTGATCATCTATCCTTCAGACCAGTCATTCAAATTAGTTGTGGTTGCAACTGTAGCATCTGAACACTATTGACCACCATATCCTATGACCACGTCACAATATATAACAAATATTTGACAAGACATTGAAATCATCTATCACCTGCAATTAACTGTTCTAACAGTTGCACTGTTATACTTCAACTGATCATAACTTCCTCATAAGATCACTTCAGTAGTAGCGGTCATGCATTAGACTTCTAGAGACACACCTAAGTCTCCCATAAAGATATCAACCACTGAAACTCATCATTCATCACAACTATGCTTGGAAACATACTAAGAACAGAAAGTCAAAAGTTGACATCAATGACAATATAATATATGATCATCGTGTAATCAAATATACATAATGACATCTCCAAAGCTCACTTACCTATCACTGCATCAAATATGCCAACAATTTCCCCCTTTGGCATTGATGTTAACCCTCTATGCAACACTTTCTACCTCACCAATGATGGCAACACTCTTTCTTAAAAAAACATTTGGCTTTTGTCTTTCACATGTTCTGCAATTACTCACCTTTTGTCATACATACATTCTCCAATACCATACATTCTCCCTTAACATGCATTCTCCCTCTTTGAAAATAATGCCAAAGGCGTCAATCACACCTGATATCTGCTCTACTGTTCTTGACTTCATAGAGTGCTCCCCCTAAGGAGTAGCCCCAAAACATCAATCCAATCATAAAGATATTCAATGAATACACTAGGATTGATGCAACTATGTCTTCTTCAAATTCAACTCATATAAGGGAATGACCCCCAACCTACCTCTTAGATACTCAAATGTATCCTTAGGTAATGGTTTTGTGAAAATATCAACAACCTGCTCTGTAGTTGGCACATACTTGAGCCTTCCTTTCCCTATATGTGTTCTCTAAGAAAATGATATTTGATATCTAGATATGCTTAGTCTTAGAGTGCATCACCAGGTTCTTTGAAATATTAATAGCACTTATATTGTCACAATAGATAACCACCAACTTAGTTACCTTCTCCTAAATTACTTCCAAAATATGCTTGATTCAAACTACCTATGTATAATTAATTGAAGTGGCAACATACTCAACTTCAGCTGTTGATTGAGATATAAATTTCTACTTCTTGCTTATCCAGGATACAAGCCTCTCACCAAGAAATAATGTACCTCCACTTGTGCTCTTTCCATTATAAACATTACTTTCCCAATCAACATCAGTAAACACATTCAAGGAGAAATCAACTTTATGTCCATACCAAAGACCATAATCTTCATTCCGCTTAAGATATCTGAAGCTTATCTTTACTGCAACCAAATGATATTCCTTAGGATTAGAAGAAAATATTGCCACTAATCCAACTACATGTGCTATGTTTGGTCTATTGTGCACTATATACTATAGATTACCGATCATGGACCTATAAGGTGTCTCATCTACCTCTTTAGATTCATCTTCCTTTGATGATTTGCAACCAGTTACCATAGGGGTACCAACCGGTTTTAAGTCTTCTAACCCAAAAGTCTTCAATATTTCCCTTACATATTTGGATTGACTGTGTAGATACCATTCTTGATATGTTGAACCTACAATCCAATGAAGAATTTGATCTCACCGATCATAGACATCTCAAATTCTTTCATCATCTCATCTGCAAATAATCTGCTCATCTATTCATTTCCATAAAAAATGATATCATCTACGAATATCTTTTCAATCAACAATCTTTCATCTTCTCAATCTTCAAATACATATTACTGTTATCACTAGTCCTGATGAAACCAATCCGGATCAAATATGAATGCAATCTCTCATACCATGCTCTAGGTGCTTGTTTCAATCCATACAAATCTTTCTGTAATTTGCACATGACTATGTTCTTACCTTTTGAATTAGAAAATCCTTCAAGTTATTCAATGTATACTTCTTCTTCCAAGATACGATTAAGAAAAGTTGACTTAACATCTATTTCATATACCTTGAATCCTTTATAAGTGGCATATGCAAGCAATATCCTTACACCTTCAAGTCTGGCCACTAGTGAAAATGTTTCACCATAGTCCATGCCTTCCTCCTGTGCATATCCTTTGTACACCAATATTTCCTTGTTCCTTACCACTTCACTATCTCATTCATCTTGTTTCTGAAAATCCACTAAGTACCAATAACATTCTTGTCTACCGATCTGGGCACTAATGTCTAGGTATTGTTCTTCCCAATCTTCTCTAGTTCTTCTTCCATAGCTTTCACCCAATCTTCATCTTTCAATGCATCTTTAGTTGTTTTAGGCTCAAATTTAGATAACAAACAACTACCTTCTCTTTATTTCCTTCTTTTTAACACACCAACATTTTTGTCACCAATAATTTGATCAGGGGAGTGATTCAACTTTATATATTTTGGAAATATTGGTTCAGTTCTAAGAATTTCTCCAACTTCTTGTATCGGTTCATGTTCAATGACCTGTCGCTCCATTGGTTCTTTTGTAGTGTCCTGCTCCACCGGTTGTACATATACAAACTCATGATAGTCTTCTAGTTCCTTCTTGTTGGATTCATTATTTTTCTCAGAAAATTCATCTATTCTTACACTAGCACTATCCACTATCTTATTTGTTTTTTTTTCAAACACTTGTAGGCTTTTCTCTTAGAGGACTATCCTAAGAATATTTGATCATCACTTCTTGGGTCAAAAAGTTACCTAAAATTTCATCTCTTTTTATATAACCTCTACTCCCAACTTTTTTGAAATAACTCACACATGGTGATCTACCATACCATAGTTCATAGACAGTTTTGTTTGTACCTTTGTTCAACCAAACTCAGTTCAAAGTGTAAACAATAGTGCTCACCGCTTCTGTCCAAAATGTCTATGCAACACCTTTTTGAATCATTAATGTCCTGGCACAATCAATGATAGACATGTTTCTTCTTTCAACAATACCATTTTGTTGAGGTGTTCTAGGAGCTAAAATTTGTCTTTTAATTCCCTATTCTTCACAATATATAGTAAAATCATGTGAATTAAAATCACCTCCTATGTCAGATCTAAGACATTTTAGGGTCTTACTAATCTCCTTCTCCACTCTAGCTTTGTAAATCTTAAACATGGGAAAAGCTTCATATTTGTCTCTTAACAAAATAACCCACATCATTCTATAGTAATCATCAACAAGGGACATGAAATATCTATCACCATAGTAACTCTAAATTCTCATTGGACCATACAGATCAGTATGAACTAGATCTAAAATACTTTCAGAAGAATAATTTTTACTGATGAAACTAGAACTAGTTAACTTCCCAAGCTGACATTATTTGCACATTACATTATCTAGTTTCACTAGGTTAGGGAAACCTCTCACTATCTTCATCTTACTAAATTTGATAAGGTTATCAAAATTTACATGACAAAACCTCTAATGTCATAACCAAAAATCTTCAACCTTAGCAATCAAACAACTCTTAATAGTAGAATTCATATATAACAAGTTACCTCTAGTTTGTTCACTGGTAGAAATATGTTCTCCTAATTTCCCAATAATCCTACATATACCTCCGTCGAACTACAATCTGAAACCTTTACTATTCAACTGAGCAAGACTTAAAAAATTGTATCTCAGATTATCAACCGAGTAAACATCATCACAAATTGTTTTATCATTCAAAGTAATAGATCCTTTACCTTTTACCAAAAAAGGAGCATCATTCCCAAATCTTACCAAGCCTCCATCACATTCTTCCAGCTTTATGAATTTGTTTTTTTATCACCAGTCATGTGATGAGTACACACACTATCAATAATTCAGTTACCACTATGATTCATGTTAGGAACCAAATCTTTCTAACCTTATTCTAAGGGTTCTTCCTTTACTACAACAGACACAATTTCTTCTTCATCTCTTCCATCAGATTCTTCATCCGTAACACCTTCCTCAGCTAGGTAGCACACTTTCTTGTTCTTATCCTTGAATCTTCTTGGCTTTTCCTTCCTATCATTGTTAGGGCATCTAGAAGCAATATGTTCAATTTTTTTACATGCAAAGTACTTCAAAGGAAACTTACCCTTATATTTACCTTTTCCTCTAGGAATTCTTCTAGCAAATAAAGCTTCCAATTCTTCATGTTCTCTTTCTTTAGACAAGATAGATTCATAATCATTAGAGTAACATGCTGAAGAACTATTAGATATCTCTTTTCCTTTCCTAGATGGTGCAAGAGTCAATGATGACTTGAAATAAATTTCAACTTTTGGCATACTATTATCATAATTCCTTAACTCAAATGTAGTTAATTTCCCTATTAATGCATCAAGAGTAACAATAAAAGTTCCTAGAGATCTGAGCTCTTGAATAATTGAAACCCTAATAGCATAATGACACAATAGAGTTCTCAACATTTTTCTTACCACATCCTCCTCAGGAAGATTACCACCAGCACCTTGGATAGCAACAACAAATTCTTTGTTTCTCTGACTGTATTTTCTCAATGTTCTCATTTTCTTGCATCCTCATATCATCATATTTTACTTTCAAAATATCAACCTTTTCCTTTTGCACATGTGAATCTCCACCATGGACAATCTTCAACTTCTCCCACATCTCATTAGGAGTATCTAAGTCTTTGTCATTAATAAATTCCGCATCTGAAAGAGTACTAGCAATAGCTTCCATAGTAGCAGTATGTTCTTGTCTTACCTTTAATTGATCTACAATCAAGGTTCCTAAAGAGACAATATACCTATTTACCACATGATCCCAATACTGATCACCCATACCTTTAAGATAGAGATTCATCTGACCACACCAAACTGTGTAGTTCTCTATTGCGAGTTTAGGTCCTTCCTTTCTCATCATCTTTGGATCTTTACCCCAAGAATTTAAGCTTCACCACAATTGAGGACTGATCTCTGATACCAATTGTTAGTCCTAAGATCAGATTACTGAGAGAAGGGGGTGAATCAATAATGTACCAAATAATCTAATCTTTATAACCTCTTATACTCAAACCACCATTCATAAGATTAACCATACATTCAATAAATGAAAACCATAAACATGGAAGTCCATCCACACATTTGACACACAAATTTATCTTGTGGAAACCCAAATGGGGAAAAAACCACGGTGGGGATTAGTACCCAGTAAATGATGTACTCTTCTAAAGTATGCTCTGTGAGGAGCTTAACCCTGTTAGGAATTTACAACAAAACTGTTATGTGCTACCTGGTTAAGGGATTTTCCTTAGGATTGTTAGAACCTTTACCCTGTTAAGAGGAATTTAAACACTTGTCTAAGTGTTACCTAGTTAGAGGATTTACAATAAAAATATGTTAGGATCTACCCTCTTAAGGGATTTACCCTACTGCAACTATTAGGGAACAAGATAAATAACATTATGTAAAATAACACTACCTTTGCTTGATCAGATCCACTGAAGCTCACAATCTGTTCTCAATATACTTAAATATTCTCTTTCTTGATCACAACTCGCACTTTGCACCATACTTATCTAACACAATCAACACATATAATCTTCAATTTCATCCAATATATACTGAACTTTTAATTCCACCACCTTGATCAAACCCTAAAATAGAATTTCAAACATCTCGCTCAAATCCAACACGCCACATAACAAAATTAAATACACAAAACTTATTTCCAAGACTGCATCGACCAATATAATAATTTACATATAAAATGTTGTGTCAAGGAGTCAAACACATTTTTACCAAACACAACCTTCCTCAAGAATATTCTCCACATGCTAGCATCAAACAATGTGATGCCAGATCATCACCTTCAATCATGAAAACACATCACTAGATCATGAATGACTCAACCAATTTCATCAAAACCTCAACAACGGTCACCTGTCAAAGATTTATCAACTATCGCTCAAGAACACAAATACTGTAACCTGATAACAACTCTATCTCTGCTCACCGATCGTGTATCCTTCACATCGGTCACTCAAATTAGCTGCAGTGGCAACTGTAGCATTTGAACACTTTTGACCATCATATCCTATGATCACATCATAAGATATAACAAAGATTTGACAAGAAATTTAAATGATCTATCACCTGGCATTCATTGTTCTAGCAGTTGCACTATTATACTTCAATCAATCATAACTTCCTCATAAGATCACTTTAGTAGTAGCGGTCATACATTAGACTTCTAGAGACACACCTAAGTCTCCCATAAATATTGCAACCACTGAAACTCATTGCAACTCATCATTCATCACAACTATGCTTGACAACATACTAAGAACACAAAGTCAATAGTTGACATCAATGATAATTTAATATCTAATCATCCTATAATAAAATCTACACCATGACATCTCCAAAGCTCACTTACCATCACTGCATCAGATATGCCAACACATTAATCATTGCTGACTCCGTTTATAGGAATGAAGATCCTAACTTTCAAAAATTTAAAAAAAAATCAGGAACTTCATCAAGATCAATAAAAATAATTCTTCCAATCATATTGACTCTTATGTGGTATTTGCAAATCTCATTGTAGCTCCCTTTGCATCTAAATTCAAAGCTCGTAAATTCACCTCTTTCTAATTCTTTGTATAGTATCATGCTTCAATTGATTAATAATAATTTTTTGAGGCTTCGTCATGTATGTTCCATAGATTCCTCTAAGCCTTTCCTAGCTTCTTTAGATCAAAAAGCCTTTTGTCAATTCTATCATCAACTTATGCATGATATAAATAAATGAATTTGTTTGAAATGTGAAATGCAAGACCTTATTAGTTGTAGGATCTCTCCAAACTTAACTCGATAAGGAGTGATGTTGGTAAGAAAACCTTCCATATCTTCTGCTAGGTTTGCATTGATGTAAACATTTATGATCTAGTTAAATAAATTATATTATTTCTATTTTCCATTGACATTTTAATGATCAACAAATAAATGTATTATTTTGAAAATCATATTGTTTGTCTAACTGAAAATGATAAAATAAATATAATATATTTATCATTTAAGATAAATAAATATACTACATTACTTCTATTATGAGAATACCATGTTTTATTTAAAGTTATCAATAATATAAATATTATCTTATTATAGTCATTATGTTAAATACATTTTAAGATTGCATTTAATACCATTAAGTATTATCAACCTAATATAATTCAATGACGAATAAGACTTTTCCAAGATAACTCTAAATATCGTCACTTAACATCACCTAATATAATTATGTGATAAGATGATATTAATAATGGTTAATGGTCGATTTATGTTATTTCTAACATAATTACTATTTAATTATATTCAAATTTAAGATTCAATTAATAATGCTATTATATTTAATGTCTTTGTAATAACTAATAAAGTTAATAAGTAAAATGACATGTTTCCTTAGGATGCTAGAGATAACTACTTAGTTAATAAAGAAAATTATAATTAGCTTCTTGCTTTTGCCCATGTATGTTGGCTTTTGAGAAAGATTGGATTTAATTGAAATATTGGGGGAAGGGTTTCGGGGAAGGGATGGATCAATAATGGGTTTTGGGGAAAGGTAAAGTGGGGATCAAAGAGTTTTTGAGGGGATTGTGCTTGGATTCACTATCAATTTTGGGGGTTCAACCTCTACCTGCATCTTCATTTATGTATTTTGTTGGATGTTGAGATAGGTTTGCAGGTTATAGGGACTGTGTATTATAACGATTGTAAGTCTTATCTAATTTCATGATGATAATTTATATAGGATCATTTAGTTTGGTGTTTAAAATGAACATATTTGTATGTATTCTTATTGCCAATTCATGTTAGAGATGTTATGTTACTGCAATACTATGTATTAAAAAAAAATCTGCATGTTTGGTTGAGTAATATGTATTTGTGCTGAGGGTTCCTTGGTGGGGAATTACATTATTTTTAATGTTATAGTGGTGGATGGTGTGAATGATTAAGGAATTTTTTTGTGGCACCTCCTAATTGAATTTTGCATATCTTTACCAATCATTTTCCTTCCCATTCTATCAATACTATGTAGCATAATAATCCAAGCTTCAATGCAATTATTGATATATCTAATGAAGCCAACAATGTTGTGAACTTGATTGAGAAGCCTGATCCTAAGTATTAATCTTGCATTACCTTTAACTCAAGGGTTATTACTAATGCACTTGATGGAACATTATATATTATTGCAAAAATTAAAGACAAGATCTCATGTGGAGTGCTCATTGGTATGTGTGTATATTTGTGCACCTGTTATTTGCGACACAACACTTCAATAAGTCATTATGTTAGTGAAAAACAAGGGTTAATGAGCATATAAACCATAACTTTGACTTATTGCTTTCTAACTAGGATGAGTGTAGCAAATAACATAAAAGCCCTCAGATTTATGCTAAATACCAGTGACATAAACAACCTAGCATGAAAGATTTGACTCAAAACAAGCTAAATGATGAGAAAACATGCATTCTAGCTCTAAGAATGGAGATAATAACAATGCATAAGCATAAAATATGAAATGAAATATGAGTTTAAGTCTATTCCAACAACATAACAATGCATTTACAATATGAGATGAAGGCTCTTTTGTGCTCCAAAATGCATACTATTTACAGAAGAGTATGAGAGAGAGAGGGGAGACAAGGTTCATTAATGAGTTGAGGGACTCATTAATGGTGGTGTAAGAGCCATTGATGCCTTGAGCATTAATGAGGCATGGGCAAGAAGGAATATCCATTAAGGGTTATTAATGACATTCATTTAAGAGGCATGGGGGAGTGTAAGACTCAACTTAGCAAGTTGGTCCCTTAGGAAAGTCATGCTTGAGAAAGTTGACTTTCTCAAGTGGGTTGAGTTGTTAATCATTCCTTAATGGAATGTGACAACATTAGGAGGTGGGTTAGGGTAGAATTTAGAATTAGAATTAGAATTAGATTAGCAAGGGTGAATGGGTTGAGAAGCATTAGAACCCAGGGTAGAAGTGGTTGAGATAGGTTAGGTTGGGGTTTAAGGGAATATAAATGAAATGAATTAAACTTATTTAATTCATTTAAAATATAAGAATTTAATTATTTAAGCATTTTATTTCTTTTTTTATAATTAAGGGAACAATAGCCATTTTAATTAAATTAAATAGGCTAGGGGAATGGGTTATTTTGTAAGTGAACAATTGATTTAGGGGTTTATTTAATTCCATTATAATTAAATACTATAGCCATGTTTGATTTTGATTTGATTTAAATGGTTTAAATTGATTTGAATTGTATGGCTATAATAGTTAATATAATTCAGTGATAAAAATCACCTAGGACATTAAATTTGATTTAAAAATGAATTATGCCAAAGTAACATTGTCACAACATAATTGGGGGGTATGATCACACTTAGAGAAAATAGGGTCTATAGTCGAAACATACCAAATTCAAGTGGTTATAATTGGTACCTTATGTATGATGAATTTTATTAGTTAAGAACTTATTTATACACAACAATTGTATCAAGATATATATTATTAATATGATGTGGTTAAAATGCATGATGATTTTACTTGTCCCACTATAGGTTCCGTTACCCTTCTCATCAAAGTTTAGACAAAGTCCATCTATTTTAAGTTAGGACATCCTTGGCTCAATTCCATGAAAGCTATCACTTCTGCTATTCGTAAGAGTTTTAAGTTTTCCACATTGTGCAAATTATAATGAGAAATCATAGTCTTTATTATCCCTTAGCTAGTCGTGTAAACTTTACACTTTATTAGTTTTGGCCCCAGAAACCTCAACCTTTGAAAACTCTTGAAAACATCTTATTCTTATCCTATCAAACATTTTGAGACAATAGGACCTTTGAGTTGTCCTTAGGTAGTCCTTCGCTTTATTCTTCACCTATGGATATGGAAATAGTTTTTCTACCTCTATATTTTAGACTTATACTTCTTCCTAATATTCCTCCCATATATTCCACAGTTCCAACTCCCCAATCCTATAAAGGTTAAAGAGAAAAAATCTAGCATCTTCTATTTCTCAAATTCATGTGGTTTCTTTTGTTACTCCTTCAGCTCCTAGAGAAAAGGAATAAAAGGAACCAATATTGAGTAATCCCAAACCTTTATCCATGCAAGTTTAGAGTTGTAATAAAGAAATCATAGTGCAAGAGAATGTTGATGAAGACATTTTCCCAAGGCTCATAAATTTTCTTCCTAAAGTGTTTCCTCTCCCAAGAATTTGAATGTTGACTTGACTGTTGGAGATTTGTTTTTGTGCAGTTGATTGATTGTATGTTTGTCATTGATGACAACATATAATATACAATAGTGATTCTGCATGTACTTATCAAATTGATGATATCAAGCCTTGTGTGGATATATTCAGGTTGTAGACATGTTTAGTATGTTATGTTCATACATGCAGATCCAGATATGATGTTTCAGTCAAGTTGTGTAATTTGGTTATTGGCAGTTACAGGTCTGGAAGAGTATCTGTTCAGAGCTGACATATTTAACGTGTTTCTTGAGTTGCACCTATCTTCAGGATATGCATGTGTATATTCATAATTATTTATGAGTTGATGATAGTTATCTAAAGGCGCTAAACATGTTTCAAGAAGATTGTAAAGTTAGAGTTAATTTGGTGAGGCTGACTTAGTGAAGCGTCGCGTCTGTTTAGTTTGTATTACGCGAACTTAATATTGTTTGTGTGCTTAGTAAAACCAACAAGGATGTTATGAAGAGTTGTATTAAAGGTCCCATGATCTCATACTTTGAGGAAGATACTTATAGCAAGTCATTTGTGATACGCTAAGTGTGAATGATATGAAAAGAGACAGAAAATGTACAGATTAGAATATCAGTTGTGGTTCATTCATCAAGAGTCTATGTGAAGAAGCAGTAGAAGATTATAATACACTGGAACTGATCAAGACAATAGGTCTACTCTACAGTTCATCATTAGATATAGTGCATATCTATTCTACAGAAGGTTGTAGCCTTCACCATTGAAGCAGTGAGCTTTTGGACAGTGAGTCATCACCCCTAACAGGGTTATTTGTAAAAGAATCCTAACAGGGTCAGACCCTTAACCAGGTCACTATACTTATTGTAATGTAAAGTACAACTCCTAACAAGGTTGAAATATCTTCTAACAAGGATTACTATAAAAAAGTATAGTTCATTGTGGGTGCTAATTCCCACCGGGGTTTTTACCAATTGGTTTCCCCGTAATCAAATTGTGTGTTGTGTACTGTGTTATCTAAATGAGCATTTACTTTATTGTATTATGAAGTTAATAAGGGAAAATAATTAAATTGGTTGATAACTGATTCACCCCCCCTCTCAGTTATCCTTTGGGACTATTCTAAAAATTGGTATCAGAGCCAAGTGCCTTGGAGAAGAAGCCTAATAGCTTAAGGTAGATCAGATGTCTTACTTCAAAAAAGAGAGCCCTAAGTTTGATGGAAAAAATCATCTGGATTGGAAAAACAAAATGATAACACATCTATAGTGTATTGGCTTTGAGATCTTTGAGATAGCTACACAAGAAGTTGTTATTCCATCTCTGAGAGACCTTGCAAAGGATGATGCTACTAGTAGACAAAAGGATACATTTACCAATAATGAAATTGCTAAAGAAGCCCTAATCAGTGCCATATCTGACAGCGAATTTTCTGAGATCAAGAAAATTGATAGAGCATACACCATATGGAAGTATTTAGAAGATATGTTTGAAGGAGATATTCAATCAAAGAATGTGCGCATGAAGACATGGAAAAAGAAATACAATAGTCTTGAGATGTTACCTGGAGAGAACATTAGAGTCTACAATCAAAGGATAAATGAAGCAGTCTCTGAAATCAAAAACAATGGTGGAGAAATATCAGAGGAAGATATAATGGACAAGATGTTGACTACTCTAACATCAGACTATGAAAATAAGATTAGTATTCTAGAGGAAACTATGCAATTTTCACAAGACTTCAAAAGAGAGACTTTGATCAGTAAAATATCTGCATTTGAGATATCAAGATTGAAGACTCAACCAAAAGATGAAACAACCTTCAAAGCCTCAATCCATGGTAAGAAATCCTTACACATCTCTAGCCATAATGAGAAAGAAGATGTTGATGAAGAACTAGAAGATATCATTGCTATGATTTCTAAAAGAGAAAAGAAAGGAAAAGGAAAATATGAAGGACGACTTCCATTCAAATTTTTTCATGCAACAAGATTGGTCACTTTGCATCTAAGTGTCCCACAAGAGTCAAGAAGTTCAGATCTGATTATAAAGCTAAATAAAGAAAGGAATTTTATCATGCTGAAGAAGGTGTAACTGATGAAGATTCAGGAGAAGATGAAATTGGATTCGTTGCCCTTAAAGATATGGAAAAATTGCCTAAGGATATGGACATTGAAGATGATAAAGAAGCACAGGAGTTAGCCCTAATTTCCAAAGAAGACATCAGAACTGATTGGATCATTGACAATGGTTGTTCTCACCACATGACAGGTGATAAAGACAAATTTTTTCATCTAGAAAAATACAAAGGTGGTATGGTTAGATTTGGAGATAAAACTCCTAAACCTAACATAGGCAGAGGTTCTATCACCCTGGATGGAAAGAATAAGACAGATGATGTTTTTCATGTTGATGGACTACATCACAATCTATTAAGTGTTGGACAGCTACTTGAGAAAGGTTATCATTTGGAATTCAAACACAACAAATGCATCATTAGCAACAAAGATGGAGACATGATTGCATCAGGATAAAAAACAAAAGGTAATGTTTTTCAAGTCAATTCAGATGTAAGTTGTTTTGTTGCAAAAGTGGATGACAGTTGGTTATGGCACAAGAGACTCTGTCATATCAATTTTGATAACATAGTAAAGATAAGAAATGTCAAAGCAGTTAGAGATATTCCTAGTATTTCAAGACTAGTAGACACAATATGCAGGGAATGTGTTATGGGAAAGCATGTAAGGAGTTCTTTCAGAAGCAAGCAGAACTCAGCTGAAAACAAATTGGACCTAGTGCATACAAATTTATGTGGTCCTACTCAAACAAGATCATACTACGGAGAAAGGTATTTAATTTTGTTTGTTGATGATTTTTCAAGGATGATGTGGGTTGCGTTCTTAAAAGAGAAGTCTGAAGCCTTTGAGAAGTTCAAAATATTCAAAGCTAAGGTTGAGAATGAATTTGGATTAAAATTGAAATGTCTGAGATCAGATAGAGGAGGAGAGTTCACCTCTGATTAGTTTTATGACTACTGTGAAGAACATGGAATAAAAAGGCAGTTGAGTGCTCCTAGAACCCCACAGCAGAATGGGATTGCAGAAAGGAGGAACAAGATTATACTTGATACATCGCGCACTATGATGATTAAAGGAAAATTTGCGCACACATATTGGAGAGATGCAGTGAATACAACAGTCTATACTATCAACAAAACTCAATTGAGGCCAGGCGCAGATAAGACACCCTATGAACTTTGGTTTGGTAATGTACCTACAGTAAAGTATTTCAAAATCTTTGGCAGCAAGTGCTACATCAAGAGAGATGATGGTGTTGGTAAGTTTGATGCAAGAAGCGATGAAGGTATTTTCCATGGTTACTCTACTAAAACAAAAGCATATAGATGTTTCAATTTGAGATTGAAAAAGATAATTGAAAGTACTCATGTAAAAATTGATGAGAATTTTATGGTTCAAGAGAGATACTATGAATATGCACCTATGATTGAAGATGAACCCAGGCCTAGCAACAAATATACTGTTATTGAAGAAATGTTTGATTGCATTGATGTCTCATGTAATGACCCTGAATCAAGTAGAGAAGAATCACATATTACAAAAGAAGAAGTCACACCTAAAGTTCCTAAATTTACATCTAGATACCACTCTAAAGATGATATCATTGGAGATTAGAGCAGCAGTGTGTTGACCAGATCAAAAGCAAAAAGTTTATCAATGGATGAAGAGGTATGTTTACTTTCACAGATTGAACCCTTAAGTGTTGAAGATGCTTGTAATGATTCTAATTGGAAGAATGCAATGAAAGAAGAATTAGATAAGATCATTAAGAATGAGACATGGGAATTGCTTCCTAGACCCAGTGACAAAAATGTGATTGGAACAAAGTGGATCTTCAGAAAAAAGATGAATGAAGAAGGTACAATAGTAAGAAACAAAGCAAGATTGGTCTATAAAGGATATGCGCAGAGAGAAGGAATAGACTACATTGATACATTTTCCCCTGTGAGCAGACTGGAAGCCATCAAATTGTTCTTGGCCTATGCAACATTCAAAGACTTTAAAGTTTATCAAAAGGATGTAAAGTCAACCTTTTTGAATGGTGACTTGAAGGAAGAAGTCTACATTGAACAACCTGAAGGATTTAATCTTTCAGATAAACCAGACATGGTATGAAGATTGAAGAAAGCACTCTATGGTCTTAAATAGGCCCCAAGAGCTTGGTATGAGAGACTTTATGGTTATCTTAACAAGATTAGATTCAAGAAAGGTGCAGCAGATTATAACTTATTCACAAGAGAGACACCTGATGGATTACTACTAGTTGCCATATTTGTTGATGACATTATCTTTGGAGGTAATGACAAGCTTAGTGCAACATTTGCAAAAGAAGTGCAGAATGAATTTGAAATGAGCATGATTGGTCCTATAAAATACTTTTTGGGACTAAATGTAAAACAAACAGATAAAGATATATTCATTAATCAGTCAAAATATGTGAAGGAAATATTGAATACCTTCAAGATGGAAGACTTTAAGCCAGTATGCACCCCTATGATAACAAGAAGCAAGATTTCAAAAGATGATGATTCCACAGCAGTTGATAAGACATTGTACAAATCTATGATTGGAAAACTCATTTATCAAACTCAATCTAGACCTGACATATCTAATGCAGTTGGCATTGTTGGAAGATTTGC
>MU217870.1:148721-214088 GCA_018584345.1 Thuja plicata | reverse complement strand
CTCTAACCCACCTCCTAATGTTGTCACATTCCATTAAGGAATACTTAGCAACTCCACCCACTTGAGAAAGTCCACTTTCTCAAGCTGGACTTTCTTAAAGTCCATATTCTCTTACATCCTCCCTTCACTCTTTAAGGCCTTCATTAATGCCTTCATTAATAAAGATGCCTTAAGCCCATGTCTCTCCCATGCCTTATTAATGCCTTGGGCATTAATGGCTCTTACATATTCATTTATGAGTCTCCTAGTTCATCAATGAACTTTGTCCCCCTCTCTCTCTCTCCCATTCTTCTATAAATAGAAGCTTGTTTTGAGAGCAAATAAGCCTTCACCTTAGATCAAAAACACATTGTTATGCTGTTGGATTACTCTTAGAATTATATTGCACTTCTTATTCCATGCTTTTTCATTATTAAATATTCACATGCTAGGGCTAGAATACTTGTTTTTCATGTCTTTTAGTTTGTTTTTAACTAAAAATCCTTCATGCTAGGTTGTATTCGTCACTGATTTGTAGCATATTTTGAGGGCTGATATGTTACTAATTACACTCCTCCTAGTTAGCAGGCAATAGGTCGATATTAGTGGTTATGCATGTTTTATCTAACCTTTCAAGCTAATGCAATGACTTATTGAGTGTTTGTGTCATTTTCAATAGGTACCCATTTACACACACACAAACACATGCACCACCTTCATGTAGGGTCTCTAGATTTGTCCATGTCTTATGAGTACTCTCTAAATCCATCACATTTGTATATTCAATGTCTGACAGGACACTTAGCAATGCTTCTTTTTCTTTGATGTTGTACTCAAATTGCTTCTTCTCATTTGGAGTAGCAGGAGAAAGATTTACAGGAGTGTAAGATGTCTTAGTGATTGTCCAATATTCTTCTCCAATTTATCCTATATGGTTAATCCTATGGACCTTCCATATGGAGTAATTTTTTCCTTCAAATCTAGGACTATCCATCCAATAGGTTTCCGTATTTGGATCTCCCTTAACTTGTTAGGCTTCCTTCAAGGGACTTGGCTCTGATACCAATTGTTGGTAATATGATAGAGAACAACTAAGAGGGGGGAGGGGGGTGAATTAGTTGTTCCCAAACTTCAAATTCTAAACCCTCAAACTTCAAAACTTTCAAGCATAAAATCCTAATATCTGATCTGATTAATTAACCATGAAAAATAGAAGCATCTAAAAATAAAAAAACACATTTACAATTCTTAACACAACAGCCACAATCCATAACAACCACCTCAAGATCATAACTCTTCCAGATTTTATGCCTAGATCTTGCACAACATGATTTACCAACCCAGTCAGCCAAGAACAAAAGAAAATAATAAGAGTATTATTGTTGACCAAAAAATCTACCAATTTGATCATTCCAATTCATGTGGACCACTAACTCATTAAGCACACACTTCAAGAATGTCCTTCAACATCATTAGCAACACACAAACATTCAAATCCATCCCATTGGATTTTCCAGCACATTTTAAACTAATCCTCAAGAACACTGTACACTTGATTATATCCAAAACATACTCCTTGATGTGCACCAAAAAATTCCAGACTGATCGTGCACACTGAACCTCTTTCTTTCTCACTATCAACTCTATCTACCACACTATCTACCAGTTACAACCTCTATCTTCAAAATATTCTCAAATATTCATGCCAAACTTTGCAACTTGACATGGACTAAGTAGATAGACAATCTCATCAACATCCCATGAGGTTCTCTACACCTTATCTCCAATATCCAAACCTCATTTGACCTCTAAACATCTTGTTCCACTAAAAAAACTGCAACAATTAACGTAGCACAAAACAATGAGATCTTCTAATCAATCCTATTGATATGTTGACATCAATGAAAACACATCCAACTTCCAACTTTCCAAAAACAATGATAACACAAAGAATAATATGAGGTACCCTTCAAATATTAAAGATTCTTAGATTGTATCCCAATGAACTCTACCAGGATTAGACATATATCTGGAAAGAACCCCCACTTCTTGGGAAAGGTATGGTCTAGTATAGACTAATAACATATATCAAACTTCTAACTGCACTCTAGTAAGATACTCTACTTACGTCTTCCATCTATGATGGAGATTTAGGACAATCTGATATAGATAATTTCATTACAAGTGTAAAAGGAACACATAATGGTCTACAATCCTTCATGTTGAACCTCTGTAAAACTAATTTCATATACTTACTATGGACTAGCCATAGCTTTCTATTCACTCTATCTCTTTTAATTTCCATCCCAAGAATGTGTTTAGTTGCACCAAGGTCTTTCATTTCAAATTTAGTAGAAATTTGAGACTTTAGTTCTACAATAATAACTTTCCCTTTACCAATGAATAGCATATCATGAACATATAATGCAATGTACATGAAATGAGCACCATCAAATTTATAATAAAAAGGTAATCTGATTTATAACGCTCAAAACCCAAACTCAACACATATGTATAAAATTTCTAGTACCACATCCTAGGACTTTGCTTGAGGAAATACAAATATTTCTTCATTTTAAAAACCAAATTACTTTTACCTCTTACCACGTAGTGCTCTGGCTGTGTCATGTACATATTCTCATCCAAATCATCACGAAGGAAATCAGTTTTCACATCCATTTTCTCAACCTCTAAATCATAAGCAGGACCAAATGAAATAAAAAAATGAATGTATGTAATTTTTGCAACAGGAGAGAACTCACCATAATCAACACCCTTAACCTAAGAGTAGCCTTTTGCAACTAACCTTTCTTTATACTTCTCAATACTTCCATCTAAAATAATATTTTTTCTTGAACACCCATTTGTAACCGACATGTTTTTTCCCTTCAAGAAAAGGTATAAGATCCCATGTATCATTATTTTTCAAAGTTTTCATTACTTCATTCATAGAAATCTTCCTCGATTTTGCATCATCCATACCCAATGCCTCTTCTATAGGTTTAGGTTCATAAAATTAGTATTCAAAGAAGTCATTAGATGAATACCTTTCAGGTGGTTTTCTCTACCTTGTAGACCTTCGAACAAGCTGAGTTGGAGGTTCTTCCTCCACTTTTGAAGATCCAGAGCTAGACAATCCCTCCTCAACTTCTTTTATATCTAGGGGTGTCGATTCAACTTTCTCAGGCATAGAAGGTAGTTGATTCACATCTTCCTTTTTAGTTTGTTCAGGTTGTAATGCAATACAAGAAGGCTTAGTTTCTTTATAAATAACACTTCTACTATGAATTACCTTCTATACAATAGGGTCCCAAAGATTTTATCCTTTCACACCAAGACTATAGTCGATGAAGATACATTTCAAAACCTTGTTCTCCAACTTTTTTTGCTTCTCCTTTGGCACATATGCATATGCCTCGTAGCCAAAAAATCTAAGAGGCTTATGACTCGACCAACCTTCCATAGGAATTTTATCAATAAGAGAAGATGTACGAGACTTGTTAATTAGGTAGAAAGGAGTGGCAAAAACTTTATCCCAAAACCTTTGTTCAAGGCCAACACCACTCAACATACTCCTATCCTTCTCCATCGATGTCTTGTTCATCATTTCTGCAAATCCATTATGTTGTGGAGAATACATAGTTGTCTTTTGCCTATGAATGGTACAATCTTTACATAATCTATCAAAATCATTAGAGAAAAATTCACCGCCATTATCAGTTCTCAAGCATTTTATTTTTCTTCTAGTCTTTAATTCAACCATTGCTTTAAATTCTTTAAATCAACTAAAAACATGAAATTTACTCTTTATAAAATATAGCTACGTCCTTCTGCTATAATTATCAATAAATGAAACATAATATGTGGATTTTCCAATAGAAGGAACATTTATAGGACCAAACACATCATAATGAATAAGATCCAATATGCCACAAGATTTATGAGAACTCAAGTAAAAATGTACATGATTTTGTTTTCCATACATGGAATTCTCGCATAAATCAATGTCAAGATTAAAATCATTCAAACCTTGAACAAGGTTTTTATTTTTTAAGGTCTTAAGACCACTCTCTCCAATGTGACCAAGTCTCTAGTGCCATAACATAGTCTTATCTGCATGTAACTTTCACTCTGAATAAAAAGCACCCTTAGGTACCCAAAATCCATTACCATTTTTTGTAGGTAAAACCCTCACCTTTTCCAACAAAGTATCCACAAATTTGTCTTCATAGAAGTACTATTACACTCAACAGTGTATGCATCTAGCTTATACAAAGTGTCAATTTTGACACCTCTAGAAACTACCATATCACCTCTCACTATTTTGCATCGTGCATGAAAATAGAATACATGCATACCTAAATCTATCAATTTTCTCACAGATAAATTTTTTTGCCTTATATTAGGGAGAGGCAACACACCATTTATATTTCTTATTCTACCATCAAGAAACCTTATTTTAACTTTACAACGGTCAACAATATTTAATTGAGAATTATCACCCATGTACACCTTACCTCCATCAAATTCTTCATATTCAGAAAACCAATTTGACGCAAGAAAATCTTGGGATCTTGGCTATCTTGCATCAACCAAAAATATTTTCCTTTAGTTTGTTTGATGTTCTGTTAGACAGTTTTGGTGTTTTAGGTGGCAATCACCCATGTTGGCTCTTTATCTAATGTGGTTGTATGGTTTTTTCCTAGACATCTTGGAAAATATTTGTCTATGATTTCTTCATGTTTTTATCTATCTTGGAGAAGTTATCTTAGTTTTGGTCTGGTCCTATTTTTGTTCTTTCCTATTGGAGAGGTCAATGCAGTTTTTTGATCCTGTGTTGGAGTTAGTGAGTGTGATTGTGCCATAATGTTTAGCACCTATTTGGCAGTAGTTTCCTATGATCACATTTCTTTTGGTTCATGGTATTTTGATTTTTGATTCATCTAGTTGCTTTGGGCATCGTGTTCATTTCTTGTTTAAAATGATATATGGGATTCATCGTGCAGTTGGTGATTGGTGGATTTTATCATGTACGGTCATGGATCATGATTGTTGAGATTTGTGTGGACCTATATTTATGATCACGTGTCATGATGTTATTATATGTTGATCGATGTTTCACATTTTGGGTCTTGTCCTAAATGTTGTTACACGTTTCCTTATGTAATTCTTTGATGGCTGACCTGTTGGTAGCCTGTATAAATGTAATGTGTTGTAATGATTTGAGGTATTGGGGAGGAGATAGTAGAGTCCTTGGGGATGATTGTTCTGAGAGTTAGTAGATCAGATTGTAGATTTGAGAGTGGTTTTGTAATGGGCCAAAACTGGGAAGGCCTTACAACCCCACATAGAATTTATTGCAAAAAATTTTAAATATATAATTGACTATTAATATATATTTATTATTTTAATATTATTTTTTTACTCCATATGAGTTTAAAGGTTGCCATTAGTATTCAAGTATGCAAATTACTAGTCGGTAACAGAGTCAAAGACAGACTAGTTGGTAATGATCACCAAGCAAAAGAGTTATCCAAGTGCAAAGTTAACCGAGTGCAGTGATTATCGAGTAAAAAACTTACTAAGCATTGAGCACCAAGAGACAGTATTTACCGAGTAAACCATAAATTACATAAAAAAATTTAATGACACATCAATCTAGGTAAAAAAATTTGCTGAGCTGGAAGACAGTTTACAATGATCGAGGAGGACATTTATTATGAATGCAATCATTAATTGTTTATGTTTCATATGTATAGATGATCACGATAAATTTTGTACACCGTTGATCTTAGGTTTTAAAGATATTATAAAACCCTAATTAGGTCAAGAGGTTTGATATATGTAAGGATAAGATGTCATTTTTGCAAGTATGATGATCAAATTATGATCAAGTAGCCGCCGCACCAAGGACATCAGAAGATTAGATAGGGGTTTTAGCACAAGGATTTCATTGAAGCATTCAGTTTTTAGAACAAAGACAAGGCTGCCGAATAGTACAGAAGGTATTATCAGTCATATAAAGGTGATAAGTTAATTGTACTTAAAGTATTTGTTATCCACAATATTCAGATTGTATTTGTTCAGATCACAATTTTTTTACTCTCTAACAATTGTAAAAGGCCCCAAAATATCTTAACAGAGTAGACTTAACCATCTTTGCCTAAATCTCTTAACAGAGTGCACACATACATTGTGTTGCAAAATCCTCACATGGGGTAGATCTAATAAATCTTATTGTTACTCCTAACAGGGTAAGGTCACCAGAAGTGATCAATCTTTGTAAGCTCTAACAAGATACTTTATTACTGTAGTAGTGAAGCTTTGTGGGTCTCATCCCCATCGCATTTTTTACCTTCTAATAGGGGTTTTCTATGATACCAAAATATGTGTGTTATGTGTACTTAAGTTTCATAAATTTTTTATTGTTTTGATTACATGCATTTACATTTCAGCAACGACATTACATGTATGGTGAAAGAAAACTACACAGTCGGTTATTATAGTTTATGATTATAAAGATTTCTTTGAAATTTTTTTAAGGGTACTGATTCACACCTCCCCTCTCAGTACACACCTTTCTATCATTACAACAATCAGTTTCAGAGCTAGTTCTCTTATTTAGAAATTTTAATCACTGAAGTGAAAAGATCTTACAATGGAAAGGTATACGCTTGACAAAACTATTGAGAATCAGAAATTACAGTTGCAGATCTACATTGAACAGTACAAAGAAACCAAGGAGAAAACATATGAGATGCTGGTTAAGAGAAAAGATATGGCATCTCACTATAATGAGACTGATTATCAGGAAGAAGAGATACATTACCCATTTGATACATCTGGATCTGAATCTGGTAGCATATCTGATGCATCTGAAGGAATCATATCAAAGCTATCAGAAAGAAATCAAAAACTTACTAACCAAGTGAAAGAATTGTAGATCGATCGATTCACAAATGGTTAGAATGGTTGAAGTCTTGAACAATGCAAAGAAAGTTGAACAAGAAAGAAACATGGATGTTGATGACAAAAGACAAATGACTGAAAAGCTACAAGAGAAAGAATCTGAAATAATGAGACTTACTGAACATTAATTTGAGATCACCAATTAGATGGTTGCTATGAGTCATGAGACCAACTGAGTGAATATTGAACTTGCTAAGAAATTGGAAGATATTGGTGAATTAAAAGAAGAGAATGAAAAACTAAGAAATAAAGTGAAGATTCTACAACATAATGAGGTGATTAAGAGATCTGAAGAAAGTACTAAGAGGATGGATGAATTTATAAACAATCAAAGGAGACTTAACAACAATACTAGTTTAGGGTATACCAAGCATGGAGAATCATCAAATCAAGCTAAACAAAGGAATGTCTACACAAATCAAAATCCCAACAAACCCTCATGCCATCATTGTGGAAAACCATGGCACACATCAAACCTTTGTAGAAGCAAAGCAAAAGGTATTTCTAGAAACTCTCCTAAATTCAATGGTAATTGCTATAACTGTAACAAGCATGGACATCAAGAACATGAATTCAAATCTAAGCTAAATAAACCATAGAAGAAATCCTACATGGAAAAATATTGTCGCACTTGCAACATGCATGGTCACACATCACAAGCATGCAAGACTAATCTGAAGCAAATCTGGAAACCAAAAGGTCAAGAGAAAGAATTTCAACCGAGAAGACAAGGTAATGCATATGCTTGGGATTATAACACTTGGGCTAGTTGCAAAACATGTGGTAGGTATGGACACATTGTAGCTAACTATATGAGACAATGTAGAACTAAATATAGAAATTGGTCAAACTCTGGAATGGCATGCACACATTGTCAGAAGGTCGGTCACTTAAGCAAAGATTGCAAAAATCGTGTAACAAGTAAAAAAATGGAAAAAAAATCAAAGAAATCATGTGGATAAGGAATAAAATGTAGAGAAGAGCATCAAATGATAATGCTGGGCCAAGCACAACACTCAGTGACACCTCATCCGATGGATTAGGTGATTCCACCACCTCCACCTAAGTAATACAAGTAGGTATGGAACTATGTTTTGCAAATTTATATCTTATAAAAGTTCCTTATATTCATTGTATGAATGTCAAATTAGCATGAATTAAGATGCACTATGGTATTATATTTTGATAACTTTGAACTAGTTGAGTCGGTTAATCTGTACCGAGTAAGAAATTCCAGTCGGTGAACATGTGAGAGACAACCGAGTTGTTGAGTCAACCTATCATCTATTGTACTCACCTAGATGAGGTATCTTTAGTGTCAATTGAGTGATTTTTTTTATGACCGATTAGTTTTTGATGAGCATTTATTGCACCGACTAAAGCATTTTGGTATAAATTTGAGGGAAGTGAACTCATTTGTTCACACAACGATCAAAGAGAAGAGCATAGAGATCAAGATTGAATTCATAGTAGAGCATTTCAAAGCATTTCATAGATATTCAAAGCATATTTAGAGTAGTTGAAGGTTATATCAAGTAAAAAATTTCACTTACCGAGCCGTCTAAGTTTTTTCTTGGAAGACCTAATTTGCAAAACATAATGGCGTCTTCATCTTGAACCATGAAATCAAAGAATGACAAGAGCACAAAGGTAATTCTAATCAAGAATTTGACATGCACATAACCTAACGACAAAGACATGTTCTTCGCGATACTGCCTAGATTTCTACTGGTTCACAATGTAAGAGCATACATACATTGCAAAATTGGTGAAATAGGTGATTTTGAGCTTATCGCGACATATCAGGAGCTTAGCACTAATGGAAAATTGAAGGATGATCACAAGCACTTGGAAGTAAAAGGGTTAACTAATGCCCTAAATTTCCCAAAGAAATTCAAGATAGAGTGGATACGCATTGCATTGAGCCTAGTACACGATGGAAAACTATGGCTAGATGAACCTATAGTCAGAAAATGGAAGCACTTCCATTGTGGACTGGTTTAGCCTTCTAAGTAAGTGGTTTGGGGTCATGTCAAGTGCCTTGAATGGGTCTCTGAATTGGATCTAGATTTTCCCCCTACTCTTCCCCTTTTCCACTTCTCTCTGACCTATTTTTGGCACCTTGGTCTACAAATTTGAAGTTCTTGACTTCAGGGTCAAGGTCAACCTTTTGGTTCAAGGTCGACCTTGACTTTGAACTAGGTCAGAATCGACCTTTTTCTAGACCACAAACTAGATTTCAAGTTTCTAGAGTTTCTGGATATTGAGCTTCAGAAAGATTTAATTCCCACTTCCGGGTCAGATGTTTTGGGTTCCAAAATGATGACTCTTAAATTATATTTAATATAGGTCCTCTTCTAGGGATATAGATCTAATGGGAATTTAATTCTCCTATATAGGCCTCTCTAGACGATTGTGCCCTAGATTTGTATAAAAGGAATCTTTATCCTCTCATTTTCTCTAAGACTTGAAGAAGTGAAATCAAAAGGTGAAAGAAAAACTCTATGCATGATCTATTGAAGCAAGCATCTAATCTAAAGCATTTAAGCATTCAATAATTCAAGCATCCAATTCATCAAGGAGATCCATTGGTAGCCATTGAAGGATTCAAGCTCTATGGAGCCCTCTTGTTGAAGATTTCTCCATCTATATTCCTCCAAGCCTCCTCCTCTTCCAAGATCCATTCAAGATTGGTGTTGAATATATAAAGGAAATTGATTTGAGACATACTACATCCTACATTCTACATTCTACATCCATTTGGTGAATACATACTTGTGGATCCACAGATTCGAATCCGCCACAAGGGTTTCTATACAAGCAAGGTGAATTTATTTATTTACTTTGTTTATTTATGTAATTTCAATTCAATTATAAGGTTAATTCCAAAACCTGGGTTTTACTAAGGCAAACCCCTCCCCCCCAACAAACAAACCATTTTTATTGCAGATACAGGTTCAGAATAGCAGATCAGAGTGCAGATTTGTATACCCTTTTAAGAAAACTTTTGAGATCCAAAAATAGATTTCCTGTCAGAGACTTTTTAGGTTGATTCTACACTAGTTTAGAATTGGAGGTCGATTCTTCCCTAGGTCGGTATCAAAATTTTTGGGTCAATGGTGACATTGACTTGAGGGTTAAAATCAGAACTGTGTTAGATCGTAAAATGATTTATGGGTTTTGTTTGTCTTTGCATTTTTGTTCCAGATCTGGTCTCATATTTTCTAGAAACTCAACACATGCTTTAGAAAAATGGTATTTTCAGATCTTCTATGATGTGAGGTAGGTATTTTACTCCATTATTCTTTGCTTTCATTTCCAGATTTATATCCCTTATCAATTACAAATTAAATGTAAATGGTTGAATATGGTATAGGTCTCTTTTATATATACAAATCTCTATTGTGCAAACTCTATTTAGGAGACCATCCATATTTTCTTCTTTACAGAACCAAAGAAGATTAGTAAATATGTTATACATGCAGTAACTAGGTATCTGACAATCGATAAAACAAAACCCCTAAGGCACCCGCCCAAATCAGAAATTGAGAAGCTAACGGGAGCCGAGTGGGACGGTAGAGATCTAAGGATCAACACTATCAGAGATCCTGAATTAAGATTTGGAGAATATGCTATTTCATACAAAATATTTCAATCCAATAGACCTAATAGCATCGCATGTGGATCAGTCAACATCGTATACAAAATAGTGAAAAGGGTTTGCAACTTGACCTAGCCAAGTTATTGCAAAGGAAAATGGAAGAAAACATGAGGACAATCAGATCAACAAGATCAAATACATGTAAGTTTGGTTCACTACTGATGTGTATATCTTTCTATCTGCAAAAATTATTTCCCTCTATCGGTAATGTAACTTGGGAGACCAACCGACCAATCACTATGCAAGTCGGTGAACTCATTAGGAGTCTAGGAGAAAATTTTGAACCTATTATGAATGATTATTTTATGAAGTTAAAAGAGAGAATGGAGATAAGAACAAGAATACCAATCCAGCTGGTAGAAAAGTATAAAGAAGATATATGTTCTGTGGTAGACACCCACACAACTCTCATCAAAGCAGTACAACCTAGGATATCATGGCTACCTCCATTTTCAGATCTTCTATGATGTGAGGTAGGTATTTTACTCCATTATTCTTTGCTTTCATTTCCAGATTTATATCCCTTATCAATTACAAATCAAATGTAAATGGTTGAATATGGCATAGGTCTCTTTTATATATACAAATCTCTATTGTGAGAACTCTATTTAGGAGACCATCCATATTTTCTTCTTTACAAAACTAAAGAAGATTAGTAATTATGTTATACATGCAGCAACTAGGTATCCGACAACCGACAAAACAAAAGCCCTAAGGAACCCACCCAAATCAGAAATTGAGAAGCTAACAGAAGCCGAGTGGGATGGTAGAGATCTAAGGATCAACACTATCAGCGATCCTGAACTAAGATTTGGAGCATATGCTATTGCATACAAAATATTTCAATCCAATAGACCTAATAGAATCACATGTGGAGCAGTCAACATCGCATACAAAATAGTGAAAATGGTTTGCAACTCGACCTAGCCGAGTTATTGCAAAGGCAACTAGAAGAAAACATGAGGACAATCAGATCAACACGATCAAATACATGTAAGTTTGGTTCACTATTGATGTGTACATCTTTCTATCTCCAAAACTTCTTTCCCTCTATCAGTAATGTAACTTGGGAGACCAACTGACCAATCACTGTGCAAGTCGGTGAACTCATTAGGAGTCTAGGAGAAAATTTTGAACCTATTATGAATGATTGTTTTATGAAGTTCAAAGAGAGAATGGAGAAAAGAACAAGAATACCAATCCAGTTGGTAGAAAAGTATAAAGAAGATATGTGTTCTGTGATAGACACTGACACAACTCTCATCAAAGCAGTACAACCTAGGATAGCATGGCTACCTCCTATGGATTATGAAATTGACATAGATTTAGCTTCTGAGGCTATAGAGAAATTACTCAATGAACCTATTGACAAATATGCCATGAGATTTGGCACATATGATGAAGCTAAAACAAGAATATAGATTGGAATTTAAGTAGAGAAGATGGGAAGAACAAAGACCAAAATTGTCAAGACATTAAAAAGGAAATTTTCTATCACTGATGAAGAACTTGACAGATCAGTTGATAACACAGAGGAGTAGACTACAATCGGTGAAGGAGAAGCAAAGGATACAAAGACCACCGAATTAGATGAATCTACACATGACATACAAGAAGAAGTACCTAAGGCCAAGAAGGGAAAAGGAACAAAGGCTAAGACTCCACGAAGGAAAAAAACAAGATCGGTGACAAAAATTATCAGACGAGGAAGACTAAGGCTAGCACCAAGACCCCAACACCGAGACAAAGGAAAAGGTATGTTAGAGAAAAAGATGACAAGGATGAATCTGATGATAACATTGATAAATTCAAGGTTGTAAGGAATAAGGTACCACAGACTATTGATGAAGTACCATAAACAAAAAGGTCAACTGGAAGATTAGGACATCCGAAGCTACAAACTTATGCAAACTTGACAACCAAGAATAAAGATAAATTAGAAGATGCAATTATAGGTATGATGATTAATTTTAGAAAAGTTCCTATAGAATTTTCTATAGACATACCACAAGAACTTTATGACAAGATATCAACTAGATGGACTTATGCATTAACAATATAGAAACAGGTGAGAGAGGCAACACTCACTGTACTTAAGGCTGAATACATAATTGAATAGATTGATGACACCATGAAAAAGTATGCAAAACAATTTCCAAATAATTTCAGAGCCTTCAATATACTTCAAGGGAAATTGAAAGAGGTTGATGAAGAGAGTACTATGATTTTGAAAAACCTGTTAAGTCCAACCGAGCAAACAAAGGACATTGCATCCACTGTCGATACTGAGCGACATCAACCGAGTACTGAGACAACTAATGTTGACAATGAAAATGTTGATAATGTCTTGGATGGTATTCTTGAGCTACTAACAAATCTTGGACAGACAGATTTCACTATTATCGACATAAATGAAGGAGATCTTGATGATACAACAAAGGAAGTTGAAGTTATCACCGGAGCTACTGAGAACCTTGAAGGACAAGATACAACTGAGGTCACCTGAGTTATTGTACTAGGTAATCTTCCTATACTATTTCAAGCAATTGATATTGAAAATGAAGCATCAAAGGTTACACCCGAGCAGGTCATAGATACACAAGAAGACAAGGGTGAAGAAGGTAAAGAGACTAAGAAAAGTCGAGATTCACAACAATGTGATGAACCAAAAGATACAACTCATGTGATAGAAAAGGATGAAGGCAACACCGAGAAAATGGTAGACACTTCTTCTACTGACACAAGGTTCATAATCAAGCCGCCAAAATAAGTCATCAAAACCATCGAGCCACGAAATCCAAATACCGAACACAAGGCTCAACTTTTATTGATACAATCTCCTACCTCCAGTTCACATGAGAAGAAGAAGAAGAAGAAAAGAAATCAAGGGAGAAAGAGTCAAGTCACACTTGATGAAATCATTGACATACCCAAATGTGACCTAAGGAAACTTGATCCTGAATCACTTAAGAAATATGGAGAACTATGCACCCAAAAAGCAACACAAGAACAACTGAGGTTAGAACACAAGAAATCATAGGTGTTAGAAGAATCTAAGGAGATCTTAATGCAAGTTGTTCTCGGTACACACATTGATGAATCTACCCCAATAATGGATCGACTCGCATTGCTTACTGAGACAATTAATGACCCTAACCATGATGGCGATAAACTGGTAGAAGAAAGAGCAGAAAAGAAGATCCAGTACAAGTTTACTAAAAAGATTAGCCAAGTAGTGGCAGTTAACAAGGTAACACTCTCAGAATTTGTAACAACATTAGAAACTGTTATTATTCAAGCCATTACAATTCTACAGAAGTTATGCACACTAGATCACTTCACTACCAAGATTAGTGAAAAGCTAAAGAAATTAGATAATAATCTGAAAGATAGTACAAATCGTCTCACAACTGAGCAACATGATTTTCAAGTGCATTATTCTGACTTTATTCACACACATCGGTTGAGACAATAATTGAAGAAGGAAGAGAACATGATAAGAGAAGAGGTAACTGAGCTTCAGGTCATGTTACTACCACATTTAACAATGATATAGAAGCATGTGACAGAGGCAAAATCTTTGGTTGCCACCCCTGACTTATTAGTAACCAAAAATATCTATGATATGCATGCTCAACTGAACTTGGAACACTTGACCCTCGAGCACTTAAAAGAGGAATGGGAGAAACTCATGAAAAATATCCAAAAGACCCATCCCAACATTTTTGACAAGTTGTAAGTTATTTATTTTTTTCATTAATTTCAAAAAAGGGGGAAACATATGTATACTATATCTATGCATACCGAGAGCATGTACAAAGGGGGAGTTACTAAGTATGAGGTAGTATGTATACTACATATATAAGTTTTTGATACTAATGCCAAAGGGGGAGAATGTTACTCCATACGATTTTAAAGGTTGTCATTAGTATTCAAGTATGCAAATTGCTAGTCGGTAACATAGTCAAAGATAGACTAGTCAATAATGATCACCGAGTAGAAGAGTTAACCAAGTGCAGAGTTAACCGAGTGCAGAGTTAATCGAGTGCAGAGTTAACCGAGTGCAGTGATCACCGATTAATGGACTTACCAAGCACCGATCAGTATACACCAAGCACCGAGATACACCGAGCACTGAGAGACAGTATTTACCAAGTAAACCAACAGTTACATAGAATTTTGTAATGGCACATCAATCTAGGTAACAAATTTTTGCTGAGCTAGAAGATAGTTTACAATGATCGAGGATGATATTAATTACAAATGCAATCGTTAATTATTTATGTTTCATATGTATAGATGATCAAGGTAAATTTTGTACATCGTTGACCTTAGGTTCTTTAAGATATTGTAAAACCCTAATTAGGTCAAGAGGTTTGATATATGTAAGGATAAGATGTCATTTTTGCAAGTTTGATGATCAAATTATGATCAAGTAGCCGCCACACCAAGGACATTAGAAGATCGGACAAGGATTTTAGCACAAGGATTTCATTGAAGCATTCAGTTTTCAAAACAGAGACAAGGCTACTGAACAGTACAAAAGGTATTATCAGTCACAACAAGGTGATAAGTTTATTGTACTTTAAGGATCTGTTATCCACAATATTCAGATTGTATTTGTTCAGATCATAATTTTGTTACTCTCTAACAATTTTAACAGACCCCAAAATCTCTTAACAAAGTAGACTTAACCGTCTTTGCCTTAATCTCTTAACAGAGTGCACACATACATTATGTTGCAAAATCCTCACACGAGGTAGATCTAATCAATCTTATTGTTACTCCTAACAGGGTAAGGTCACCAGAAGTGATCAATCTTTGTAAGCTCTAATAGGCTACTTTATTACTACAGTAGTGAAGCTTTGTGGGTCTCATCCCCACAACAGTTTTTACCTTCTAACATGGGTTTTTGCGATGCCAAAATACATGTGTTATGTGTACTTAAGTTTCATGAATGTTTTATTTTTTTATTACATGCATTTACATTTTAGCAATGACATTACATGTATGGTGAAAACAAACTACACAATCGGTTATTATAGTTTATGATTACAAAGATTTGTTTGAAAAGTTTTTAAGGGTACTGATTCACCCCTCCCCTCTTAGTACACACCTTTCTATCATTCCAACAATTATTAAATTTATAAAACTAGTAAAAATTAATAGATAATACTTCTAAAAGAAAAAAATTAATTTTAAAACTTAAAATATAATTTTAAAAAAATGATATATAGAATTTTACTTTTTTAAAAACTAGTAAAATTTAAATCAAAATGAATGCACCTTTCTTCATGGATTGAAATTATATAGTATTAATTAAAAAAAATAAAATAAAAATTGATTTTTTTTTAAAACAATACATAAAATTGGAATTTTTAAAAAACTATTAAAAGTCAGACCAAAATGAATATAACTCATTTTGGTGAGAAACAACACTTAGAATAGTTATGCCAATTTTTTTACATAGAAAAAGGTGATTACATAATAAATGATGAAGAAGGAAAGTCATTAAATGGCAATGAGATGCAACTGGTAAAAAAGAAACGAGAATGCCACAGTAAAAATTATGAAAATGATAAAAAAAATTATGAAAAATCCAACGACTATTGAAGTTGGAATCTTTTTGGATCCCTTCTTCTCTATTACACGTTGTCGACCTAAGTTAGGTCATACCTTTCAAACAAGGGACCGATTTCAACATAATTAAAACAACTTTAAATATTAAAACACTACTAATTCAAAAAAATGGAAACTCGGGGACGTGTTCCCAACCCTTTTGACACATCCCAGTTTCTGAGACACCCTGGGGATAGGGGGACAGGTCGAGGACATCCAAATTTTATACACGTTAAACTAAATTTGTTGGTATTAACTACAAGTCTAGAAAAAAATGGGATAGGCATTGCAATAGATCTAGCCACCAAGCACAACTCAATCTCAAAACACTGGACTCTTCATTGATATGAAAGGTAAGAGGGTTTGAATCATAGCCAAAAGCACTCAAAATTATAAACAACTTGGTAATCAATTTCACAAACACCTAGACCTTGGTAGTGCATAAAGGATTGGTAGTAAGTCATAATAGTAATAGAATACTATCAAAGTATCCTCCACTTGAAAAGATGCAATGAGTTCTATTTGCAAACAAGTGCCGAAATGATAAATGTCAAGTCTAGAAACAACTGTGCAAAGCTCATACTTAATTGGATGTCTGATATTCAACTGTTTGTAGCTCAAAACAGCTATGAAATTCATCAAATACCTTCCCAAAACATCAAAAAACACCTCCCAACATTACCCAACAACAACATACACCACTAGTACTACCAAACAACAATAAAGGGACAAGAAATGTGGGAAATCATACCCAGTCAATCACGCTAAGTCTACAAGAGACTAGTCTATATTTTCAGGCTAGAAACTACTCATACTCCTTCAACCTCACATATGCTTGAGCTGGAAATGAACATCAATAGGAACAACTAGTGTAGACCAATCAATACCATCAATATTGGTGGTGAAACAAGGGCATCAACTTAACTCAAGTTATATGTTAATGTATATATACACGCTTTATCCATGTTTTCATATGAATATAATGTACATATGTATATTTTCATATGAATAATTAAAACTTCCTTATATATTTCAATTTTTCCTTATATTTTATATCGACATTTTGTGGTCACCTAATCATCCCCAAAATTAAGACCAAAAAATTTGCCCTCTCGAAAATATGTCCTCCATCCCTTGTCCGTCTTTGGAAACTTCCTAAAACTTGAGGCAACGTTGAAAACATATATTGTGTCATAAAGGTTCATAACGGTTGTCGGGATAGGTAATAAGATCTGACCGCGTGGCCTAATGGATAAGGCGCTCGCCTCCGGAGCGGGAGATTGTGGGTTCGAGTCCCACCGTGGTCGGTAGTGACCGGAAGATTGCTTGAACGAGGTTTGTTCAATCAATGTTTCTTCTGACTAAAATTTTGTTGCAAGTAGATAAGAAGATACGAAACAATGCATTTTCTAAACAAAAGTTTTGGGACTTCGTTGCCTAAAATCTACTTACCCCAAAGAGGAATACTTCGCTTATTACCTAAGCTTCAAAGATTTAGGGTAGCAAATTACTAGTCTTAAAATAAGACTACGAAAAGCTATAAATTAATTATCATAAAAGCTTCCTAATACGGAAAATTTGAAAATTTACTTACAAGCAAAAGTAGCTTAGTCATCCAATATGTGAGCTTTTTGGCTCAATTTTGTCAATATCATATTGCCATAATTTGGATTGACAAGCTTAAGTGAAACCGATAAAGAGGTTGGAAAATGATTGTCTTATTTGATAGAATACTAGAATATAAAGATTAATATAAGTGCAAGTTTTTCAATAATGTATTAATCTCTAAGAGTGTAAGGAAGGAATTGTTTATAAGTGCCTATTTAAAAATTCTTGAGAAGTAGTTTTAGTTGAAATCATCTACAAAAAGTTATTAGATTGATTAGATGAAAGCGAGACCAAAGTCAATAGCCTTGAGCATGGAGAATATAAATTATCATTCAATTATATCCTAGGTCCTTTTGAAGTCAGTTTTGATGAATAACCGTATTGGTTAGATTTGTGTGCTCATTCAGTACCTTCCTAAACTATAATGAAGTTGTTAAGAATAAACTTGTTTTAAGTAAACCTAATTCAAGCTCAAGTTAAATAACTAATGAGAGATATCTAATTTGCATGGCTAAAGCCTTGGCAATAACTTTTATGAGAGAGATTTAAGTGAATGATAGGTCTCTAGTTACATATTAGCTCCAAATTTCTAGCTTTATACATGAACTTGATACTTACTTTTTGAATAATAAGACGTATTGACCTAGTTGTATAAACTTCTACATAGAATTTGAATACAATATGGCTAGTAAATACCAAAGGATTTTGTGAAATTCACATGGAATACTATAAAACTGATTGTGTTTACCATTAGTTGAATAAATCTCCTCCTAGGACAAGATTCTATAGGTCTAATGGTCCCAAACTCAAAATATAGGAAGGTCGTAAGTGCCACTTCCTTTTCAAGAGAGGGGAAGACTTTTTAATAGTGTTGGATAAAAATATGCAAGGTATTAGGACGCATAAAGAAGCATTTCTTACTTTAATGCACTTAACCTTTTAAGCTAAGTTTTAGGTCATAGAGCTTGAAAAGTGTTTGGAACCAAGATCAACAAGTTTTAACTAGTGAAGTTTGAATTTGGTTTGAGTTCCTTGGACAACATATACATGAACCACATGTACAAGGTAGCATTTCTTAGCCACTTTAATTTTGAAGGGTTTGTGAAAGGATACCACTTCAAGCTAAGAATTTAACAAATGGGCTTTGGGGACATGATCACATAGCACTTGTGGTCTATCCTTGCTAGTTATCAACCAAACATTCCTAAGAAACAATCAATATGGGCGGTGTGATTAGAAAATCATTTAATTTACCTAGTAATTAATTTTAAATATGGCTCCAAGTCCTAAATACAAATAAGATACATGTCAATGTGGAGATGATGTTTATTAAAGAATTGTCTTTTCAACCTTAGGAGTTTGAAGGTCACATTCATTTTTAAAGCAAGGTATGGTTTCTACAATGAGTGAGTAACAATTGGAAAAACAGAAGTATAATTGTAGTAATATTGTAGCATGATCAAGCCACTTAATTATATTTTAAAACCACTATGCAAGTTGGAACATGTTTACCAAATGAAATATATATTTTTGTAGCCATAATTAGGATCATAAAGGCCTAATTTATTTCTCTTTAGTCAATAGTTCATCTCATGGGTAAGTGGCCTTTCTTATTTATGCTACCTCAATTATGCAAAGTTTCCATTAAAGACTCATTGGAATTATGTTAGTTCATCTCCAAGCCACCAAGAAAGAAAAATAATTTTGACTTCACTTGAAGCATATATATTTATAAAGTTGAAGGCTATATTATCTTTATTGAAAAAATCTAGAACTCTTTCGTATATGGGTCATAGTCATGTGCAAAATACTTTAAATGCTACTTGACATCAATAAAAAGTATCTCACTATCTTAAGATTGATCCTGTTTATTATTGAAATAGATACTATTTGGTCATATTACATTATACACCCTAAGAGTGGAAATCCATCAATGTTGATCCCACAAAGAAAAATAATCTTGAGAGGGATAATTATTTGTCAAGATACATTAACATAAATTTTGAGTTTGGGACCATTAGACCTATAACATTATATAAGATGAAATTAATAAAGAAAGAAGGGTTGAGGACATTTCTTGAAAGTCTAATCCTCACAAAGTTTTTTTTTTTTTAAATTCCATAAGAAGAATTTTTTTTTTAGGAGATAATGATGCAAATGCAATTACAATTTCTTAGGAACATGTTCTCCTTTTAATATGTCTAGGGGAGGAATGTGAAATGCATCCCTCCCTCTAATTATGAACCGATTTAAACTTCCAACTCTATTGAGCATAAAACACTCATGGAGAGTGAAATTCTAGAGTGTTAAGGCTTACTAACCTCTTTGAAAGATTTAAATTTATAGGTGGTCTTTGAATGATAAATATTTTTATTCTTGGCTTTGTCAATAGCGTATGGATGAGAATGTCTCATGTATAATATTTAATTTTTATTTTCTTGTGACTGGGAGAGGGGTTTGGTCACGATTTTGATGATTGAAACATTATTAGGTTTTTCATTGTTGGATTGATAATATTTATCATCCTACTAGGACCATTTCAAAGGTTTCATACAATAATAGAACTATATTTTATCATCCTTGCAGAATTAATTAGTTTTAATTTTGGTTTGGATTTATCAGCAACTAAAGGACACTCTCTAATTTTACATTCAAAGGCTTGGCATTGAAAGAAAGTGTTGCAAAAATAGATATCCATAGAACACACCATGCATTATGCATGTTACCAATTTATATGTCAATAATTTTCATGAAATTAGAAATGTCAATCTCCAATATAAAGTTGACATTATTATCAATTTATATTGCAGGAGAATCCTTGGGCCATTAACAATCTTGCATCACCCAAAAATATTTCCTTTCAGTTATTTTCTTGTTTTCTAGTTTCTGAGTTTTTAGTGGCGTTCCTTGGTTTTGGATCATTTGTTGTTGCAAACATGAGGGTTATTTTTGGACATCATGTTTTACTAATATCTGGGCTTTCACCTCATTCGGGTACTTCTCTATAGAGGTACTAAAGATTCATGGTCATCTATGTGTGTTCTTCATGTTCTAACAGTCAAAAGGAGTTTTTTGATCCTGCGAAGCAATTTCCTGATCGACGAAGCTTGGTGACTCGTATCACGATGCTCCTGTATCTTTGGCCAATATCTCTCTCAGATCGCGCATCACTTCCACATCTTGGAAATGAGATCTTATGATTTGGGTCCTGACCTATATTTGCACAAGTTACATTTTCTTAGTCTTGGGAAATGTAATTGATCTGTCTGATATATGTGTTGCAAAGGCTCTATATATTGCAGCTTGTGATCTTTGTTTAGGGAAGTTGAGTAGTGACTTAATAAGTTGTAATATACCTCCTTGAGGTTAGGATAGTAGGATTTGGTTATGATAATGGGCATATAAGCCTAAGAATGAAAGTTGCATGTTGCAGGCCAATGTGATGTAAATATTTGATTCTAGGATAATGCGAAGATCTGTTGTAGCAAGTTGATTATCTTTTCTTATTTATGAGTTGGTTGTTTTTGATGTGTTGAAACTTGTTGCATGGTTTGGACCATCTCCATTGGGGGCACTCCTGCCATGATTGCGCTAGATGATATCAGAGAAAGGTTGATGTTCCTGTGTTAGCAAATCAAGTTCCTGAGCTTGTGAAGCCCTAGATGTGTTTGATGTGGGGTTGTAGAGTGTGGACTTGGCCCGTAATTGCATATTACTTGCGCAAGGGGATCATTGAGGAAATTATTATTGGTTGAGAACTTTTTTTGGTTTTTCGAAGGTGTTATTACTATAAGGTCCAAGATTACTGAGAGGGGGGTAAATCAGTAATCTACCAGATCTGAAACTTTTCACAATTCATTCAACACCATAAGCCACATTCATCAACTTTAAACCTTATGCATGTACTAAACAAAGTAACCAAACAATAATCCACACATGCAACAAAATAACACTAGTATTTTATCATGGAAAACCTGACTAAGGGTGAAAACCACAATGGGGATTAGCACCCACAAATATTTGCACTCTTATGAAATGTGCCCTGTTAAAGGTCTAGCCCTGTTAGGAGCTTACAATGATGCCCGGTTAGGGGCAGACCCTGTTAGGAGTCACCCAATTAAGGGATTTACCTTTGTCACTATTAGGATCTTTACCCTATTAGGAATAACCTTGTTAAAGGATTTAAACCCTAGTTAAAGAGTCTCCTAGTTAAAGGATTTACAAATCACACCTGTTAAAGTCCACCCGATTAAGGAATTTTCTTGTAGAAACTATTAGGAATCAACAAGTACAATGATCTAGGTGTAGCATGCCTCCTCCTCTTGTTCAGATCCAATTAAGCATAATAATTTTTCTTCTTATAGACAATATTCTCTCTTCACTTGACCGCACCTTGGTATCCATTATCTACACTTGCATAAAGCATTGATTTACCTATTTATATATTACATGACCATTAGGGAATTTAACAGCCTTACAAAATGTATTAAAATATTTCCCTCTCAATCCTTAAACCCTAAAATGTATTACCAATCTAGAACATTCAATTATAAATTCAAGTCTGCCTTCAAATCCATCGCACATCAAATTAAATCAAGAACAGTCGAACCTTTTTTACTTCTTCAACACGCCTCCAAAACTTGATTAAATCTAATTACCTCGAGCAATGAAATATAAATTAATCATTATAAATATGTTATGAAACATCACCATGAAACCTAGATCATAGAAACATCCACTACAACTAATCACATCACCATCGGACAACGATCTAACACCAACAACTCAAACCAGTTCAAAATATTTAGCAATTAGGCACAAAATGATCTTCTGTCAATTGAAACGATGTCTTTCGGTACTCCAATCATTTGTATATAATAGGATAAAAAAAATATCTTAGTCAAGATAAACATATCATGAATACGACACTTGAATCCACACCGATTTTATAGAACAATCAAATGATTCATTGTCTGTCATTGTATGCTCTTTTGTCTGCCTTGTTTCTCTTCAATCAATCATAACTTTCTCTATTTTGATTTTCAGCTTACGTGATCATACATAATGTATCTACAGACATCCCCGAGTCTCTAAAAGGGGTCATACACTCCAATTCTTACTACAACATAGAATTCATCTAAACTCATACTTAACAACACATTAGGAACACTGCCAACCAATACAACACCAAGTTGACATTAATGACAACACAATAAGTGATCTTCATGTCATCAAACATGTACCAATAAACACTCAACAATCTTTGCATCATTTATGCCAATAATATCCCCCCTTTGACATTAATGGCAACACCATATTGATTTGATAACAATTTCTCCCCCTTAGTTGATGCACCAAACTTCTTGTCTAGATCGTACTGGTCTTCTCCTTCAAAGTCTTCTTCTGATCTTCTTCCCAATAATTGTATCTTTCTTTTCTTTCTTTTGATCTTATCCCCCCTTTGAAAATAATGCCAAAGGTACTACATAGGTCACCTACTACTGCAACATCTTTATTTTTCCTTTGTCTGCTCCCCCTAGGGAGTAGTCCCTCTTAACATCAACCCAATAGTGAAAGATATTCAATGAGTCCACTGGATTGATGCTTACAACAACATCTTAATGTCTTTTAAGTAGAGGAATAACCCTTAACTTACCTCTTAGATAATCACAAGTATATTTAGGTAATGTTTTAGTGAATATATCTGCTATTTGCTCCTTGGTTGGCACATATTCCAACTTGACTACCTTCTCCTGCACTTGCACTCTTAAGAAATGATAATATATTACAATATTTTTAGTCTTATACTATATTATTGGATTCTTTGAAATGTTGATTGCACTTGTATTATCATAGTAAATAATCATAGGTTGAGTTACCTTCTCTTTGATACCTTCTAGGATTTGCTTCATCCATGCAATTTTTGTACAATTTATAGCTTCAACAACATACTCATCTTTTGCAGTAGATTAGGAGATGCAATTTTTCTTCTTACTTGTCCATGACACAACTCTTCCTCCTAGGAAGAAAGCTCCCACACTTGTATTCTTTATGTCATCAACGTTTCTTGCTCAATCTGCATCAGTAAAAACATTCAAAGAGAAATCACCTTTGTGAGTATACCAAAGACCATATTGTTTTGTTCCTTTCAAGTAACTAAAAATCCTCTTCACTTCTACCATGTGAGATTCCTTAGGATTATCTTGAAATATTGTGTTGACGGGACTTTGTGGTCGGCTCCGCCAATAGAGGTAAGTTGTCACTGGGTACCAGGGTACAGACCAACTCCTCCTGAAGAGGTTTACCGGAGAATGAATTCTCCTAGCCTCCAAGAACCTGGTAGTCGGGTCTCGATGGTGCAGGGGAGCTAAGTTGGGTAGGTGACTGTTGTTTGAGGGGATAGCTAGTTTTTACTCATCTTCTTGGGGATTTCAAAAGGGATGGGGTTTCCTGCAAGCATTTGGATTATCAAATAAAAATCAAAAGATTGATCAAGGTTAGATATATTTTTCTACCTATAGTTATGCAATATATATTCAAACATCAAACAATGCTCCAATGCAAGAAACTACACTAAATACCAAACACATAAAGAACCAGTGATTCACATGCCTTCAGTAGTAAGGGGAGATAAGATCATTAATCTAAACTAAAAACATAGGAGCAAAGGACATAAGAAAACATACTGCATAAAAGATATCGCTACTTTGGAGATCAGAACAACACATAACATATAGCCATAAGATGTTTCTCTTTCTTTATTAGCTCAAATGTTCTAGAATCACTGGTGAGTACATTCATGTCTCCAAGGGAGAATTCTAAGCTATTGAGAACAACTGAAAGTAAAATATTATGCTTCTATTACTTGTTGGACTGCAAAATTATCAATTTCACCAAACCTTGTTATGGCGTCAGACCTCTTATTTATACACAAATTTGACCTAAAATCTAACCTAATCTAACTGTACACTTGCCAAGTATAATACATTATCCTATGGCCGGTACTACTTGCACCACTTACAATCACCTCAGGATGTACAGAGGTCTGACAAGACAGAAGAAGAAGATAAGAGGATAAATCTGGAAGAATCGGCCTAGAGAAGAGTGTCGAGGTACTTATAGAATAAATTTTATTGTCCTGGTATCCTAGGCTACATGCCTCATAAATGAAAATTGTGGCTCTGTGTCTTCAATGTGCAATAGGTAGTTAATACAAGAGTGGTGCCTTGTGGGAATCATTTGTCAGAAACATCTCCTCTACCTGACATACCTTATCTGTATCACCCACCTTCTAACCCTTATTAACTACTTGACACCGATCGATCACCTCCGGGGAACCTAGATGCAAATCACTGTGAATGAATACAAAAATTTGGATCTGGAATTTTGGAGTCCGGGAGCTTGCGCTCAAAGAATAATGAATCTGCAAAACTGTACCCTGCTGGTGAAAATCTCTAGAGACCAGAGGACTTTAATTTTCCTTGTTCTATTTAAAGGCCTCCAAAATTTGGATGATTCTTTCCTCATCCACCTCTTTGATGCAGTCCCAACGATCGTTGAAAACCTTGAATTGATCATCAACATCGTTGGCCCCTTCTTTGAACTCTGCAGCCACTTTCGCTGTGTCATGTGCCCGGAGCATGATTTTGGTTAGGCGTGACATTTTCCCTCTGTCAAAATCCCTGGAGGACTGGTACTGTAACACCATCAACTCATCAAATTTTCTCAATACAAAATCTTCCAGAGCACAAGTCCCCGTGGTGAAGGGATTGACTTGCGAAACCCTTGTTACAAAAGTCATGTATGAATTTAAAGAATTCTAGACTTCCAGGATTCTATCCTTAAGGGATGCTACGATTTTCTTTCTCACCTCAATTTTGAGACCAAGTCTGGAGTGCTGGGCCCGGAGGAACCCAAAGGGTTCATCTCCCAAAATACCTATTTCTAAGATGACTTCCTCCTTGAAGTTCATCATTTGTTCTAGTTCGAACCTCCGCTCTTCATACTATTCTATTTCTTTCTCCCATAGGGAGACGACACCATTCACCTAGCCCAAGATGTTATTGGCCTGATAGAGGTCAGGGAGTGTCGCTACCAAGAACTTCCTTACAACTGTAACCTACTCAGTGACCCACCCATCCACAGCTTGTGCTTTCTTCTTCATGGCCCTTAAAGTATCATTATCACCCTACAGGAGCAGTGTTCCAGATATAGAGGCTTCCAAATGGATCTCGGCCAATGGGTGTGTTAGTTCTACAAGAAGCCTAAGGAGATTTACATTCTTTTCTTTTTCCTCTTTTAGCTTTTGTGCCTTCTTGTTGTATCAGGCTTCAATCACCCGGCTAGCTTCTTTCAACAGGTTCAATTCCCCTTGTTTGTCTCTTCTCCCCAGAGGGACTCTATGATTATATAATCTTAAGCTCTTATGGCTTCTATTTCTACATCTGGGGGAGGAATTTCTACTACTGTGACGATACATCCTCCCAGACCGGTCTGCAGGGTATGTATGGTCTGGGCCTTCTTAGGCTTTTGAGCCTCTTGATTCTGGGCCATCATTTTGGCCAGAGAGAGGGGAACTTTCACTACTGTCGGGGCCTTCCTTTTTCTCAACTCTACTAGCCACTGTGGTGGAGGGGGTGGTCTTATGGCTAGGTCTTGAGTACTAGGGTTTTCCTTGAGAGTGGGCCGCTCTTCTTTGGCATCTATAATCTTCATGGACTCCTTTTCTCCACTCCCAGGATTCCCTGTTTCTCCCACCTTGGTGGCATTTTCATCTATGGTGTCAGGGACCCCATCTTCCCTAGCACCAGTAACAACTACACCCATGTCTCTGGTGTTCTCCCCCAGGTCTTTTTGCTTCTGGTTTTCTTCGATATTATCCACCAAGATATTCTCCTCTGAGGGCACATCTTCTAGAGGGGGCGAAGGTGTCTGGCCTGGATCTGGCTGTTGGGCTGCAAAGACCACCTTGCCAAATGTCATATTCTGGGGTAGTTGATCACCTAGATTAACTAGAGGCATATGGAGCATGACAACTGGGGGTATGGTTTCTCCCGAAGGTCCCATTTCCCCAGCCATTGTTGGCTGCTCATCTTGTTCTTGCCTTCCCTTTGTCTCGGTCCCCAGGATCGGTGTTTCTTTTGTACTTGGTATATTCACCAATTCCTTTTCTTGCTCCTGTTCCTACCCTTTCTCTTGGAATCCTTCTTCCAGGGCAATTTATTTTTCTTACCTTTCCCCCTCCTCGGGGATATTTTCTGCCTCTTGCATGGCGATCTCTTCTACTTCCCTCTCGACATCTTCGTGTAGATTCACCAAATCATCGGTCTAGAAGATGTTGTCAAAATTGTCATGGGGAGGGGAAGCCTCTGGTTGATCCTCTGCTTCAGGGCTGGAAGGGATAACCTCCATACGAATTTTGCCCAATTTCCAGGGGCTTACGTCTGTGCTTGGTGGAGGGTTATCCACCCTTGGATTCTTTCTTTTGGTTTGCAGCGGGACTCCTACTTCCATGATAGCTATATTCTCATCCTCTATGTTCACCACCCAGCTCATTAGTGTTGCAAGTGATGGTGAGCCTAAAGGGAGGGCATATTCTACTGGAGTAACTGGAAGGCTGAGAGAAAGCCTTGCGCTCATTGTTTCTCCTAGCTACTGGGATGATTCGAGTTGGATGTGGATCTATTCCATGATAGTTGGTGGAATTGATGGTGGGGCCAGGGTTGGGGTGCTCTCCTTCGCTTTCCCCTTGTCTCTCCTTTTCCTGGCCACTCTGGAGGCCGAAGAGGACCCCCACAAAATTGGACCCCGGCAGGTGCTTTTCTTGCACACTTGTGCAAAATATTCATGGCTGCGTTGCACGATGCCCTGGATGATGTCCTCAATTGTTAAAGTCTTTGAGGTGTCCCAATCCAGCAGAGGGAGATCCAATTTATCAATCTGCTATAGCTTGTATGATGGGTCCTTCAAGGACCTGTTGTCCAAAAAATCTTTTGGAAAGGTCCGAAGGTCGAGGCTCTTAATCATTCCTTTGGTCATCCTTGAGTACCTTCACTCCTGGATGTCAAAGTCATCATGTAAATCTGCCCAAAAATCCTCCAAGTGAGTCTCATGGGGTGTGGACGCCTGGGGTGGTGCTATGCTTATCTTTCTGAGTGGGTCAAAATTATTCCTTGCCAGGTAGAACTTGTCCAACCCCAAACTCTTCAACTCATTATCGGGCTCTTTGGCCGCTGCAAGCCTGCAAGAATAGTTCCCACAAATGATCGGGAATGGGATCGAGGTAACTTTCTTCACTCCATATAATGCATGAAGCTCCAGGATTTTCCTATAGAAATCCATCAAAATAATCCTATCCCCACAATGCTTGGGTAATAGGTAGGGCTTGCTAAAGAATTTGGTCACCCGAATGTAAGAATGTTGATGAAATTAAATAAAATAATTTTTGTATGTGCTCACAAAGGCCATATCCTCCTTTGATAGATGGTAACCGACATCTCGAGATGGTATCAAAATGTAGAAGTAAATGAAGGTGTCATTTAATCAACAAAAAATGGGGAAGTTGGCTTCCCACTAAATTTGGGGAAAATGGTCCCATAGAGCACTCTGGCCAGGCCTGGTCCTAAGGATGCCCACTATAACTAAACCCCAAATTTCATGTCTTTGTTGTGCTAGTGTCCATAACACATACAAAGTCATGTAGAACTTCAATGTCCGGTTGATGTTATTCAACTAAAAATCTACATGATTGGCAACAATGGTTGCCCAGTGAAAATTCTGCCCATTGGTGGAGATGTCATACAAGAAGTAATACATCCACGGTGAGAAATACCAGGCATGAGATTATCTGAAGACCTGACATAAGAAGATGATCCCTGCTTGGATGCTTTCTTTGAAATCTATGTAGGGGATCTCCAAATTCATCTTCTTGTAGTCTTTCCTTGGTGTCTTCAGCCAGTGGTTATTGAGATGCTGTTGGGCGAGCTGTGGAACTTTGTCAACCTCTTGCAATGAGGTGGCATGAGAGATGACAATAGAATTGGAGAACTGGGGGATTCCCAGCCCCAAAGAAAATGTAGCAGCGTCCAAAGATACTAAGGGCATTGGATAGACCATTGGAAGGGTAGCAACAAGTATAATGGCCTGGATGGTGGTGTTTTAGTGTTTCACCAAAGTTAGGATCAACTTTGGGGCCTGCAAAGAGTAAGAAAAGTTGGCGGCTTTAATGATGCAAGGTGGCCATGTTTTTCACCATATTATTTCCAGCAGAGCACTGGGGAAACATTGTTTTGATTATGCCTTGTAATCTGGCCTAGGGTCCGACCTCAGTGTCGGTGACTAGCTACAATTTAGAATCCACCTTGGATCCTACAAGGGCACCATCCTTTGGATTTTGGATGTGAGCAGGAGTTTTTCCAGTGCCCTCTTGGCCTTTGACTTGGCAGCCGCTCTTGTTGAGGTGGTTGGATATTCCAGACTTCCAGGAGGAGAAGATACCTCAGACATATTGATTGTTGAATTATTGATAGCTTGCACAACCAGACAACCGTTAATACAAGTTATTAAATAAAATAATTTTTGGGTTTTGGATATTTCATCACCATTTTGCACCTGTTTAAAAATACGTTAGCTTGCATCAAATCCTAAAAATGTAATGAATGATAACTTAATTTAATCAACACCTAGGGGTTCTGGGGGGGTTTGGTCTATACAACAATGTGATGAAGGTCATGAGATTACATGGAACCCAGAGTTTGGAGAAACTAGCCGTTATTGAAATGACCGGGCAGTGAGCCATACTGGGCTGAAGTGGGTTGTTGCATGGTCATGCAATAAATGATGTAATGAAATTAAAGGTGATAGATGTCTTGAAACATATGGAATGAATGCCACTGGTGTTTGTTTTAAATGCTCATACATAGGGGAATTTATTCCTGCCATCAATGTTGAAATGATGGAGGAGAGAGAAAACAACCATGGCTCGAACAGGCGAGGTGCCAAGTTTGAGCCAGATGGGAACCAAGTGAGTGAGCTCAAATTGGGTCTAATACTACAGAGGGTGCGATGAGCTCGCCAAAGGGGTAGGTCAGAATCGACAAACTATACAAAGACACACTAACTAACCAAATTTACACAGGAAGCCGTAAAATGAAAAATTTACAGCAGACCACTCGCTAACCTACGAACTACTAACAACTAACAAGAATTAACGACATTTTTACAGGGATTTACAGAAATTTATGACCACTTTTTACTAAGTTACAATTATTTACATGAATATACAAAAACCCATAGAGATTTACAAATGTACAGTTCATGGAAGGCGGACAACCTTCCTGCAAATCCATCCCACCAATGGGAGGCAACGACAAAGAACAGAAGAAAACAAAGAAAAAAAAGAAAAAAAAAATAGAGACAAAAAGAACAAAGCAAACAAAAAGAAACAGAGAGAACCAGAAGGGCCTAACTTAAAACTAGGAAATGCAGGAGGAAGGGCACAAGATGTTCTCTTCAAACAGATAGCTTCACAAAACATGAACACACCGAAGACCCTGTAGGATAACTGGAAGCATACACAAGTGCAAACAATAGCTTCACTGTTAAACACTTGAAGCAAACGTACTTAACTCACTGTTAATTTGCACAAATCTCTCTTAATCACTCTTAATTCACCGAGGGTAATTTGTTCATGGTAAATGTAAAAATGACAAGTGAAACCTCATTTATACCCTTAGGTGAAAATGCACCGCTTCCTTCTGCAAGTCCCAAGAAAAGGAAAAACCTTTGGACTTCGGGCCCGGGAATCCCGTGCACCCACACCCTCTAACTAAAGAGGAAGAAATGGAAAATAATCTCAGAGTCCAGAATCCAGCTGGCACAAAGAAACAAAACACTTTGGGACCAGATCTCAGAGGGAGAGAAACAAAAAAGAAAATAAAATAGCAGCCCCGCAAAGGAAAAGGTCGGAGGAAAACAAAAGAAAGAAACAAAGGACAAAAGAAAAAAGGGGGACCCAAAATTTTTCCAAAAAAATGTAGGGATGGGTATGCAGGGCATAAAAAATGGTGAATCACTGGGATGAATGCCTTGACGCATTTGAGAACTGTAGAATCCCTGGTTAGAAAAATTGGAACTCATCTTTACCTAGAGCATTTCACTTGCAAGGCGTGAGGTGTCTGAGAAAACCTGACTCATCATTGATCCAATCCTTCAATCTCTTGTCAGTTGTGAAGTGTGTGCTTTGGAAGAAAATCAAGCTGATGACTTCCAGGAGAAGTAGAGAGATGACACTGAGTGTATCAGACCAAAATTGCTATATCTTGCACGATCCCCCGGATCTTGGCATTCTCTATTCTTCAGTTTTCTTTCTTTTCTTTTGAAGATGGGGAAGGAGGTACTTCTTTCACCGTGAACCTTAAGCTTAGCTAATTTTTACGATGGTACTTATTTCACCTTGCCATCCATTTTAAATTGCTAAATAGGAGAGATGTTCCAAACCTGGGATATTCTTTTGATTTTTTAGACATGGCCAATAACCAGTACAATTGATCTGCTCTCAAGGATCATACAATTATTTGCTTCTTAGATTTTCTGTTAACTGATGTCAAAGTTTTTGAGATATGAATTTGATGAAGATTACCCATAACCTTTTACCATGTGTGCAAAACAACTCTGGAGTGCAGACAAATCTCACCATGTTAACAATAGATTCTGGATTAACCAAAATGCATAAGGTATCATTCCAGAGACTTGATGTCATGCGAAGCATACCTCTCTACAAGAAGGGGGCAACATGCCGGGAACCCAAAATATAAGACATGAAAAGAAAACAAAGAAAACCAAAGACAAAAAAACAAAAGAAAGGAAGATGACCCTAGAGGACCACCGACGACTATTTACAAGGATGAGACACTCCCAAGGAGTGCCGAGAAAATATTTATAGGCAGGAAAATATACATATGATACAACTTTGGGCAAACTTACCTCTCATCTCACTTGAAGTAATGTTTGATAAACTATCCATTGACGGGAAATAGAATGAATTCTTCGGTCATGGTGCTGAGGTGATAAGTATTAGCCCCACAGATCTCTAAGATTAGGTAAGGTCTGAGCTAGAGCCTTTGAGACTTAGTGTGCTTTTCTTTCTTTTCTTGAGCCTTGTCCCACAGAAGGACTAGATCCAAAACCCGAAAGGCTTTGTATTGGGCTCTCCAATCGAACCACCATTTGACGACTACTTGATGATGTACAAAATGTTCCAGTGCTGCATCTCTTTGTTCTTCCATTTTTACCAGGTTCAAAAGGTGAACCTCCATAATGTTTTCCCGGGCATTGAATTCCTACATGAATTGTAAAACTGGGATTTTTAAGTTGATTGGGAATACTGAACTCTGGCCATAAATTAGGTAAAATGGAGAAGCCCTTAGGGCTGCCTTGATTCTAATAAGATCCACCTAAAGGGAAAACCTAAGCTTTTGGTGCTAGTCCTAGGGATTTTTCTCTAGAAAATGTTTGATCACTTCCAACAGGTTTTTGTTGGTAGACTCGGCAACATTGTTACCCTGGGGATAATAGTTTCTAGAAAATTTTAGGGTGATCTTCCTCTGATAGGTCCATTCTAATAGTTGCACTGTAGAAAATGTCAGACCACTGTCACACACGATAGAAAAGGGCATTTCAAACCTTGTGAATATGTTTTCTTCCAAGAATTTGATAACTACATCCGCCGTGTTATTTTTGCATGGGATTGCCTCAGACCACCGGGTACAGTAATCGGTTGCAGTCAAAATATATGAGTGCTTAGCAGATGATTTGGGGTTTATTTCCCTGATAAAATTGAATGCCCATTGGGCGAAGGGTCAAACTTCAAAGATCGACTGCAAGGGCATGGGCGGGTTCCACTCATGATGAGTTGTGCTTTGGAAAGTGTGACACCTTCTTACGTGAGTGTGCACGTCTTTAAAGATGAAGGGCTAGTAATATCTAGCTCAGAGAATCTGATGGGTAGTAGCATTAGCTGAGTTATGCCCAATTCTGAACTACCCATGGAATTCTACTATTATTTTGGCAGCTAGGTCCCTGTCTATGCACCAGAGATAAATTCCCTCAAAGTTCCTACAAAATAGTGTTCCATTTTTTATCATGAAATGTGCACTTTTTTAGTCGCAAGGCACAATTTTTGTTAGGGGGAATCCCCTCCGGGCATCTATTATTGAGAAATAGGTACACCAGATTGGTATACCATAGATCTTGAGTGATGGACTCCATGGTGTAAGTTTGACATTCAATGTTTGGAGTTACTTCTGTCATCGCTCTACATAGTCCCTTACCTCAGACTATCTTCGTTGGTTTCATCTTGAGGTCATATTCTTGGAGGATGGCCATCCATCTCCCCTGGCATTTACCTAGTTCACTATGTAGCAGTAAAGATTTGACAGCCTGGTCTGGAATGATAACATACACCTTGCTCCAGAGAATATAGTGCCAGAATTTCTTCACGGCGTGAACTAGAAAAAAGGCTTGCTTTTCAAATGGTGTATATCATACTTTGACATTTTTGAAGGGAGAGCTCATGAAAGCAATAGGCCGTTCTTCCCCTTCAATCTTCTGGGTTAAAACTGCAGCTGCAGAATGTGGTGTAGTGAAGGAGTAGATATGGAATGGGAGGGAGTAGTCCTGACTTTCCAGGACTGGTGCCTCCACTATGGTTTGCTTGATCTGAGAAAATGCTTTCTTTGCTTCAGGGCTCCACTCAATCTCGATATCTTTCTTCATCATGTCATTGAGTGGTTTAACGATCTCAGCAAATCCATTAATGAACCGTCAGACAAAATTTATCTTTCCAAAGAAAAGCCTCATTTCCTTTTTACTGCTAGGAATTTGCAAATTTAGTAGTGCTTCAACTCTCTTAGGGTCTATGGATATCCCTTTCTTTGAGACTATATGCCCGAACAGTTTCCCTTCAGTGACCCCGAATATGCACTTCTTGGGGTTGAGGGGATCCCATACCAGAGACATCTCTCGTAGATTTGAGCGAGGTGGGTGGAGTGATCACACCTGTCCTGGGAAAAGACTGTTAAATCATCTATGTAGATGATTATGCACTTGTTGACCAGGCCTTCGAACACAATGTCCATAGCCTTTTGAAATGTGACCTCGACGTTAATCTAGCCAAAGGGCATCCTCCAATATGCAAATTTTCCCCACTTGGTGGTGAATGTCATTTTCATTCTGTCCTCAAACTTAACCATAACTTGGTTGTATCTGGAGTACCCATCAAAGAAAGACATCATTTGGGAACCATTAATAATTTGTAACACCTCATCCAGTGACAGGAGATGATGATTGTCCTTCTTGGAGGCCTTTTTTAAGTTGCAAAAATCCACACACAGGCAGATCTCACCATTCTTCTTGCGCACATGGACGAGGTTGGAAACCCATGTTTTATGTCGGATAGGAAATATAATCTGGGTTGACAATAATTTTTGAACCTGCTGATGGATTAGAGGTTCGATCAACGGGTTTACTAGCCTCTGATTTTTCCATAAAGGTTTTGCATCTAGTTTTAGGGGGATGGTATGAGTCATGATAGATGTATCATAGGTTTTAAGGTCTTCATACCCCTAAGCAATAACGTTAATGTATTCTCAGAGAATCGCAAGAATCTTCCCTTCACCTCTGGGGAGTAGGAGGTACCAATGTGAACAAATATCTCTTCATCAACCTTTCCGATATTGATATTTTTGAATTTTCCTCGCTCAGAGGAGGATGATATCTTGTCTCATCCCCAGGGGTCCAAATTGAAGATTCATTCTAGAGCTACCATCCCCTTAGGGATTGTGTTGGTGGGTAGGTTGATGATCCTGTCGTCTTCTTCCCCCTGCCCGGTATCATCATGATCAATTTCTTCCACTATCTGATCCTCAAAGATGCCAACATTGGCCATGAAGGCCAAAAGTGGGTGATATTGTCCAGGATGGATGGGGTGGGGACCATTTCAACAGAAAATTTTTGGAGCTGGGAGCCAGCCATCAGCTCGAGAGTACTGGAAGACATAGTGAGGGAATCTGGAATATAGTTAAGTTTCTAGGGAATAAGCTCAATGCCAAAAGCATCAAAGTTTTCATTTGGCTACATGCCCAGTTGTGGTATGCGGCCAACCTTTTTTCATGGCATGTGTATTGGCTCCAGACCTGCTTTACAATCAGCTCTGAATCACCCATTGCCCGGAGGTGGGTGATCCCTTTTCTTAATGTGAATAGGAGTCTGAGGACCAAGGCCTTGTACTCCATACATTATTGGTGTAGTAAAACTGCAACCTATGAGATGCGAGGAAGGATTCCCCTGTGGGTTGATTAGTTTCACTCCGGCCCCACAACCTTGTTTGGACCGGGATCTGTCAAAATTTAGGATCCACAAATCATTGTGCATTTTCTGGGGCCAGGGAGGCGAAGTGGAATTTGGATTGGTTTTGGGATTGGGAGGTTTGCAATGTGATACCTCTGTCTTTGATGGTGCATGGGTGAGACTTTCCTTTGAAGAATCCTCTAGTTCAGTTTCCTAGACAAGCGACACATCTGGTGTACCACTGGGTGGATTACTTGGTCCAAGTGAACTGGCTTTACCTTCCTTTTCTTGGAGGTTGGTGATGCGACAGGTAGAAATGGTAATGCAAGGCTCACACTCTAATTCAAAGTGTTTTTGATAGTGTACCTGACACCAAGTGTCAGACAAGAGAGTGGCCGGAGTTGTTGTGCTACCTTGTGAGTTTACCTCACACCTCAATTTCTTGTCCAGATCCTAAATTCTCTAAGAGATTATAGGATCCCCTACAGGGATGAAATCAAAGGTTAAAATTTCTCATGTTTGGTATACCCTAAGGGAGGATTCAATGAAGAGGACTTCATTTACCCTCCCGACTTTAGTGAGGGCTTGTTTCATTCTGGGCTCACTCTCTACCTAGATCTGATTTGATTTCCCCTTCCAGGGGAGCCACAAGTGGGAGAAGTCCATAGAGAAATACCCGTTAAGGGCATTTGACATCAAAAGATCAATCAAGGTTGTTGGAAATCCCATCCCTTTTGAAATCCCTGAGAAGATGAGTAAAAACCAGCTATCCCTGAGAAGATGAGTAAAATTTGGATGATTCCTTCCTCATCCACCTCTTTGATGCAGTCCCAGTAGTTGTTGACAACCCTGAATTGCTTGTCAACATCGCCAATCCCTTCTTTGAACTCTACAGCCACTTTCACTATGTCATGGGCCTGGAGCATCATTTTCCCTCTGTCAAAATTCCTGAAGGACTGGTACCGTGACTCCATAAAATCATCAAATTTTCTCAATACAAAATCTTCCAGAGCATAAGTCCCGATGGTGAAGGGATTGACTTGCAAAATCCTTGTTACAAAAGACATGTATGAATTTAAAGAATTCCAGACTACCAGGATTCTATCCTTAAGGGCTGCTACTAGTTTCTTTTTCACCTCAATTTTGAGACCAAGTTTGGAGTGCTAGGCCCGGAGGAACCCAAAGGGTTCATCTCCCAAAATACCTATTTCTGTGATGACTTCCTTCCTGAAGTTCATCATTTCTTCTAGTTCAGACCTGCACTCTTCATACTTTTCCATTTATTTCTCCCATAGGGAGACGATGCCGTTCACCTGGCCCAAGATGTTATTGTCCTGATAGAGGTCCATGAGTGTCACTTCCAGGAACTGCCTTACGGTAGTGACCTGCTCAGTGACCCACCCATCCACAACTTATGCTTTCTTCTTCATGGCCCTTAAAGTATCAATATCACCCCGTGGGAGCAGTGTTCTAGATTTAGAGGCTTCCAGATGGATCTCAGCCAATGGGTGTGTTAGTTCTACAAGAAGCCCGAGGAGATTTACTTTCTTTTCTTTTTCCTCTTTCAGCTTCTGTGCTTGCTTGTCATATCGGGATTCAATTGCCCAGCTAGCTTCTTTCAATTGGTTCAATTCACCATGTTTTTCTCTCCTCCCTAGAGGGACCTCTGTGATTGTATATTCTTCAGCTCTTACAGATACTATGTCTACATATGGGGGAGGTGTTTCTACTAATGCGACAATACTTCCTCCTGAATCAGTCCGAAGGGTATGGATGGTCTGGGCCTTCTTAGGCTTCTAGGCCTCTTGATTCTAGGCCATCATTTTGGCCAGAGAGGGGAACTCGCATTGCTGCTGGGGCCTTCCTTTTTCTCGACTCTACCATCCATTGTCATGGCAGGGGTGGTCTTATGGCTAGGTCTTGGGCACTAGAGTTTTCCTCAGGAGTGGGCCACTCTTCTTCAACATCTACAGTCTTCGTGGACTCCTTTTCTCCACTCTTGGGATTCTCTGTTTCTCCCAGCTTGGTGGAATTTTCATCTATGATGATAGGGACCTCATCTTCTCTGACACTAGTAACATCTACACCCATGTCTTTGGGGTTCTCCCCTGGTTCTTGTTGTTGTTGGTTTTCTTTGGCATTATCTACCAGGACATTCTCCTCCGAGGGCACATCTTTCAGAGAGAGCGAAGGTCTCTGTCCCGGATCTAGCTATTGGGCTACGAAGACCACCTTGCCAAAATTTGGATTGTGGGGTAGCTGATCACCCAGATTAACTGGAGGCATTTAGAGCATGATGACTGGGGGTATATTTGTTCCCTAAGGTTTGGTTTCCCCAACCATTGTCGGCTGCTCATCTTGTTTTTGCCTTCCCTCTATCTCAGTCCCCAGGACCAATGTTTCTTCTGTACTTGGTATATTCACCAATTCCCATTCTTGCTCCTATTCCTACCCTTTCTCCTAGATTCATTCTTTCGAGCCAATTTATTTTTCTTGCCTTTCCCCCTCCTTGGGGATATTTTCTACCTCTTGCAGGGCAATCTCTTTTATTGCCCTCTAGACATCTTCATATAGATTCACCAGATCATCGGTCTGGAAGATGTCATCAAAATTTTCATGGGGAGGGGAAGCCTCTGGTCAATCCTCTACTTCAGGGAAAAAAGGGATAACCTCCACATAAATGTTGCCCAATTTCCCGGGGCTTACGTCTATGCTTGATGGAGGGTTATCCACCCTTGGCTTCTTTCTTCTTCTTTGTAGCGGGACTCCTACATCCATGATAGCTGTATTCTCATCATCTATGTTCACCACCTGACTCATTAGTGATAGAAGTGAAGGTGAGCCTGAAGGGAGGGTGGATCCCACTGGAGTAACTGGAAGGCGAAGAGAAAGCCTTGCACTCATTCTTTCTCGCAACTGCCAGGATGATTTGAGTTGGGTGTAGAGTTGTTCCATGATAGGTGGTGGAACTAATGGTAGGGCAAAGGCTAGGGTGCTCTCTTTTGCTTTCCCCTTGTCTCTGCTCTACCTGGTCACTATGGAGGCTGAAGAGGACCCCCACAAAATTGGACCCCAGTGGGTGCTTTTCTTGCACACTTGTGCAAAATATTTGTGGCTGCACTGCATGACACCCTAGGTGACATCCTCAATTGTTAAAGTATTTGGGGTGTCCCAATCCACTAGAGGGAGATCCAATTTGTCAATCCATTGTAGCTTTTATGATGGGTCCTCCAAGGGCCCACTATTTGAAAAATATTTTGGAAAGGTCCAAAGGTCGAGGCTCTTCATCATTCCTTTGGTCATCCTAGAGTACCTTCGCTCTCAGATGTCAAAGTCATCTTGGCAATATGCCCAAAAATCCTCCAAGTGAGGCTCATTAGGTGCGGACACCTGGGGTAGTGTTGTGCTTATCTTTCCTAGTGGGTCAAAATTATTCCTTGCTAGGTAGAACTCGGCCAACCCCAGACTCTTCAACTCATTATCGACCTCTTTGGCCACTGCAAGGCTGCAAGAATAGTTCCTGCAAATGATCAGGAATGGGATGGAGGTAACTTTCTTCACTCCATATAATGCATGAAGCTCCAATATTTTCCTACAAAATTCCATCAAAATAATCCTATCCCCACAATGCTTAGGTAATAGGTAGGGCTTGCAAGAGAATCTGGTAACCCAAATGTAAGAATGTTGATGAAATTGAATGAAATAATTTCTGTATGTACTCACCAAGGCCAAAAGCCTCCTTTGATAGCCGGTAATCGACATCCCAAGATGGTATCAAAATGTTGAAGTAAACAAAGGTGTTGTTTACTCAAAAAAATTGGGGAAGCTAGCTTCCCACTAAATTTGGGGAAAATGGTCCCACGGAGCACTCTAGCCGGGCATGGTGCCAAGGATGCCCACTGTAACTAAACCCCAAATTTTGGGTCTTTGTTATGCCAGTTCCTATAACACATATGAATTCATGTAGAAATTCGATGTCTGGTTGATGTTGTTCAACTGAAAATCTACATGATTGGCAATAATCATTTCCCAGTCAAAATTCTGCCCATTGGTGGAGATGTTGTACAAGAAGTAATACATCCACGATGAGAAATCTTGGGCATGAGATTATCCAAAGACCCAACATAAGAAGATGATCCCCGCTTGGATTCTTTCTTTGAAATATGCCTAGGGGATCTCAAAATTCATCTTCTTGTAGTCTTTCCTTGGTATCTTTAGCCAATGGTTATTGAGATGCTATCGGGTGAGCTATGGAACTTTGTCAAACTCCTGCAATGAGGTGGCATGGGAGATGACAATAGAATTGGAGAACTGGGGGATTCTCAGCCCTGAAGAAAATGTAGCATCATCCAAAGATACTAAGGGCATTGGATAACCCGTTGGAAGGGTAGCAACAAGTATAATGACCTAGATGGTGGTTTTGTAGTGTTTGGCCAGTGTTAGGATCAACTCTGGGGCCTTCACAGAATGAGGAAAGAAACTAGCTTTGATGATGCCAAAGGCGGCCATGTTTTTTTCCATATTATCTCTGGTAGAGCGCTGGGCAAACATTGTTCTGATTATGCCTTGTAATCTGGACTAGGGTTTGACCTCAGTGTCGGTGAGTAGCTACAACTTAATATCCACCTTGGATCCTATGAGGGCACCATCCTTTGCATATTTGGATGTGAGTGAGATTTTTTCCAGTGCCCTCTTCACCTTTGACTTGGTGGCCTCTCTTGTTAAGGTCGTTGGAAGTTCTGGACTTCCAGGAGGAGAAGCTACCTAAGACATACTGATCATTGAATTGTTGATAGCTTGCACAACCGGACAACCATTAATAAAAGTTATTAAATAAAATAACTTCTGGGTTCCCGATATTTCATCGCCATTTTGCACCTATTTAAAAATATGTTAGCTTGCATCAAATCTTGAAAATGTAATGAATGATGGCTTAATTTAATCAACACTTGGGGGTTCTGGGGGGGTCTTTTCCATGCGACAATGTGATGAAGGTCGTGGGATTACATGGAATCTAGAGTCCAAAGAAACTAGCCGTTATTGAAATGACTAGGAAGTGAGCTGTACTAGGCTGACGTGGGTTGTCGCATGGTCATGCAAGAAATGATGTAATGGAATTAAAGGTGACATATGTCTTGACACAGATGGAAGGAATGCCATTGATGTTTGTTTTAAATTCTCATACGTGAGGGAATTTAGTCCTGCCATCAATGCTGAAATGATGGAGGAGAGAGAAAATGGTCATGGCTTGAACAGGTGAGGTGCTAAGTTCAAGACAGGAGGGAACCAGGTGGGTGAGCTCAAATTGGGTCTAACAGTACAGAGGGCATGGCGAGCTTGCCAAAGGGGTAGGTTAGACTTGATAAAATATAGAAACTATACAGAGACACACCAACTAAGAAAATTTACACAAGAAGCCATAAAATGGAAAACTTACAGCAGATAACTCGCTAACCTATGAAATACTAACAACTAACAAGAATTAATGATGTATTTATAGAGATTTATGACTATTTTTTACTAAGTTACAATTATTTACATGAATATATAGAAAACAAAAAAGATTTACAAATGTACAGTGCACAGAAGGTGGAAAACCTTCCTGCAAAGCCATCCCACCAATGGGAGGTGACGATAAAGACTAGAAGAGAAAAAAGAAAACAAAACCGGAGATAAAAAGAACAAAGAAAACAAAAAGAAATAGAGAGAACCACAAGGGCCTACCTTAAAACTAGGAAATGTGGGAGGAAGGGCATAGGAGGTGCTCTACAAATAGATAGCTTCACAGATCATGAACACACCGAAGACCTTGTAGGATAACTGGAAGCACGCACAAGCTCAAATATCAGCTTCACCGTTAAACGCTCGAAGAAAACGTACTTCACTCACTAGTAATTTGTATAAATTGCTCTTAACTCACTGAGGGTAATGTGTTCATGGTAAATGTAAAAATGACAAGTGAAACCTCATTTATACCCTTAGGTGAAAACACACTGCTTCCTTCTGCAAGTCTCGAGAGAAGGATAAACCTCCAGACTCCAAGCCAGGGAATCCCATGCACCCGCATCCTCAAACTAAAGAGGAAGCAATGACATAGAATTCTAGAGTCCAGAATCTAGGTGGCACAAAGAAAAAAAACACTCTGGGACCGGGTCTTGGAGGGAGAGAAACCAAAAAGAAAAGAAAACAGTCGCCCCGCATAGGCAAAGGCTGAAGGAAAACAAAAGAAAGAAACAAATGACAAAAGAGAAAAGGGGGACCCAACATTTTTCCAACAAAATGTAGGGATGGGTATGCAGGGCATAAAATCTTTCCACTATTCCAACTGCTTGTGCAATTTTTGGTCTACTATGAACAACATAATGCAACTTACCAATCATGGATCTATATAGAGTTGCATCCAGTGCACTTGAATCATCATCCTTAGATAGCTTGCATCTTGTCACCATGGGGGTTCCAAATGGCTTCAAATCTTCCATTCCAAAGTTCTTCAATACTTTCTTTATGTACTTGGACTAGATGATATAGATACCATCTTTTAGTTGTGAAATCTACAATCCAATAAAGAACTTAATTTCTCATATCATTGACATCTCAGATTCTTTCTTCATATCTTTGGAAAACTCCAAGATCATCTCATCATTTCCTCCAAAAATTATGTCATCCACAAACACTTCAACTAACATTATCTTATCACCTTCAACCTTCAAGTACATATTACTATATTTACTTGTTCTTATGAAATTAATCTTAACAACATAAGAGTCTAGCCTTTCATACCATGCTATATGTGCTTGTTTCAATCCATATAGTGCCTTTTTTTAACTTGAACACCATGTCCTTATTCTCTATCAATGAAAACCCATATGTTTGCTCGATGTAAACTTCTTCTTCTTGAATCCCATTTAGAAAAGAAGATTTAACATCTATTTGGAAAACCTAAAACTTATTATAGAAATCATAAGAAAGTAACATTCTTACCCCTTCAATTCTTTCCACAGGAGAAAATGTCTCTCCATAGTCCATCCCTTCCTCTTGTGCATAGAACTTACACATAAGTCTTGCCTTATTTTGAATCACTTCTCCATTGTCATTAATTCTGTTCTTGAAAACCTACTTTGTACCAATCACATTCTTGTATGTTGGTCTAGGAAAAAGTTTCCAAGTGTCATTATTCTTAATCCGATCAATCTCTTCTCCCATTTCTTTTATCCAATCATAATTCTTCAAAGCTTCCTTCATAGCTTTAGGCTCAAACTTTGAAATTAGACAAGTACTCTCTCTGATTCTTCTTCCAATTTGCACTCTGTCATCTTTATCACCAATAATATGATTAGTAGAATGATTCAATTCCACATACCTTGGAATAAGAGGTTCAGGCCTAGGTTCTTCTTCTTCTTGTTCCAATGGTTGTACCACTTCTTCCTCACTATTATGTTCAACAGTTTCTTGCACTTCAGGTTGCACATACAAAATCTCTTGGACATTCTTTGATTCTTTCTTTTTAGATTCATCAGATATCTCTAGATATTCATCTACCTTTACATTTACACTTTCAACCATCTTGTTAGTCCTTTTATTGAAACACTTATAGGCCTTTATTTTGGTAGAATATCCCAAGAAAATAATTTCATCACTTTTAGGATCAAACTTTCCAGTGAAATAATCTCTCTTGATATAGCATCTACTACAAAAAACTTTGAAATAATTAACACTAGGTGTGTGACCATACCACAATTCATAAGGTTTTTTATCAGTTCCCTTCTTCACTTGTGTCTAGTTCATTGTGTAGACTACAGTGCTAATGGCTTCTCTCCAATATAACTTAGGTACTGATGACATGTAACTGATTGAATTTTTGAAGATGTTAAGTTACCAAAATGTAGAAGGATAATGCAAGACATTAAATCAGTTAATGGATTGTATTGTCATTGATTTCAAACTTGCTATAATCTAATCCATTATAATCAAAGTGTCAAAGACTTCAGAGGATCAGAGAGATAAATATTATGCTTTATGTAATGCATAAAAGACAAGCATTCACATTGTGACTACAAACACCAATGGTTAGTGGAACCCAATTGATAGAGATCATCGACATTCAAGTCACAGTGATGCCCGAACAAGAAAACCAATGAGCATTATCGATGAGAAGAATCACAAGCAAACCTGACAGCCAGAAACATAGTGTAAACCGATGGAGAAGCCTGAGGAGAACCGGAGTGTTGACCAATGCTATTAGAGAGTTAAACCGAAATTAACTTGAGTTTAGAAATGAAAAAATATCTAGCTGGCTGAGATAAATATAGAGTTAACTGGTAGTTATCATTGTTTTCATCGACAAGATAAGCCAGAGATAAGTAATTGATTTAAAGCTGATTTGTCCAGTGGGAAAGAAGATCTCAGCGAGATAAAACATGAGTTTTGCTTTAAATCTAATTGGTGATAATTTTGAATCACACCAAGATCTAGAAGATCAATAACCTAACAACGGTGATATCATGTTTATTTAAGAGACAACTCAATTCATTAAAAATGGGTGAGGGTAAAGGAATGAACAAGAGGATGCTTAAGAGAAATTGATTAAGAGAAACTTCATACAGTTCTAATCAACAAGCTAAGGAAAGAGATAAACAATTATGTGGACACTGAGAAATAGAGCACAACATCACCGAGTAGAATCAAAGTGGAGCAAAGGTATAAACAGAGTTATATTGATCAGAATAGTTTTGTGAGATTACAATAGATCTAAAAATCTGCAAGTATAGGTTGTATATGTGAAAAGATCATACTGTTTTAGTTTAATCATCGATCCAGAAAGTCTCTTAACTGAGCGGGATTTAAAGATCCTTTCTATATTAAGATACATACAATGGAGTATCAAAAATTTTGATCACGAAGATAGCCTGAGATGCCAGATACCTATTGACATGCCAAGTGAGTGTTTAATCAAGGATGGTAGCATAGAGATGCCCAATATCAAGTGACAGACTAAAATTTTAAATCCTCTAACAAGGTCACACCTAATAGTGTGTTTGTAACCTTTAACAGGGTTGGCTCTTCACCAAGCTCACTTTAGAAGAGTGAAAAATTTGGGTTACCGGTCCCAAGTGATTTTTCCCTTAACAGGGTTTCCACATTAAAAATCCATGTGTTTATGAGTCATTACTTTAGTGTTTTTCATTACACTTAACTCAATTGGATTGATCGGTATACTCTAGATAATTTACTATCTTTCAATAAATTAACAGACTTCTAATCAGTAAATCTACAGTAGAAGGTTTTACAAAGTATTTCGAGCAGTGGTAAATTGATACAAGTATTTGGAGGCATTCATCTTATACGACTGAAGATAACTAGAGGTATAATTTTGTGGTACTAAGTTTAAAGGGTTGATTATTGGAATATTTTTGAGGCCACTAATTCACCCCCCTCTCAGTTATTACTAACAATTGGTATCAGAGCTTGTGTGCTTAGGAAAGGAGTTTAAGGACTCAAGAAAAAGATCACAAGATGAACATACGAGATGTGCCCAAGTTGAATAAAGACAAATTTGCATCATGTAAAAGTAGAATAAGACTCCACCTATCAGGTATTGGAAATGATATTGTTCAATACTTAGATACTGAATATGTTTTGCCTACAGGACCTCATATTCTTGAGTAATTAAGAGTCAAGCATGAAAATAACTGCATGATGATAGAACTTTCATCATCAATCTTTGATGCTAAGTTTGAAGATGTCAAAACATGCACCTCTGCAAAGAAAATGTGGGATAAGTTGAAGCTTTTACATGGAGGAGATGCCAATGTACTCAGAGCAAAGGCAAAAATCCTAAGAGGGAGGTTTTGATGATCTAAGAATGAAAGAAGGAGAAAACATTACTCAGTATAGCTGTAGAATCAAAGAGGTAGTAAATGATATCTGAGGAGTTGGAGGCATACTTGAAAAGGAGACAGTGGTAAGAAAAATATTAAGAACCTTATTGCATTTTTATGCTATTCAAGAAATGAGAGCAGTTGCAAACAATACAGTTACTTTAGATAGTCTGATTGGTAGACTAATTTCATTTGAGATGAATAAATTTGAAAATAGTGTCCTACCATCCATAGAATCTGCATTCAAATATTCTTTAAAGATAAGTAACTCAAGTCATAGACATACTATTAGAAATGATAGTGACAGTGACAATAAGGATCAAGGACTTGATGAAATCGAAGCACTTATGGCTAGAAGATTGCAGAGAGGCAAAGGCAGATACAAAGGTAAATTACCACTTGTATGTTTCAATTGTAAAGAGGTTGGACACTTTTCTAAAAGATGTCCAAACTGACAAAAAGATGACAGAGGAAATGATAGACCTTATGAGAAGAAGTTTGATAAAGGTGAAAGTAGAGAATACCAGAGTAACCGACAATCTGACAAGAGCGATACTAGAGACTACAAGGACAAAGGGAAGAAATATTGTTACCTAGATGAGAGCAGAGCTGATGACACTGAAACTAAATCAGAAGAGGACATTGAGATGGTATTTGTAGCCATGAAGGATGATTCGGATGAAGATGAAGAAAGGTATGTAGAAACTGCACTCATATCTAAAGTTAGTAAAAATGATGTCTGGATCATAGATAGTGGCTGCAGTCACCATATGACCGGTGATAAACAAAATTTTGAGACTTTTGAATACTATAATGGTGGTTCAGTGAGAATGGGAAATGATACACCTTATCTAGTTGAAGGTAAAGGAACCATAATGTTGAATAACCTGATAAGATGTGAAAATGCTTACTGGGTTAAAGGATTGAATTATAATTTGTTAAGTGTTTCTCAGTTGAACAACTCAGGTCACAGATGGCATTTGAAAATAAGAAGGCAAAGATCTTTAATGAATCAGGAAGGTTGATTGGTATCGGTGAGTAGACAAAAGGTAACCTTTTCTATCTTGATGACACTAACACCACTTGTTTGATGGCTAGAAACGAAGACTTATGGTTGTGGCACAAAAGATTGTGTCATGTGAACTTTGACAACATGATAAAGATAATCAACAAAAGGAATGTCAGAGGCTTACTGATGATGACTAAGCCTAAGCATATCATGTGCAAGAATTGTCAAAAGGGTAAAATTACAAAGTCTAGTTTCAAGACAAGAACCCATAAATCTACTGCAATTCTAGAATTAGTCCTGTAGACACCTAAAAATGGTTCGAGCCTACTGGTCTCCATGTTTTAACATTTTTAACATTACAATTGAAACGTTGTTTTGTGACCTAATTATTCCTCTATGTTGCGCATATTATCTTTATTGTGTGGTGACATTGTGTCTTTCATCAATGATTGAATATTGCAAAATTGTTCAATTGTTTACTAACAATTCTACTCTCCTTACCAATTCGATCATTTTCCAAATCATTTCCGATCAACCCTAAACCGATCCTATTCGATCCTAAACTAATTCTATTTGATCCTAAACCATTCCAAACCTTCCTAAATCATTTCAAACCCATTCTATTCTATTCCTAATCACTTGCAAAATTGTTCAGACTCATTCTGACCATTCTGGGGCATTGTCCAAGATCACCGATGCCTAATTAACCCAATTTCCAAACTAATCAAAAACCTATTCCAAATCTGATCAATCTTGTCATCATTTTAGGAGAATTTTCCAAGATCATCAATGCTTCATATCCCCTTAATCATCCATTTGATAACATTGTCAAAGATCATTAGTGTTATCGCTATCAATCTATCAATATCAATTCAATAGTGTTGTTCATATTTGTCAATACTATTTATAATCATCATCATTTTGGGAACATTGTCCAAGATCATCGGTGTTTCCCCATTTCAATTTCATTCTTACGACCCCATCAAAGTTCATTGGCGCTTTTCAATCACTTCCAATCATCATTACACGGGCGCATTGTCAAAGCTCATCGATGCCTCGTGATTTCCTAAACTATTCTGGAACCCTCAGAATTGATCCTAAACCTTATCAAAATTATCAAAATCATTTCAATTTGACATAAACACCTTCAATTCGATCAATAATCCACTAATTCCCCCCTTGGGATGAATAACCCATAGTTTATCCCTAGGTTCTAATTGAATAAATAAATAAACTTTATTTATTCCCCTTTCCCTAAGTCTCCAACAATTAATTAATTTTTATTAATTAATTGGCTAAATTAAATTTATGAGATTTTTTTATAATTTCATAAATCTAATTATTTATTTTGGGGAATATTGAGGATATTGAATTATTAAGTTGACTAATGATTCCTAATCCTACCTAAATATCATATCCCTTAATTGAGGATTTTCATCCCTATTAAGGTGCTTCATGAATATTCTCAATATCTCCTTATTTGATCTCCCCCACATCATGCTTCCTAACATCCCACCAACCAAATCTCTTCATTATTCATGGATTCTTGCAATCCTCACCTAATTGACCCTCATTTCCTATAAATTGAGAGTTATTCCTCTCATTCAAGGTTAACCACAAGATTTTGAGAACATCAAGGATTGTTATAAATCTTTTAGTATTCTCATTAGCAAAACTTGGTTTTTTTGTGCAATTGTGTGTGTGCAAAGAGAAACATCAATCTCCTTATGGAGAAGAAAGAAGGACATGGGAGCTTCCTTTGAAGGGGTTTTTTAAGTGTTTATGCTTATGTTTATGAATTCCTCTTGCAAATAGCTTTCATGATAGATTAGATAGGTTTAGCATACTATTTAGGGTTTGTGGTTTCATATATATGCTAAAATGCCTTTTTCTAGTCTTACATTTGGTGAACCCGACGTGAAGATCATTCTTGATTTTGAAGGTCATTCTTGATCTTGGTTACAATGAGAGTGACATTGATCCTCCTAGGAGAATCATAATAAAGGCATATGATGATGTTTAATGTCCCTCCAAGGGAGTCATCATCCTGCCCATCATAATTGGTCTGGTTACTGAAAACACATTACTGCAAGTCCTAGATCTAGACTTTCCCTATAACATGATCTTAGGATGCACATGGATCCATTCCATGAAGGCAGTTCCCTCTACGTACCATCAATGTCTAAAATTCTTTCACAATGGAGCTAAGATCATCGTCCTAGGTGATCCTAACCCTTTCCAATTTTGTGCTAATCTGAGAGAAGGGCCCACACAACAGGTGCCTACAAATAGCGAGGCTACTCCAACCAATTCCTCCAAATATGTTGATGCAGCCACCCTTGAAAAAATGGTCAAAGGAAAGATGAAGATTGAAGATAAAGGGTGTGGAGAGTATACCATGGCGCAAACCTTTCATATTGGGAAACTTCCTCTCTCCCCAAAGTCTTATGGAAAACCAAAGTTATTGCAAGAATAAGCACCCAAGGATACCATGAAGGTTATGCCCTCACCTAAATTCACTCTATGGGGAGGTTTGCATGAAGACCATGTATATGACAATGCATCTAGCTGGATTTTCCAAGACCAATAGAAACAAGTATAGGAGCCCACTGAGATACGCATTGAAAGATACGGGCCCAGGTTCACACTCATGCAAAAAAAGGATATGATGGCCACAGTAGTCTTGGAGTACACAAGCAAGGGATTGTTGAACCCCTTTCTATAAAGGGCCATCCCCTTCATCTGGGCATTGGATTCAAACCATTATGAATTGCCCCTTCGAATGCCAAAATGGTTTCATGTGAAAATGTGGAGGTTTCAAACAATGAAAAGGCATATGAGGTTCCCTGTTCTGATTATTCTACCGATTCCAATGAGTGGGAATGGACATCCTATTCCTCCAGTTTTTATGAGCTTGATCATGTCTTCCCTGACCCTAAAGACCTACCTACGATAGACAAACATGTTAACACAATTCTTCCTCCAACAACCAACCCTGATCCCTGGTCTAGAATTTTTTGGGAGCCTAGTCCTGAACCTTCAGTGCATGAATTCTTTGACTCTGAAGACACTGATATTTGCATATTTTCCTTTACCTCTAGCCTCAAAAACATCTTCACCACTGGCAATGACATCCCCCTAGTCTACCTTGATCTTATTTATTGGGACGAGCAAGGATCACCGAGCTTGGATTGCTTCAAAAATGATGAAGCAATAGCGAAATTCTTTGCGCTCTAAGAGGGCATACCATCTGGTGACCACAAAGCAGAGTTATCCATTGAACTTGTTGCTACTGCATATTTTGGGGAGTCAACTTTGTCTTCCAGTCACAAAATTGAAAATGATAAAATGAAAAAAGAAAAAATAAAAAGAATAGGTCCTCTGGTGAAAATTGAAAGGCGCCAGTTGACCGTGCAAAAGTAAAAACAAAGGATGTATTCAAGGCTGAAAACCTCTCTGAGGCACCCAAGGATGGAAGACTGGACATACCCCCTCCAAGGGAGAAGTCAAAATTTCTCATTGAAATGACCAAGGAAATCAACTTGGGAACACATAACAATCCCAAGATCATACATTTTGTGGCATCACTCTCACCAGAAGAGAAGGACAAATTTGTCAGATTCTTCCTTGAGCACCAGATCAATTTTGCCTGGTCCTATGCTGACATGCCTAGCCTAGATCCTGAGTTAGTTCTTCATCACCTCCCCCTGAAGCCAGGTGTGAAGCCAGTTAAAAAAAAGCTAAGAAAAATGCATCCCAAAATAACTCTACTGGTAAAAGCAGAATTAACGAAGTTATTGGATGCAGGTTTTATCAGACCTATAGATTATGTAGACTGGATTTCCAATCTGGTACCTGTTAGAAAACATACTAGGGGTGTACATATATGCACTAATTTCTATGATCTAAATAAGGCATGCCCTAAAGATGATTTTCCTTTGCCCAACATCGACATCATTGTCCACATGACTACAGGCTACAAGATGCTCTCACTGATGGATGGCTTCTCTGGTTATAACCAAATTTAGATTGCTCCCAAAGATCAACCCAAGAAATATTTCACATGTCCTTGGGGAACCTATTGTTGGAATGTCATGCCCTTCAGCCTCAAGAACATTGGAGAAACTAATCAATAGGAAATGACCACAATCTTCCATGACTTCATGCACATCTTGATGGAAGATTATGTTGACGACCTCCTCTACAAATCTACAACCAAAAAAGATCATTTGAGTATTCTGGCCAAAATATTTGAAAGAGTGGAAGGGTATAAGCTTCACTTAAACCCCAAAAAGTGTGTTTTTGGATTTGTTTCTAGAAAAATCCTAGGCTATATCATCTCTCAATGAGGTATCAAAGTGGACCAAAAAAGGTGCAAGCCATTTTAGAGATGCCTTCGCCAAACACTCTACGAAAGCTGAGAAGTCTATAGGGGAAACCACAGTCTATCTATCGGTTTAATGCACAACTCATAGATAAATGCCAGTCATTTCAAAATCTTCTATGTAAAGGTGTGACTTTCCATTGGAATGAAAAGTGTGAGCACTCGTTCCAACAACTAAAATATTATCTATTGCATCCACCCATCTTGATGCCTCCCATTTCAGGAAAGCCTTTTATCTTGTACATTTCTACCATACAAACTACATTGGGTGCTCTTCTTGCACAACATGAGGAAAAAGGAAGAGAAAGAGATATTTATTACATCAAAAAAAATCTTTTTGGATATGAATTAAACTACTCACTCATTGAACGAGCCTGTGTTGCTATGGTTTTTGCAACATAGAAGTTAAGACATTACATGCTACACAAAACAATCATGCTCATGTCCTGAATTGATCCATTGAAGTATCTCTTAGGAAAATCAGCTCTCATGGGTCACCTAGCCAAATGGGTCATGCTCCTGAGTGAGTTTGACATAGAGTATATAGACAGAAAAGAAATAAAAGGCCAGGTGATAGAAGATCAGCTCGCAGAGGCACTAGTTCCTGATGATCACCCGTTACTTAAATCAGAATTTCCAGATGAGTCCATTTTCTTCTTCACTGAATCTAATGAATGGAAAATCTACTTTGATGGCTCACATACTATGCATGGATCGAGGGAAAGCATCATGTTTTTCACCCTACAAGGCGATGCCATACCAAAATATTACAAAATCGCATTTGCATGTACCAACAATATTGTCAAATATGAAGCACTGGTCATTGGACTCAAACTTGCTATTCAATGGAAAATCTAGCACCTCGAGGTGTATGGTGATTCTCAATTAGTCATCTGATAGGTCACTGATGACTATGAAACTAAGAATGAAAAGATAGTACCTTATAAAGAGTTGGCCAACTTTCTCATGGAGCAATTTGTCACAATCATTTTCTGCCAACTTCCACGGGTACATAAAAAATAGGCATATGCCATGGCCACTATTGCATCTATGATTGACATGCTGAATAAAAAAGAGAGATGTGAATTTATCATTGAGCAACTATTGCTTCTAGCATTCAACATTCCACAATCTGAGCTTGTGTGTGACATTGTTGGTCCCGATTCCCCTTGGTATCAAGATGTTTACAATTACCTACACACACAGATATTACCCCCTTCCTTATCCCAGAACAAGCATCAATCTCTTGTCCGTCAAGCCTCCCATTATTTCATCGTCGATGATACCTTTATAGGAAAGCCTATGACCAAACCCTCCTCAGATGCCTCAATTTACAAGAGGCTAACACTGCCTTACATTAGGTCCACGATGGTATTTGTGGTGGACATTTCAATGGTTTGAGTCTTTCCAAGAAGCTGGTCCAAGTAGGATATTATTGGCACACCATGGAGCAAGACGCTCATAAATTTGCTAAGAAATGTTGCAAGTTCCAAATTCATGGCAATTTGATTCACACTCTGGTACATGATCTACAGTCGGTGGTTTCTCCATGGCCCTTTTCTCAATGGGCATTTGACCTTGTAGGGAAGATCACACCCCTATATTCTGATGGCCATAAGTATATCATCACGGCCACTGAGTACTTTACCAAATGGGTGGAAGCTATCCCCATGACATACATCACCGAAAAACAAGTTTCTAGATTCATCTTGAATTATATCATTTGTCATTATGGAGTTCCTTTGGCCATTATTACTAACCATGGTAGCCCATTCTAGAACAAGGATGTTACAAAGCTTTGTGAGAAATTCAAAATCCATCATGGATTTTATAGCTTCTACTACCCGCAAGGAAACAGCCAAGTAGAAGCATCTAACAAAACATTCATTAAGATCCTCCAAAAGACTATCAATGATGCTGGTTGTGATTGGCACTTACAACTTAACCCAGCTCTGTGGGCCTATAGGACCAGTATTCGCACCTGTGTTAGCAGCAATTGGAGACTCATTATTCACTCCATTGAAATCTTGTTCATCCCAATTTAAAAGAGAAGTCCCCTCGACATGTAGATCATGTTGGGGCATTGACCCACTATAAGAGGCCTTTGATTGTGCACTTGAGGCATTCTGCACCATGAGTGCTTGATGTATTCTTCCATTTAAGCATGTTGTCTGGTTATGGGATTGATTACAAGGATAACACCATTCCATCTCTATAGAAATATTTTTTTTGACTTGGGACCACATCCCTGACTAGATTTGAGGAGTTAAGAGGGGAAGGGTTGTAAGTCTGAAAATGCCTTTGATTAAATTTTTTCCTTTCTCCCTGATAACCTCCTTGATATTGGGGCCTATTTTGCTGATAAAATTGTCCCTAATTTTGATATTGTTGATTGGGATTTTGGTTTTGTGGCTGAAAGGATGGTCTAATCCCCTAGTCCCGCTTCTCCAAGTTGGTAAACTTTTTGGTTAAAGTCTGCAGCAAGCTAGTCATTTCTTGCTGATGACTTTGCATCTCTTGTTGACTGCTTCTTAATTCAAGTAACTCTTGAGAAGGAACTAATTTTGATTTCTCATAGCTAGTGGTAGCCTCAGGTGCTATCATAGTGGGTATAGGGGTAAAAGGAGGTATTTGCAGAGGTGCAATGGGATAGAGTTTAGGAAAAATGGGCATGGGTGGCCTTCTGGCTATCATGCCTGCCTGGATTAAACAATTTTTGGCCTTGATAGCTATGTCAAAAGCCTGAGGTAACGAGGTACCTCCCATGGATTGGATCATGGTAGAGACTTGACCATTCAAACTTTGCAAGAAGTATAGGAAAGCATGGGCAATTGATGGCCTTACTGAGACTAGGATTCTATTCCATGTCTTGAGGAATCTATTATTAAAGTCTGTCATTTGTTCTTGAGGATCTCTCTTTATGGTTGTTAGTTTCTCAACCAAAGATAAATTATCTGATTTATCCTCAAAGCATTTACTTAAAGTATCCCTTAATCCATCTTATGAATTAATTGAACCAACAGCTAGAGTTCTAAACCATTCTAAGGCCTTACCTTTGAAAGAGGCTGCTAATAGCTTGGTAGGCACATCTTCTTCTGTGATATTATGTATACTACAGATAGTAGTCACATCTCTTATGTTTCCAAAAGCTATTGTTTGTCCTTCACCTGTGAAATCAGGTAGACTTTTGAGTGCTACCAAGGGCACATCATGATGTTGAGAAAATTTTAATGGACTTCCTTGATTGAAGGGCGCAAAATCAAACTGCCTAGCCATTGTAGGAACTATAACTTGTTGAGAAGCAACTGTGTCAGTTGTATATGTGTTGAAGAGTGGAGCTAAATCTTCTTGTATCTCTCTAGTTAGAGATCTTCCTCTTCTTCTGTGATGAAAAGGAAAAGGTCTCTCCTCTAAGGTAGGTGGTGTAGACTGTACCCTCCTTGTAGGGGGTGTTCTTTGAGATGATCTGTGGTAACTTCTTTTCAGAGGTAGTTGCGAGAACTCAGAAGGCTTTGAGCTACTTTTCTCAACTTTTCTCATAAACTTTTAATAGGACTGGATATTTTGTTCTTCACCAATGGAGTCGCCAGATATACTTTTAGAATGAAACCTCTTCTAGGTCTCTACTATGCAATTAGTATATCATAGATAACATAGCTTTCAAGATGAACTTCTTTTGGTGTCCCACCGGGCATGCTAGAATTGTTATAACTAAATTTTGCACCATATTCAAGCTCTCGTAGTCTTGATAATCTAGTATAACATGAGAATCATTTCCAGGTTGTGGGACCTTTGCTAACTAAAAAGAGACCTCTAGGTTCTAGGCTGGTTCCTCTTGGATTATCACCTTAATTTTCTCTTTATGCATGAAAGTAAACTAGATAGGAAAAGGGATAGAAGGAATGCTGAAAGAGAAATGACTGATAAGAAAACTATCCTACTGGGTGATACACCGAAGGTAATTTTCTGAATTAAAACACAACAATCAATCTTAGAAAGAGGACTTGAATCTAATAGAACACAACTTTCTAGATATGCTTGCATAAGTATTTCATAGAGAGGTCTAAGATAAATAGAGGCTATTTAGGGAAAGAGATAATTTCACAAACAATAGCATATTCACTATAAATAGACACGAACTATGACCTGCAAACAAACATCCATTTCTACAATCAGGCACAGGAATGATACAAAATGACAGGGGACTGAAGAATATCCACAAACTCATCTAAATCAGATCATCCACAGTAGTACACAATATTTTAGAAAGAAAGAGGGCTCAGGAACTCCAAGTTCATTCCAATACCAATCTTTGTATTATATTCCAATAAGAGAAGTACAAATAAGAAGACCCAGGGACAGAAAGAATGTCACAAAAATCCTTTGCAATATTTGCAATTCAATGAGATAACTAACACATGAAAAATTAGGGGAAAGAGAAAATGCCACAAAAATTTTACACTAGCTGGAAAAATCTAACCTAAAAATATTTAAAACTAACTTATATACATGTTCCTCTTAGCACGCAGGCTCAAGGAAACAATCTAATTCTTAAAATTGGGATTTCAATAGATTATGCATAAACAATGCAAAAACCCTAATTCTATCAATTATGCTCATAAATGCCACTAAGAAATATCTTGTTTGATCAGATATGTTTTGAAGTATTTAATTATCACCATTAATGTGGCCTGAGAAGTCAATTTGACCCATCTCTTTGTCTGCAGCTTGAAACGTTGTGCCACCATCAATCTTCTAAGAATCAAATATTTGAATATTTTAAATGAGAAACGGTCACAGGTGGTGTGAGTTGATACTATCAATGGCTCAAAAATCCTTGACCTTTTCTATTTAAAATGCAATCATCGATCTCCATCTTATATTCGTTACTGTCTTTGATTTTAACCCGGGCCTTACTCCCCTTGCACTCTGGTTATCCAGAATCCTTCATGTCGATGAGTCAGGATATCATTTCTTTAACCTTGAGTTCCTTTGGAGACTTGGTGACTACCATTGGATTAGATCAAGATCAGGCAGCCAGTGCTAAGTATCCAATCCTTCAGAGAATATTCCATTTTATTAAGAGAATTCGCAACTGCGTGATCTTTACCTGACTCAACCTTTTACCTTGGTTTCTTTACTGAGACTTGGTGACATGAGAAGTCTTGTGATCTCTGCTCATTCCACTTAGCCTTGGTTACATCATGAGACTCAGTGACAACTGAGAGATATTAACATAATCAACGACTGGCGTGAATTTGAGAGAAATTTTTTCTGACCCCACCACCTTACAGAGATTAAGCGACTAAAGAAAAATAGAATAGTAATCTCCAAGTCTCATAATCTTTTTTGATGTCATGACTTTCTTAGGAGACTTAGAGATGATCATAAGATGGGAAATGTAAGTGATCATGATCGACGGTGTGTGGGAAGTCTCATGAGCATTGAAGAATATTCATTTTCTTTCTACGACAATGAGACTAAAGGTAATCTCAAGGTCACCGGATGATATGGAATATGCCAATTTTATCACGCGACCTAGAGACAAAGGGCTAGGAAAAGCACACATGAAAAAAGGAAAATTAAGTCACTGGAAAAAGTAATGACAAATTAGAACAAGCTTGGGATAGCTAGGGGTTTTTTTATCAAATCTGCATAGGTTTTTTCATACTTAGGCTCTTTTCTATGAACAAGGATAAACCAGAGGCCTGGAGATATTTGTAGAGCTGAGGAAAACATGGTGAGAAATCACATAGGCTGGGATCTACCCTTGTGGGAGCCTCATTTTCTCCATCTGTAGCCAAAATTTTCATGATGGGGAAATTTTGGATAATAGTCACTTTAGATGAAATCATTGAGATAGAAAAATGTGACCCAACTACACTTGATTATGAAGCATTGAAAGAATACGGTGAAATATGCCAATGAAGGCATTACAAGAGAAGCTAAGGAAACATCACCAAGACTCCATGGTACTAGAAACAACTAGGGACATCTTGCACCAAATTGTACCCGATGTTGATTTTGATCAGAATAAGTCAATTCTTGGTCAACTAGCCACTCTCATCAAAGCAATTACAACACAAAACATTGATGCAGAGAAGGCAACTGAAGAGAGAGAAGAGAAAAAGTACCAGTGGAAAATTATTGAGAACATCAACCAAGAAGTGGCATTCAAAAAGGTAAAGATTTTAGAATTCATTAGTGAATTAGATCCAATTATAATTGAAGCTATTTCCTTGATTCAACAACTAAGCACACTGGAAAAGTTCACTAAAGAGAATAGTGAAAACATAGTGTAAGGTAAGAAAATGATGGTTTTATTATAGTGGTTCATTTAACATAAAATACCTTACATTTAAATATGTTATGGGGGTAAATAAGATGCTCTCCTTCTATCCTTAATTATGCAAATGAAAGATCCAAGTTGATTAACCCAAAATAAAGGATCAATGCATAAATGAATCAACCATTTGGAAACGAGAATAAGGAAGAAAGATCTTAAGTACCCAATTTTATATATTGATTTGAATGTAAAATGGATTTAGCTAGATTGATAAACTTAATTGAATTGAATAGGAGAAATGCACTAACCTTGAAATATTGCAGATCTGAAGAATGTTATTTTCTAAAGCCTGTGTTGAGTTTCTGGAAAATTTGAGACCAAATCTGGAATAGAAATGCAGAGAGGGACAAAACCAAAAAATCTTTTTCTATTCTGAGATAGTTCTAATTTGTACCCTCAAGTCAATGTCACCATTGGCCAGAATTTCCAATTGCACTATGGGGCAGAATCAACCTAAAAAGTCTCAGATTGAAATTCTATTTTTGGATCCCAGAAGTTTGCCGAAAAGGGTATCCAAATATCCATCCCAATCTATTGTTCTGAACCTGTACCTACAAGAAAAGTGGTTTGTTTGTTGGGGGGATGGGTTTGCCTTGGTCAAACCCTATTTTTGTAATTAACCTCAAATATATAATTGAAATTTCAGAAATAAACAAAGTAAATGAAACAATTCACCTTGCTCATGTAAAATTCCTTGTGGAGGATTCGAATCCTTGAATCCACAAGTATGGATGCACAAAATGGACGTAGAATGTAGAATGTAGGATATATTCAATAAATTTCTTTTAGATCTTCAACACTAATCTTGAATGGGTTCTTGAATTGGAAGAGGCTTGGAGGAATGTGGATGGAGAAATCTTCAACAAGAGGGCTCCATGGAGCTTGAATCCTTCAATGGCCACCAATGGATCTCCTTGATGAAAATGGATGCTTGAGAAGTGATTGAGAATGTATGAATTATTCAATGGCTACTTGGATTGCTTCAAATCTTGCTTCTTCACCTTTGGGATTCACTCTTCAAGTCTTTGAAAGTTCTTGCAATTATGCTTAATGATCATAGTTCATGGTTAGAGAAAATGAGGAGAAAACTTCCTTTTATATGAAATTAGGGCACAATATTCTAAAGAGGCCAACATAGGAGACTTACATTATAATTGAGCTCATTCCCCTAGAAGAGGACCTATATTAAATATAATTTAGGATTTGTTGTCCCAAAGTCTGAAACAGCCGACTCGGAAGCGGGAATTAACTTTTTTCAAAGACCGACATCCAGATATCCTGAGATTCTAAAATTTGAACCTCGGGCCTGGAAAAGGTTGATTGTGATCTAGGTCAAGGTAGAGGTTGACCTTGACCCAAAAAGGTTGACCTTGACCCTAAGGTCAAAGTCCCAGTTTCTCATTCTGGGGTGCCAGAAATAGGTTGAAAAAAGTGGAAATGGGGAAAAACATGGGGATAAAGCCAGATCAAAGTCAAGAACCCATTCAAGGCACTTGACATGACCCCAAACCACTTACTTGGAAGGATAAAATATTCTACAATGGAAGTGCTTCCATTTTCTGACTATACATTTAGCCCCCACTTTAGCAAGAGTATGGACTCAATACAAACTCTTGGTAAAGGAGATCATAAAGAATAGATAATCTTATTGGAATAAATAAGGGACAAAGAAATCCTCAAGCCCCCAAGGGACTTAAGTCTTTATCAACCCTAAGATCACGATAAGAGAGACATCACCAATTAAGGAGAAAGAGAGAGAAAGGGTATGGTTGCCTCATCCAATGAGAACTTATGTCCCATTGTGAACCACATAAGGAAAAAGTGTAACTGGAAAGATGGACTTGAATCACCTAGTGAATGTGGCTACTCACTATTCAACCCATTAGGGAGATCCTTTCTTAAGGACACATTCTGACATTAAGGGATCAAAACATTGTATATTGAAACTGGAGGGATCAAGAGATCCATGTAAATTTAAATTGGAGGGATCAAGAGATCCTAACAAGTAAAATTTCCATGCTTTAAGGATTAATCTTTAATCCATAAAGGGAAAAAGTTTTAAGTTTTGAAAATATATTGAATGTGCGTGTGTGAAAAAAGTGAGTAGAGCATTTTCCCCCATGTTAAAGTCATTGCTAACACTTTAACAGGAGCAATGGCTTGAACAAAAACATAAACAACTCTACTGATTAGGTTTCCACTACAAGATGCCCCCAAATGAAGACAAATCAAGGGAAATATCACATAAACATAAAAAGAAGACAGAAGGGATCTACATACTATGGGGTCGGTATGATCATAAGATAACATGTACATATAGATATGATATAATTACAAATGAATTTACATCAATCCCAAAAGAAAGTAGAACTACAATCATAATGGAGGAAAGAAAACTCAAGAGTTACGAAGAAGAGTCTTTTCAGACCACAACATGGAGACCAAAAAAAATCAGTGCTACCATGTCATAGATCCAAATAGACTACACAAGGAAAATTTTTATGAATAATAGCACAACTAAAACATAACATGAAAACTACATATATAAGAATAGAGATACATATAGAGGAATTATACAACAGGTTTGATTCCTTTATCACCTTGCACCAACAAAGTAACAAGGGTCGTATAAAAGAGTCTAACAAACATTTAGTAAATACATTACGGGAGAAGCACAATACAACATGCAAACACAAAAATGGCTACCATGAAGGATAAGCTAATCAGACACATCACCTACTCTCCCCATATCGGTTTATATCATTTAGGGAAGGTGGGAAACTAGCAAGAGGGACTATATTCAATATAGTAGGAATAATAGCCAGTTCTAAACAAGGATCCTCTTGAGAATCACGTTGCTTGATACTAGGTGTAATTTTCAATTGAGTTGAAAGAATATGAGGCAAATCAGTATCAAGATCAATGGTCTCATATTCATCACTAAGATCAATAGGATCATCTAAAGTATCCTCCTCATCAAGATTAATTAAAATAGGATCTAAGATGCGAATAGGATCATCATACTCATTTAGCTTAACATCATTGTGAATATTAACTTCTTCCAACACATTAGGCATAGGTTGATCAAAAGAAGGTAAAGAATTTCAAAGAAGAGAAGCACGGGCCCTAGCATTAGCTCTACGCTTCTTACGATGTTCGCTAGCAAATTTATTACATTTTTCTTTGTTTGACACATGTGGAGAACTAGGAGGAATAACCATTGATTCCTTCATAGGTTCTGTAAGAGGATTGGTATGATTCACAGTAGGCTGAGAAGAAATATTGGGAGGTTGAGTAATAGAGTTAGCAGTAATGGATAAAGGAGGTATAGGAGTGGAAAAAATACCACTGTTAAGATCTATCTAAGGCATACTTAACTCGACAATCTTACGATGTTTATAGGCTTGATATGAATGAAAAAGGTTGTCAGGGCGAGGAGGACATGAATTAGGTAATGAGAGCCAAAATAAATCAAGAGTAGCACAATCTCTAGGCCTGGAAGGTTGATATAGACTATGATTAATCATTTTTACTTCTCCATTATGAATGAACTTAAGACATTTATGAATAGGAGAAGCAATAGCATGCATAGAAGTTATCCAAGGCAAACCAAATTTGACTTGAAATTGATCAGATGTAGGAACAATAATGAAGGTAGTATCTACAACCTTGCCACAGAGTTCAACAGGAAAGCTAATAAAGCCAAGTGTAGGATAGAGAAAACCACTACAAGTTTGGATCCATGCATCCGATGGATCATAACAGTCACATTGTAGGATTTTTGAATAAAAAGATTTTCCTTAGTAATAACATTTATTAAAGATGTGGGAACAACAAGACAACCACATGTAGGTATCTTAGCAATCCTAGCATAAATATAAAGGGGACCATCATGAGCCTTAATAGTCTCACAATCATCAAAGGTAATTGAAAGTTCCTAAGGTTGTTTATCCTTAGTTTTTTTCTGAGGTTTAGATGGAACTTGAAGTTGAGGTGGAGGTGAAGGATCTTGAACAATAGGTTGAGATGCAAAAATGCTATCCACATGATTAACAATGTGATTAAGATCATCCATCTTTGAATCGTAAACAATATCCAAAGAAGATGGTTGAGCGATGGTATTAGTATCATGTGTATGTAGAGAGTGCGTATAGATTTGAAGGTTTTGATTAGGAGGAGAGACATATTTGTTCCCATTACCATCAAAATTATCAATAGATAAGGCATTATAATCGATTAAGTCTTGAACCTTATGCTTTAGAGAATAACATTTTTCAGTATCATGGCCATTCTGGCGATGGTATTGGAAAAAAGATTTAGAATAAAAGGATTTTGAAGCTATGGTAGTAGGAAGGAGAGGTCAAATAGGAGGAAAGGTAATCATATTAGCACTTGAAAACCTACTCATAATGGAATGTAAATATTCAGAGAGAGGATTAAACATATGATTCATACGGAAGGCAGTGGATGCAGAAGTGGCATTGTGAGATACAACAACAACTTGATCATCAACTGCATTCGTCTGTTTATTAATCTTGATGTATTTGTTAGGTTTCTAAAATTTATTAGGATTAGGAGAATTATCACTCTTATCAACTGGAACAAGAGCCATTGGATTGTTTCTCTCAAATTGACTCACTTGTAATTGATAATGATGAAGTGCTCTACAAAGTTGTTTAAAAGATGTAAATTTAGTAAGCATAATCTTATCTCTAATATCCTTTTGTAAATTTGAAATAAACATGTGTTGAATATAAATATCAGGAACAAGATAAGAAATATGAGCATACAAATGCTTAAATCTACCAATGAAATCAGTCAATTTTTCCTTAATTTTTTGTTTACAATGCATTAAATCAGTTAAGGAAACTTGTGGACCAATATTATTTTGAAATTGTTGAATGAAGGTATTAGAAAGTTTAGGAAAAGAATCAATGGAATAAGGAGGTAAGGAACAATACCATTGCAAAGCCTTATCATGAAAGATTCTAGCAAATAGTTTAGCTAAAATCCTATGGTCATGAGCATAATCACTACAAAGGTTTTGAAATGTATTAACATGAGTAACGGGATCACCTTTACCATTGTAATTCTCTAGATGAGGCATATCATCTTGTTGAGGAATAGTAGCATGAATATTGTCTAAGGATAAGGGACTACCCATGTCACATGTAGGAATGCTAAACTTGGATTGAGTCAAGGATACAAGTTTTTGTTGTAAAGATGACATAGTCTGATCCAAACTAATAATTGTGGAATCATTAGAAGACATAGGTGGCGTAGAAATATTAGGAACACTAGGAAAAGGGTAGGAAGCAACAAGAATAGAAGATACAACCGGTGGAACATTTTGAGCCATAGTTGGAAGGGGATTAGTATAGGTAAAAGGTACACTATGGTATGAAGGTTGTGAGGTAGGTAGAGATACCAGTGGAATACTCATAAGAATAGATGAAATTGGGAGAGATGTAGTCATCAAAGGAGGAGTTTAAGTAGGAATTCTAGGTAAAGGAATAGAAGAAGGTCCCTCACTAATGATAGGAGGAGTAAATCCTAAATCTTGAGCCTCTCGAGTTAAAGGTTTAACATTTGAATGCACAAGATGAGTGATACCACGTAAGAAATTAACACCTTGATCACTTTCTCAAAGGAATTTCTTAAGAGACTCTATAGCTTGGATGGAATCTTGATTATGGTTTTCTTGAATAAGCCAATTTCCCATTTTATCAAGTTCGGTTGAAAATTTTTGCACTTGTTCAGGAGGAACTCTTAAAGCATCTTTCTCATCATGAGATGAGTGAGAAGAGTTATGCTCCATAGAAGGATTGGAATCATGAGTATTAAAATTTTCATCTGAGATCCTACGGAAAGGAGAGGAAGATTCAGGATCAAAGGAACCCATAATTCTACGGCTTCTTCTAACCAGGATACTATAAGTAGGACTAAAAGTGGTAAACCTCATACACCAATGCAATGCAAATGAACTAATTTAGAAAAGAGAGAATTTGATTTTAATTTTTGAAAGGGAAATGCAAGAACATAAAAGAAAGCTAATCTAATATGCATATAAGATCTAACATAAAAGATGTAAATCTAACACCAAAAAAAAAGAGTTGTCTATCTTGGGTTCACCAAAATGTAAGGTAAGAAAAGGATGGTTTTATTATAACGGTTCATTTAACATAAAATACCTTACATTTAAATATATTATGGGGGTAAATAAGATTCTCTCCTTCTATCCTTAGATATGCAAATGAAAGATCCAAGTTGATTAACCCAAAAGGAAGGATCAATGCATAAATGAATCAAGAAGAATAAGGAAGGAAGATCTTAAGTACCCGGTTTGATTTATTGATTTGAATGTAAAGTAGATTTAGATAGATTGATAACCTTAATTGAATTGAATACGAGAAATGCACTATCCTTGAAATATTGCAGATCTAAAGAATGTCATTTTCTGAAGCCTGTGTTGAGTTTCTAGAAAATCTGAAACCAAATCTGGAATAGAAATGCAGAGACAGACAAAACCTAGAAATATTTTTCTATTCTGAGATAGTTCCTATTTGTACCCTCAAGTAAATGTCACCATTGGCCAAAATTTTTGATTGCACCCTAGGGAAGAATCGACCTAAAAAGTCTCAGACTGAAATTTTGTTTTCTGATCCTGGAATTATGCCAAAAGGGTATCTGAATCTCCATCCCAATATGTTGTTCCAAACCTGTACCTACAAGAAAAATGGTTTGTTTGTTGGGGGGATGGGTTTTCCTTGGTCAAACCCTAGTTTTGGAATTAACCTCAAATATATAATTGAAATTGCATAAATAAACAAATTAAATGAAACAATTCACCTTGCTCATGTAAAAGTCCTTGTGGAGGATTTAAATCCTTGAATCCACAAGTATGGATGCACCAAATGGATGTCGAATATAGAATGTAGGATGTCTTTAATCAATTTCTTGTAGATCTTCAACACCAATCTTGAATGGGTTCTTGAATTGGAAGAGGCTTGGAGGAATGTGGATGGAGAAATCTTCAACAAGAGGGCTCCATGGAGCTTGAATCCTTCAATGGCCACCAATGGATCTCCTTAATGAAAATGGATGCTTGAGAAGTGCTTAAGAATGGATGAATGATTCAATAGATACTTGGCTTCCTTCAAATCTTTCTTCTTCACCTTTGGGATTCACTCTTCAAGTCTTTGAAAGTTCTTGCAATTATGCTTGATGATCATAGTTCATGGTTAGAGAAAATGAGAGGAGAAAACTTCCTTTTATATGAAATTAGGGCACAATCTTCTAGAGAGTATGACATAGGAGAATTAAATTCTAATTGGACCTAGTCCCTTAGAAGTGGACCTATATTAAATATAATTTAGGATTTGTTGTCCCGAAGTCCGAAACAGCCGACTCGGAAGCAGGAATTAACTTTTTCCAAAGACCGACATCCAAAAATCTTGAGATTCTAAAATTTGAACCCCAGGCCTAGAAAATTTTGATTGTGACCTAGGTCAAGGTCAAGGTCAACCTTAACCAAAAAATTTTGGCCTTGACCTTGAGGTCAAAGTCCCATTTTCTTATTCTGGGGTGCCAGAAATAGGTTGGAAAAAGTGGAAATGGGGCGAAAGAGGGGATAAATCTAGATCAAAGTCAAGAACCCATTCAAGGCACTTGAAATGACCCCAAACCACTTACTCAGAAGGATAAACTAGTCTACCATGGAAGTGCTTCCATTTTCCGACCATACACATAGAAAAGTTAGATTCAGATCTAGCTAACAGTGCAAACAACTTGACCATCGATGACAATGCACTAAAGCTGCATTATGAGAAAATCATTGAAATAAAGAGGTTAAGGAAGGAACTGTGGGAAGAAGAGACACACTTTAGGGAAGAATTCACTGAGCTCCAAGCTTAAATTCTACCAAATCTTACACTACTTCAACAACACATCAGTTCAACAAGGTAACTGATAGCAACCCCCAAGATGTCTATAGTAGACAACATCTACGATATGCATTCTAAGATCACACTCGAGAACATGGCTCTAGAGAACTTAAAGGAACAATGAGAGAAAATGATGGAAGACATGAATTCTTCACACTCTCACATTTTTTATAAGCTATAAGTTATAGACCTTTTCCCTTAATATCAAAAAAGGGGGAAAATGCTATGTAGTTAGACAATTTTTGCACATGATATTGTCGGGCTTAATCATCGTCGGTAAGCCTCTTACATTTCTTTTTCTGCTTATCTTTATCATGTTGTCAAAGTTCACATGACACAATATTATGTGCCACAACCATATATCTTTGTTTACAGCCATTAAGCAAGTGGTGTCAATATCATTTAAATAGAATAAGTTACCTTTTGTCTGGTCACCAGTACCAATCAGATTTCATTATTTGTTGAAGATCTTTGTCTTGTTATTTTCAAATGCTACTATGTGACCTGAATTATTCAACTGAGAAACACTCAATAGATTATAATTCAATCCTTTCACCCAATAAGCATTTTCACATTTTATCAGGTTATTCAACATTATAGTTCCTTTACCTTCAACTGGACAAGG